>CM057142.1:29649732-30114086 GCA_029964075.1 Patiria pectinifera | reverse complement strand
TCCTTCACCTCAAGGAGGCAGACAGAAGAGAATATTAAAATGTGAGCACCAGTAGCGCGTTCTTTTAATGACCTCAACTAACGATAAGCTATCCATGCTGGATTCAGCTTCATGGATTTCCCAATACATGTCGAGTCTCGTTAATACAAACTTCGTTAGGACCTAGCCAAATTGTTTTGTTATATCAGAATTTTGTATTAAGAGGAACATCAGTCCCAATCATTGTGCGCATAAATGCACAGTCGGGCCTAAGAGTTTTTATGTTAGTTATAGCAGAATTTTTGTATTAACAGAGTTTTGTACTAACGAGATTCGACTGTATATTGAAAAACGGAATAGGCAATCGAGGACAATACTGATGGAAACAGTGTTGTCCTGAGCCGATGATTCAAGTCATTTTCTCTGTAAGTATGACTGTTTTAAGTATGATTTGCATCAGTTGAAAACTGTACACATTTTACTGCCGGACCAATATATTGAACAAATCCAAAGGTGGACTAACAAGCTCATCAGTTTTTAAACTTCTTGTAACTCAATGTGTTGCTGTACATAGTGGATAGTTGGGAGGGTCAATGGTCAACAGTTGGTACTCCTCTCATTCCCTCCTTACTGCGGTGAAAGGATCCATTTTCAACCTAAAAACCACAGTTGGGAGACTTTTAAGCGCATTCAAGGCAGCAGGCATATCACTTTCTTTCAAGATTTCTTTTTGATGTTTCTATTTCAGAGTAGAGAAGTTTTGGAACCAAGCTGTTTGAGCGTGGGCACAGGAGATCAGCGCTGACGGACCAACACTGTCTTTGTGGCTGAGTGTGAGCGATTTCAGACCAGAGACTTTTTCAAGTCAACAACACCAAAAGCTACATTAGATATCCCTACTGCATTTTGTGTGGAAAAGTCTTACATTATTACAACACAAGGACTAACTTCAAGAACATGAAACGTGTAAAATCTCTGAAAGTGGACCGGAAAGTTTAAAATTCTTGAGCAATAAGGCTACAGTCATGTGTTGGCATGAATGCGGTAATACTTATTTGATACAAATCTTACTGGTTGTTGTTACCTACAATGAATAAGAAGCCATCTGTGCACGCTATCAGTTCCATCACGAAGGCCCCCTTCCATGGCGAAAGCATTGTGGGCATCATGGAACAGGCAACTTTGTACAATAGCTTGCACAATGCTTTCACCATCGAAGAGGGCCCAGCAACATGTGTGCCAGTGATCAGTACCAGTTCATTTATAAAACACCTGGGCCCAATTTCACGGCGGCTGCTAAGCACATGATTTTCCGCTAACAGGCCTCCAGCTATTTCATGGAACCGTAAGCATAAGCATGGCAAAGGCATCACTTACTTCAGAGGAAAAAATTTGCTTAGCTTAGTGACGTTACAGAAGAAATCTCCATGCACGCCCGACCATTAGCACATCCACGCAGTGAAGTGCTTAAGGTCAGCAAATTTTCTGCTATGCTAAGCACAACTTTTCTGCTAACTGTTAAGCGCGCTGATGAAAGTGGGACCTGGTTTTGTCCCGTTGAACTAAGGCAGGATCAATGCTTTGGTAACTGAAAATATAAACATGAACTTTCTGGAATTTGTTGGGTGAATTTACCACTTTTGTTCTTTTCAAACCTGTGTAATTGCACTCACAGCCCATTAACAGTCCTGTTGTTAGACACTACAAAACTTGGCTGTTACTTTTGAACAGATACTCCATAATTGCATCATGACCCTTATGGTTTACAGTCTACACGAGAAAGTGAACATGTTTACACAAAAATGAAACGTTTTCATGAACACAACTATAACAGCCTAGGTTGCTAGGAATTAAAAAAAAAAGAACAAAAAATACAATAGCTTTAAGCAATGTGCAATATGAACAACATTATTAAATAAACTATACATGTGAATAATAATACGCTATTAATTACAAGTTGTACACACACACTAAAATCAACAATCCACTATAGACCAAAAAAGTGGATTAGCCGCACCATTAAAGAGCAAATAGTCATATTTCTAACTGACATTTAATCACGTTTACTTGTTAGCATTACTTTCTTTTTTTACATTACAATACATGCCAAAAAAATGGCATTTAAGTCAAAAATTCTTTCAAATCCGTTTAAAGGGTAATTGTCGTACAAATGTACAGAACAACTATGATCTTTAAAATTATTTAGATATAAAAAAAAATTCAAAGTCATACAAATTTTTTGTTTTCATTCATTTAAAAAACCTGTTATGTGTCCGTAATTACAATATCATTTTCTTTTACAAGTATTTACATGGATTTTTCCATATAAAAAATATTGTTGAAACAACAGTTTTCAGTAATATACTTGAATATTGGCACTAACTCTTTCCTTAGATTTTTGCTTTCCTTTTGCCCATAGCGAAAAACTAAAAATGACAGCATTAAAAAAGCAAGTTACTACTTTTTCCCCGGAAACAATGCAACATCTGAACTTCTTAGTGATTACGACTAGTCGCAAGGACTAGCCACAGGAGCATTTTTGATCAATGTAATGCAGGTACTTCTGAATAAGTAAAAAAAAAAAAATCACAAATGTTCTTTGTGACCTTTTGAAGCTTGAGATGAGAGGAATTTGTCTGGACAATTTTCTTTAATTTTATGTTTTAATTATAAAGACCTCCAGTAAAGGTCAAACATTTTCTTAACTCAAAAATATAACTCACAATATACTATAACAAACCGACTCTTAAGTGGATAAAGCTAGGACTCGGTGGGGTTGCTATAGCCAGAATGAAACGCTTTCTTGGAAGAAGGTCCTGAGTAGAGAATTCGGACCACAAGCGTCAGTGTAATTACTCTCACAGGATGTGGCCCTGTGAAGACGCTTGGAGCTCTGGGCTCTCAAAAACACAGGGCTGCTGTTGGACGTGCCGTTTGGTCTGCAAGATGATCTGTGGGTGTCTTCTTCACACTGTGTTTGTTGTTCTGTTTCACTCCTCTTTCATTTTCTCTTTAAACACTGCTTCCTCTTCCCACCTCTTTTTGCTTCTGCTTTTGTGCCATCAACAGTTCATCTTCTTTGACAGACGACTGCGAGCAGCAACACGTTTGCTCCTCTGCTTTGTTTTGTTTCCCTGCTTTAATTTCTTCCCTTAGGGTTGGCGCTTGAGTCAAGGGGACAGGCTCCGAGACAGCCTTCTCCAAGCTCTTAGAAAAGCGCTCCTTGAGCGTCCCGGAAGAGGATGGGCTGACCGAGTGCTTCAGGAAGGCTCAGTGGATGTTTCCGACCCGGTCAGGTTAAGGGGACTCACTTGCTACATGGACAGGTGAAGCATGGGCACTGCTCTCTCTACCCTCAACCTAAACCCGGTCAGGTTGAGGTACCTCTTGCTACATGGACAGGTGAAGCATGGAGGCGCTGCTCTGCAAGCTGCTAGCATAGCTGCTCACATTCCATCTGGCTCATCCTGAGCAGTGAGATGCCGTGTCTGAGTAAGGAACATCTCCCAGGGTGCTTCCCTCCCAGTCTTGTTGTACCTCTTGGGGATGGGTCTAGAGACCCATTCCTGAAGCTCTTGCCTCCTCTCCCGCAGAGACTTGATCTTGGAGCTGCTGGCCTCGTCCTGTGACTGCTTGTGGAACTCCTGCGTTCTGCCGGATGGATTGCGAGGCGTTGCTGTATTCCCATCGAGACTGGGGTCACAACTTTGGATTCTTTGCTTTTTGATGAAAGAGTTTCTCAAATTTTCTTGACCACATCTCGGCACTTTTGTGACTTTACTGTTCCGATTGTTTGCGAACTCCAGTGGAGTGTTGTCTGGCTCAGGGATTCAGTTTTGTCCTCATCTGAAGATGATCAGTGCTACTGGACAAGAGTGGCATGAAAAGACTGAATCCGAGAGATATGACGTACCCGACCCCTGGAGGGTGCTACTCCATGAACTCATTCTCTGTCATGGCCCTTTGGAAGGTCTCAATTTTACTTGCTGACCTTGCTAGCTGTCTTAGGTCTGACAACTTAGCATGTCCATCCTTGTCTTCCTGTTATTGAGGAAAACCCTCAGTGTAGAGCTGTGTCATCCCGTCTATGTAAGGATCACTAAAGAGCATTGCCTTGTCACAACAAGTTTGGGACTCTCTTTGGCCTTGCGGGGCTAAACTCACGAAGCCAAGCTTGATGACTGTCTTTGAGTACAACAGCTGCCGAGCTTCATCTTTTTGTGTGATCTTCTTCTGGTTGACAAGATTTAAACAGCTGGCTCTCTGAGGTTGGGTTTCTCCTCTTCCAAACCTCTTACCTGTTAGAACAGTGCATGTACTAGTTATATTGTCTGATGCCGCTTTTCCTGCTTCAGTACTGGCATCCCTCATTATCAGAGGAAGGTGGAACTGCGAATACTTCTCTCTAGCTTTTTGAAGGCACTGTTGACAGATTCTAGAAGATTTTCATTGGAGGAATAGGAGGACAGTTCTCCTGATGCTCCATGAGATGACGGAGATGCATCTAGGATCTCTTTGTGAGGTGGGCTGCCACTCCTGTCCTCTGTGTTTGTGTCCAGCATATTGGGATCTGGAAGTGTGATCGGTTGTGCATCTCACTGACAGCAGCTAACATACATCTGTCATCACTGTTGGACCGGGAAAGCGGAATCTTGAGAGGTACATGCATTGCCTTCGTCTGCGCTAAGAAGGCCGGGCGGCGTATGATAAACTCCCGGTTCCTGACGCATAAGTCTCTGAAAGGACATTACGAAGCCACACGTGCTCCATTTCCTGGTGCCAAGGGCCGGTAGCTCTTGATGTTTGAGTGTCGGAGCTTGAGCGGTTCGAAGGGGATACACGTCTTGATGTAAGGAACGGCAAGGATTCCAGGTCCACAGCATCCTGCGTTTCCCACGCAAGCATTAGGGACAATTTCCAGGCAAGGATTCTAAGGCTTCCAGCTCATCAGGACTTTCCATATTCTACGATAAGTTCCTCAATGGCATTGTCATCCTCCTCGCTGCGCTTCAAGCCAAGGCGGTTCCGGACAGGATCTGGCTTCTTGGCTGGAGTCTTCAGAAGCTCTTACCCCTGCTCAGGACACCACTCCGCCTGCCTGAGCCGTTAGCATCTCGGTCTCCTTCAGTGCTGGTGTGTTCAGACAGCGATCATGCTACCGATGCCAGAGTCTCTGTTGGATTCCCGTTTCTTAGTCAGGTTGCTCCCGTTGCAGCCAGCCCGCTCTTTCTCCTCATCGCTGTGTGTGCTCGACACGCTGCCATCAAGCTCCATGCTGTTGCGGCTCAGTCTTTGGCTAAGGTTATCTGCTGTAAAGAGAGATGGAATAGCAAAGATGAACATTTAGCCAGTCTGTGTGATAATTAACAGATTTGTTTAAGAACTCTCCTTCACATTCAGAACAACAGTGTTTGTTATACCCATCCTTCAGGACGGTCAGATGGCATTTTCCTTGGCTTTCAACTCTTACATCAAGCAGGATCATATCCTGACCATGTATTGTACTCTAATTGAATTTCACTCCCATTCTTTGATGATGCTGAATTTGATATTTCTGTCCAGTTCTTTAAAACACAAATGTATTCACTGCAGACAATTTTTGTCCAAAAGGAGAACTGTGATGATCAGGCTCTTTTAAATAAGTATTATGGTGATTCTTTGATTTGATTCTTTGATTCAAATTTACCTATTGGTTGTTTGTCTGGACTTCTTGAGTCAGGGGTTCTTGTGCAGAGTCTGAGCAAGCTGACAAACTGCTCCTTAAACTCTGGGGTGTCCTCATTCTGCTAAAAAAAAAAAATGTCAAACAGTCATTTCACAAATTCAAATACACTGGTACAAGTTGCTCTTAGTATTAGCAAACACTCATGAACATGTAAGCTTGTCCTACCATGTTTTCCCTATGTAGTTTTAAAGCATTTTGTGCTCAGTGTTGATTCACAGGCATCCACTGAAGTTTGAAATAAGCTTGCACAACGTCTTTTACAAATAGGAAGATCTAGGCTTTTCAGTTTGTTAACTTAATGTGACATTGGCAATGTATGCACACATGCTGCACGAAATCAAGTATCCTAAGCTGGTCTTTGAGATCTTCACAGTTTGCATGTCTACAAAAGCAATGTAGATGGGAGCCCACACAAAAGCAAATTAAGGCTTCATCCGAATCAGCTGTCTAGAGCTAGGTCTAGGTCTGCGCCCATTGAAAATCTGCATTGGACGCAGCCTGACAATGGGTGTAGATGTAGCCGTAGCTCTGTAAGCTCATTTAGGACACGGCCTAAGGGCTACCAAAAGGATGTCATGTGTATTTTCCTGTTAACAAACGATTGTACACTGAGCGCTGGTAACTACCATTACCCAGAGTTGATAGTCCTCACAAGTCAATAATTACAAGTCAATCACAAGTCATGCAGTTCCACATCAAGTAACCACTACATGTACATGAACTGTGGAATGGGTATTCCTTGGTATTGCTCATCCCCTGTTACTTATGGCATGGTCTGTGATTACTTATGACATGGTCTGTAACCCGATTACTTATGTCATGATCTGTGATTGCCAAGTGTTGTGACTTGTAAAATGAAGTAATGAACAATACGGGAACATGGGGAAAAAAAGGTAAAGGTCCTAGATTAGGATTCAAAAGGATAAAATGCAGTTGACCTTTGAAGTTGGATATGCATCTGAACATTTGGATTTGCAATAAATGTACTATAAGGTTTCAGATACAGGGCCCAATAAATGTAAAAGGAAGACACGTACCAGGCGGGATGCCAGACTGTGTTTGAGGGATTCCAAGAGTTCGTTATCAGACTCGTCATCCGTCGCGTTCCATGTCTCTGCTCTGACATCACCACTGGATTGTCTGCCATTCTGTAACACACACAAGATATCAAATACAAAGTTAATGACAATGGTTAATGACTGATTCTCTACAAATCTTGCGAATTCCTTTATTTCCGGAGAAATATAATTTATTCATTATTATATATCAGTTAATCAATCAGAATTGATAGCCAGGCTTAAATCAAGACATCCAGAAGATCAGACAGCCAATACCTAGAGTGGCCATCCGCCAAAGTAGGCATCAATTAATAGTGGTATTACTGTTTATCATGTCATGTTTATTTTCTTTTGTTCATCTCTGTTGGTGAACCACACTTTGGGCGTTGTCTCTTGCTTCCGATCCATTATTTTAGTCCTCTGATTTGAAGATTCTGTGGCTCAATATTGGTCAATCTGTATGCTTCAGGAACATGATAATTTGAGGAAAAGAAAGTGTCAAGTACTTTCATTTCGTTTGAACACTGATGGCTTCTGTCACGAGTTTGGTTCTGATGAATCCAAAGTTGGAGATGACACTGACAGATTTGAAATTTTGGAGATTTGAAACCTCAAATGACATTCCTTGCACAATGGTCTGTTTTGCAGACATGCCCATTCCAAGATAAATGGTTCTACATCTATGTACTACACTCACCCATTTAGACATCTCTGGCTCTTCATTCCTAGGTACCAAAATGACAAAACAAAATATGGACTTATTTCTAGGGTAGATGTTTCAACATTACCATCAACATGTAGAATGACATTAGAATTAAAAAAACCCAAGGTGTCCTAGAATTTTTTTCCAGACCCATTTTCTTAGGCACTGATCTTCAGCAGCTGTTTTACCAATAACTCAGATATTTTTAATCAACAAAAAGCAGTGAACTTCTATTGTAGCAAACCTTGTTCCTCATCAGTTTAAGGGGACACAACCAACCAAACTTCACAGAATCAGTGAACAGATTTGGTCACAACAAATGATACACTTTTGGATCAGGATTTTTTTAAGTGAGCGGTATTTTCAATGTGTTGGAAACAAATCTTTGTTTATTCACATTACAAGGCAGTTCACTCTGTGTCCTTGCTCTATGCTCTGCCCAACCAGGAGTACTAATGAATGCAAAAAGGTGTTTTTCTTCTATGCATTAAGTTTTTCACAGATTTGGTAAGTGTATTTTTCAAGTGAATAAACCAGCACATTAGCCTAGTAGATGGATGGATATTTTTAGATACCAAGGAAGCCAGCAGACTGGTCAAAGCCTTTGTTTCAAATGGCAGACAATCGGTGCAATTTTCTAAGGCTAAATGCAGAAGCTAAGCAGAAGTTTTATTGGTAAGCCACAAAGTGGGTTGTGCATGGGTGCAGATATGTGAGTCAGGGTTTGAAGATGCCTCTATACATCCAGCGGTTGTAGCAAATGTTCTCACCATGGGGGGGATAGGAAGGGGGGCTGGACACCATCTACCTATGGGGGCACAGTTTGAAGTGGATAATCGTAGACACTATCAAACCAATAGGTGGCACACTTTTCATGCCCGGCACAATAGCCCGACATATGCACAACCTTCAAATTTTTTTAACTATGGGCATGAAGTGGATTAACAAATTTCCTGGCAATAGGGGCGTGACGATTGGCTATGCCGCTGTATACATGTTATTAGGTTAAGGCATGCAGCCTAGGATTCTATGTGGCATGCAATATTTGGGTACTTTGCTCTTCAAGATGGCAAATAGCTTTTTCTTTCACACTACAGACGAGATCCCTGGGTCACACAACCAACTGGTCAACACGACATGATTTCTTGCAATCAAATGACTAGCGATGACCAAAGATGTAACTTCTCCACATCTGTGTGTGCAGCTTACCAAAGTGGTTTTATGTAAATTTAAAAAAGAAGCTTAAGTGGCAGAGTTTTGCAGAGCAATCTAGTGGTTATTTTAATACAAAACATTGCACATTTTTACAAGAACTATGACACTGAAGAATGATTAAAGCTGCTGTTTAAACTGAGGCATGGCTTTTGTGCAGGAACTGAGTACTCAAATTTGATGATTCAAAGTACATACATACATTGTAATTTTCATATTAATTGCAACTGTCATCAAAACCTGACTGCACACTATGTGAGGTTTGTTTTGTTTGTGTACCCCACTACTTTAGTAAACATTTGATTTATGTTCATGCAACATACATGTAAAAAACAAAATATGAACAGTTATTAGCTAGACCAGGATGCAATGTTTGGCTGTACATGTAAACTGGAGGTTTGGTCTATGGACTCCGTGCACAAGTACCCCCTCGAGGGTTAAACGGAGAGTTGAGGGGAGACCACTGGGGGCTATTCGCATTTCAGACGACGCCCTGGCGCTCACGTGATGATGCTACAGGTTCGTGCACATTCAGAACAAAATTAGCCCGCAGCACTCCGCACCATACGCATGCAACGAATCATGCGCACAGCGGCGTGCTCGTAAAACAGGGCTCCCAAAAGAAGCGGTGAAAAAAGCACCATCTACTTTTCATGCACAGAGTCCATATACAGGGTGAGTAAAAAAAAAAAAAAACATTCCAAATTGCCAGCCACTATTTTTGAATGAAGTTTTGCCTGTAGCACTTTTCAAAATGTAGGCTTTGAAAGCCCAGTTATTAAGATTTCTTTGAGTACAAGAATTAGACATCGTACGTATCACGTATGTACTTTTTCAAGGATACGAATGTTGAACACAAACACCGTTCATAAAAGTTATGTCAACAGATCACAAAAAATAAGTGTTCTTTCAGCAAAATGAAAACAATTCTCGTAGGGATGCATGTGGATTGTTTCCGTTTCTGCTGCAAGAACACATTACCCTTTTTGTGATCCGTGGACAGAGCTTTAAAGAAAGCGTGTGGTTGTGTTCAAAAGTCTACCGTAACCAGAAAAGTACATGAGTGATTTCCGTATTCTTCTTGTACTATAAGAAAAGCTCATTGATTGGGCTTTCATATCCTAGACTGAAAGTGCTACAGGCAAAACTGTCATTCAAAACATTGGTCCTGCCATTTTGGATGCGTTTTTTTTTTTATACCAGCCCTGTTGTGCGTAAATCACAAGCAGCAATGAATAGAGGAAGCCATGCAAACTCACCTTTAGTAATCATGCTTTCCACTGCGGCTGTAGTGTAAAATAAGCAATGGTGGGAAAAAACCATGGGTTAATATGGCAAAAAGCTACTATGCCCCTGGGTGTCTGTCACCATGTGTATCACCATGTGTGGAACACTGCCAAAGTGAGAGCATGCATGTGTCTTTGTGTCACATTCACTTTCTTGGAATGCACTTTCCGTTTAAAAGTTTGAGAGCTTTGAACCAAGTACAGTAAACTCCGGCTAAGTTGGAATTCTCGGGACCCGAGAATTTGTGATGACTTACGCGAATGCCATGATATGCTCATTTTGCCGACTTACATGAATGGTCTTTTGCACACATGATTCATTGCACTAATTGGCTTCGATTTACCTTGGATTATCTCCGTAATGCTTGAGTTGAATCCAGCAAATTAATCCTTGAATTGTATCATCCGCGTTTGGGGTATTGATAGTGGAGACCACGATACATATGTACCGTGCACAGTAGCAATTAAATGCGTGCAGCAGTAGTCATTCAATAAGACGACCCCCAAAATGGACAGAGCGCATGCCTACAACCTAGAGGGGGTACTAGTATTGATATACTCACGATGCATATGCGATGTATGCAGTAGGACACCCTTTGACAATCGATGCATGCAGCGATCACGGGCTGTGCGAAACCACTTTTCACTTGACACTTTGCCAACGCAGTACAGGAAGTCGATGCCAATGCGTGATGTTGTTGAATGCAGACTTACACAAAGGATTTTGTAATGCTTTTTTAGAAAGGGGACCAAGAGTAACAATGACTTGTGCAAAATGGCGACTTATAAAAGCCGACTTAGAAATAAAAATTCAATGGAAATGCATTATGGACAATCGGGACTTTAGTCAGGCCCTGACTTGCGTGGTTTGACGAGTTGTACAATGTCGGTTTAGCGGAGTTTACTGTAATTGGATTGAAACAATTTTGAGTAAAATTCTTGTACAAAAATTTAACAGAGGTGCCGTTTTGGTGATATAAAATATCACAGTTTAGTTGTTTGAACAGTCTAAGCAACACTTCAAATCATCAATTCGTCACTTTCAAATCTCAAACAAAAATGTTATTTGTTTAGTTGTGAAATCACAGCAAATGGTGCAAGAGGACTTATTTTTTGTTACGCAGAGAATGCACATCCATTTAGTCTTAGAAAGGAATAAATCAGGGTTTCTTGTCAGTCTTGTTTTAATTTGGTAAAGAATGTTTTTATTCAACGAGCCTTGTAAATTAAGGTTTTGAAAATGTTGCCTATTTGTGGAAAATTGGAGGTGACATTAACCCTAACCAACAGTGTGAAAGAAAACAAACCAAAAATATTAATCGCCTAATGAAGAATGCCAGATGGTTGTGGATATGTTATTTGTAAAACAATAACACTTAATACCATACAATACAATTACAGGTAGTTCAGATGGACATCACCATGTAACATGTTTTACAATAGCACTCCACACCAATGGCGTCAATTTTGCTCCGCGCCCTATGCGCGCATACCCGGATGTCAGACTAACTTTGAACAATCACGCGACGCACATGCATACACATCTGGCCGCATACATTCGCATATAGAAGCGGTGCTGCAAGCGTGCGTAATCTTCACACGAAAGTTCATACAGCATGTTTGTTTGAGATCCGGTACTTGCTTCTATTTTTAACATTAGTGCGGAGTGCTTTTACCATAAACACAACCACTGAAAAGCATTACTAAGAACCAACACCAGAAAGTGATAAGGAATATGAAATGATTAGTACTGCCAGAAGTATATCAAAGATTTAATGAGCTAAGGCATTTATTTTCAAAAGAAGTAAGAAATCTACGACTACATAGAAGATGTATTGGGTGAATATATTCTGATGATGAACAATTGGGCAGAAAATATGTGTTGGCACAGTTTTTGCTATCCAAAAAAAAACATGAAATGTTGCGATGGACAAAATCTGACATTACTGGTAATTGTAATGACATTTTTCTTGTTCCACCAAGATTGAGAATATGCCACCATTACAAAATGTTGATGAGGAAAATATTCCAGATTTAAATGCCCTTATTTATTCCAGTAATTATGAAGCATTAGTTGCAAAGATAAGAGTTTATAAAACTAGAGATTACTCTCAAACAAACTTATTATTAAAAGCAAAGATAATGGCGATGACTAACACGATTCTCAACAGCAGCGAGTTAATTTCCGACACTTCCCTGTGAAGGACACTGTGACCTTTGACCCACCTTTGACCTGCTTTGACCTCGGATCAGCTTGCCCATTGGTTCTGAGTTGCGTCGTTTCTGTCTTCGTTTGGACTTCCTCTCTTTCTTATCTCGTGTCAGGTCAGGGTCTGGTGGGACCTCTTTGTCCGACTCTGTCTTGGATGACATGGCTGGAAACAAGGACAAGAACAAGAGTTACCATTAAATTCAAAAAATTCTTAATTGTGTGGTATCTGTCCAGTAAAACAAATTCCATCCAATTACGGGAAAAAAGAAACCTGTCTGACGAAGAATAATGAGGGAAATTCATTTTTGGGTACAGGAGAGTGCTCAGAGTTCAAATAAATTCAAATTAAAAATCACTGTGCTCAGGGAAAAGAACATAACAGCCTGATTGTCCGAGCAACCCCATAATGAAATTGTAAACTTTCTGTAGTTCGCTGTTATTATTTAAAGCCAAGAATATTTGCACCTGTCTGAAAAAAATGAATTGTTTAAATGAATTGATGCGCTCAAGACTTGTAAGAACTTGAGGGATATGGTCAAGTGGTTGGCAACTCCTACATACAGGAGTCTCCTGGCTTGAAACATGACCAACAAAACAAACCACAACAGTCTTAACGAACCTACAAAGACTCGCATAGCAACCAATTGCTGTGTTCAAATGCATACGGGCGTGCGCGTATTTTTCCCAAGCACTGGGTTCAAAAATTTTGTGGTTTGGAAAAGTTCAAGTACAGTTTCAACTAATTTCGTATTGCAATAGAAATACATTTTTATTGTATTTGGATTAAAGTAATCAGTTATCTCTTAAAATCAAGCAGAATCTGTGGATGAGGTGTTATCAAACAAACATTGACTGCTTTCACTTGTGGTATAGGCAATCTAGCCTCCCTGGGTGATCCGTGGAGCATTCTAGATTGCCTCGGGAAAATAGAATGCTCCAAGGATAACCGAGGGAGGCTTGTTTTACTATACTTCAAATTAAAGCAGTCAATATTTGTGTAATAGTCACCAGTCTGTAACTTCCCCAACCCTGTAACTTCCCCAATCCTCCAAACCCTCTTGGTGTTTTTTTTTTAAGGATCTGAGAGGATTAAGAGGGTAAACAATTCAAGGCCTGTGCAGTCTGTGATATCTAAGTTGCTAGCTTACTGCTTCTGAGGATGAGCTCGTAGACCTTGGTGGGTATTGTACTGCCGTAATTCTCCAAGATCAGTCGCTTGATTTCGTGGCTCCAGAGCTTCTTCTGGTCCACATTGCGTGCCTGAAAAATAGCATTCAAGTTGTGGCCAAAACATAATAATCAATTAATAAATGAAAAAATAAAATGAAAGTGTGCATAGCTTGGATTGAAGTGCCTTTAAAAGACACACAGGGACCGGGCCTTTTCCAGCTGTGCACCGCGTCTCTGGAATTTCTTACCAGACGAGTTAAGGGACACAACTGATATGTCATCATTCAAACGCCATCTTAAGACTCAATTTTTCAATCTGTCATTTAAACCACAGTGATTTGCTAGTGACCGGCGCCTTTGAATGGTTCTCCAGATACTGTGCGCCTTATAAACTATCTGTTATTATTATTATTATTATATGAAATAGTGGCACTGAAAACTGGAATGTTATTTCTATAGATACCATTTTGATTTAATTGATACCAAAATTCAAATTCCACAACTTAATCAAATTAACTTTGAAAATTGTTTATCACCTCACATGGTTGAGGAAAACTAATGGTGATATTTTCAACACATTTTGAGAAAAAAAAAAGAACAACTGATCCTTTAAATTGTACATGTATATGGAATAATTAGTAAGAAGAATTGTGACCTCAAATTTGAATGTGTTTAAAGGGAAAATACAACATTTGCAAACATCAAAAAATAAAAATACCAAATCATTTTGAAATACCTTGCTGGACTGTTAGTGAATGACAGTGTAAAGCATCCTGTAAAATCATGGCACCTGGTATACTGTCATTTTCAAGAAAAGTGGTATTTTTGCATCAATTTCCAAGCTGGTCGGCCGACCAGTGTTGGCAAAAACTGGCTTTTTTTCAAATACTGGCCCCAATTGACCATCGCACTTGTTTGCAATCGATTACACACCTATGAACGGGTACAAGCCAGCTAGACTGGTTCCCTGACCAATGTATGTAAATTGCTGTTTCTTCTTATATGGAGTCAGGGAACCGGACTACAGGAAAATGATTGTTTTTCTTGGTTTTTATAGCATTTTCAAACCCAAAACCTCAAAAAAGTCAGTGTTACTATATTTGCTATATATTTCCAACCCCCTAATTCCATCCATTTCTGAAAATTACAGCAAAAGCAAATGATGTATATTCCTTTAAACAAAAGAAGATTTGATGAAAGCAAATTTCTTGTAAAAGTAGGCCTTACCAGGATTGTGTACTGAATGCTGGGATTGTTGAAGGAATCACGTTAAAGCCAAGTGGCTCCTTCTGTATGCTCTCAATCAACATCAGGTTGGAACACTGTGCGATAAAGAAACAGAAAGTACAGTCAGTTATGTTGGGATCCAAAAGCAAAACCAAAACTTGGACCAGGAAGGGCAAACATTGAAATCACAACACAACAGGAAATCTTCAATATTGTATTACCACTCTCCACACTTCTGTGGTCTGTTTATCATGATATTAATCTCTTATATCACGTTAAGACAAACAAAAACAAATGAGTTTTTTTGTTTGTATTGGACTCTGATCACCATGAGAGTGAAAATGGAAGGTAACAACAGTTTGAAGCCATCTGTGAGAAGTAAAACAATGTGAATTGGAACTTTTTCTTGATAACAGATGAAGGAAAACAGAAAAGGAAAGACTTTGTTGAAGCAAGGCCTCTGCTAAACAATAAACATAACTGTACACGCAAAGTTAACTTGCTAAGTTTACACAAGGTCAAACATTGCCATCCCCCAACCGTTATTGTGCGATACTTACAGGTATATGCGTCTTGATGCTGATTAACCCATCCTCCCGTTTCTTGCCAATCAGTAAAACCTTCTCAAATAGGTAGAGGTAGCGCTCTGCCCTGGCTCCTTGCATCCGGAAAACATCCTGACGCAAATGCACATTTACAGTTTTACAAATCGGAAATCCCTCAAGTTACTGCACATTACCTACTTTTTTTTGAAGATTTCTGCACATTGAGCCAATTTGTGTGATGCCTTTAAAGGTACAGTCCATCATTTGCAGCTATCCAAAAAGTAACTGATGTAATTATTGTTGAAAAGCATACTTGGTTTAAAGATAGTAATGGGACTAAACTCCCTGTGAAATAATTTTTTCTGGTAAGCTGTCATTTTGAAGAAATCAATAAAAGAAGGCCTTTCCAATGATGCGTCTAAAGACGCATCACTGGAAATTTCCGTTTGTAGTTCGGAAAAGTGCGCGAACTACCTGGTACGCTGTCATTTTGAAGAAATCAATAAAAGAAGGCCTTTCCAATGATGCGTCTAAAGACGCATCACTGGAAATTTCCGTTGGTAGTTCGGAAAAGTGCGCGCAAGCGTTGACACGATACACACGCGGTTGCTATCATTCGTCTGCTCAGTGCGCGACATCGCGTAGCTGCAATCGGCTCAGTGAGAACGTGTCTCGGACGCTGAATTCTGGCCCAATTCAAACATGACTCAGCAACTTTTAATTTGAAATCGAGATCCTAGAATATTGTTTTCTCGGAATACACAGCATTCACTGAGCTGAAACTTGATCAGGATAGTTGTTCAGCACCCTTCTTTTTATTTTGAGCACTTTTGTTGCCTCAAACGAACATAATGCACACATTACAAATGATGGACGCTACCTTTAAAGACCCTTTTTGTTTACAAGAGAATAAATATTTACCAATATGAATGGGCAGAAAACACCCAAATAGTTATATCACTGTTGGTGCTTAGCACCTTAAAACCAACAAGGGGACTAAAAAAAGTTGCATTTAAACTTAAAATTGTGTAGACTTTATTTCTGAATGTGCTGAAAGAATCCTCATATTCAGTTTAATAAACATGTTTGTACAGGTTTTTTGGTGGGATTCTACCGGTATACTATAAAATGCTCGTCAACATTGTTTATCAACATTGCAGCCCTTTTTTTTCAGTGACACTCTAGAAATTAAGTAAATGTCAGGCAGATTTGAACTTTGATTCAACTCTGGTACAAAAGCTTCCCCATTTAGCTTGCCAAAGTGTTGAGTACTTCAAATGGACTGAAGAAAAATAGGAAATTATACAAACACAACTTATGAAAGCTCTACCAGCCTCTATTGAATGATTAAAAAAAAAAAAGACGGCTTGGTTTACTTGTTTTTCGTTGTGAGTGTCAGGGATGCCAGACAGCTGTTTAGAAACAGGTAAATGTCTTTTTTTCCCGCACATTGTAAGGTAGTTTTTAAGTGGAGTGACAGGTTCTTTCAAGCTTACCTCGAGAACAAGATCGCCACTTGACATGAGGTCACCCTGTAGGATAACAGAAAAACAGAAGGAATTGGAAAAGTGCGGGTTATTTTTTTTTAAGGTAAAATGTGTGATATTGTAAATACTGGCCTGTTCCGGCACTTGAAAAAGGGGTGAACTGGGATGTCATGTCCTTTTGGATGACCCGTTTGTTTTAACCCAAAACAAATTTGGGATTATCTCAAACAAAACCCAAAAAGTCAAATTGTTTTTAAATTTGTTTTTTTTACATTTTTGTTGTTGTTGGAGCAATCATTTATAG
Source organism: Patiria pectinifera (assembly GCA_029964075.1). Lineage (NCBI taxonomy): Eukaryota > Metazoa > Echinodermata > Asteroidea > Valvatida > Asterinidae > Patiria > Patiria pectinifera. Next base: position 30,097,178 of record CM057142.1, on the reverse strand, counting down.
CTAGAGCAATCATAAAGTACATCTTGCTTTTGGTCAGAATACAGCCCATTCCTTTTTCAAAGTAAACATAAAAAAGGTAAAATAATATTAAGAAAAAAATAAACACAAAGTTAAATTCAACATAACATTAATGCATATAATTGTCCTTCACGAAACCCTCCTACATGAACTTTCAAATTGTCTGCGAACATTTTGCAAATGTAGTCAATTTCCAAACAGGAAATTTGACCAAATTTTGTATGGGGAGGTACTGATTTCCAGTATTACATCTGGTTCAACTTAAACCCAAGCGCTGGCACAGAGAATTGAAAGCACAATTACACCACGGAGCTGCATGTACATATGTATACCTCCATGATTACACAAACAAACACAAAATTGATTTTTTAAAAATACTGTGCACGTATCCTACGGACAGAGTCTGAAAAAAAAAAAAATCTCATCTCAACGGAAACAAATGCTGTTTCCAGCAGTTGCCGAAACAGCCAAGAAAAAGAGAAAGAAAAAGCCCTGCGGATGTGAGGGATGCGAGGGAGAGGCGGAAGGGGAGGCAAAAGATGAAGAGCTCGGCAGATGGCTCTACTCCACTGAGCGTCTTGGTTAGATGAAGAGGCAGCGTGGATGGAATTCCTGCGAGGAATCCTTGGCATGCTTGGCTCCTAATCTCATAACATGAAGGCCAAGAGGAGATGGATAAAGCATGCCCTGAAATAGCCTCTCAGCGTGCAACATTTTCCGAAATGTTGGTTTCGTCTTTGGCTCCAACTACATTTCAGGTTTTAGAAACATTTCAAAAGTTTTCACTGCTGGAACAGAATGAAAAACTGCTAATTTTTATAGTCCTCAGATTTTGAAGTTTGTCCTCAAATTTGGAAGTTTGTCCTCAGATTTTGAAGTTTGTCCTCAGATTTTGAAGTTTTGTCCTCAGATTTTGAAGTTTGTCCTCAGATTTTGAAGTTTGTCCTCAGATTTTGAAGTCTGTCCTCAGATTTTTAAGTTTGTCCTCAGCCAAAAATCATGAACCTAATACCTAAAACCACAGCTGAAAAAAACCCTGGTTTTGGAAAATACCCGTAAACAAGGGTCATGTGTTTTATTTCTTGACAGATTATATAAGTAAATGAGCATACTGTATGTCTGTCTATGACATGCTCGGGCATAGCTCGAGTGCATGGATGTAACAAAGAATGTTTTCAAGTTACTCAGTCGAAATTATCTTGCACCCAAAAAAGATCTAATTGCTAAGTTCAGATCCATTCACATGACCTACCAAAACAAGTCTAATTTGACAAATCCCTGAAATACATGTGGAGAATTAAATATCACAGGAGGAAACTTATTTTAAGGCTGAAATTTGTTCAGGGTCATTAGTATGAAAGCTAACAAAAACTCCTCTCACAGGAACTTTTATCCCTGCTTCCCCCTCCCCCCAACTGCGCACTCTCCCGCCTTACTGATGGCATCGCAGCCCTTCATTCGGCCAAGGACCTAGCGAGACCCTGGCTTACGGACAATACAACCAGATCGCCATAGCATGCGACATTATCATGACCCCCAATAAAAAAAAAAAAATCTAAATAAAAGACACAAATTGTGTATACGGATATAAAGCACTGATATTCATCAAAGCAGAAAAGTAATTATGATGATTGAAATTCGTAGGTTTTGTTTACCGTCATTACCTTGACCTCAAGGATTAGGTACACCCAGATCAAAAAGCTCAGGTGCATGAAATCTATAACACCGATTGGAATGCCCTACTTTTTATAATGTGTACAGAGGCGGAAATAATGCCCTTGTCTGCGGATAGTGGTTTGTTGGGATTAGTGGCTAGATTTTACCAGCTTATTTGAAAGGAAAGTGTGAGGAATTTTTATCATTGAGGCATGAGCAACTCAGATCGGTCATAAATGCAGTGTTTTTTTTAGACAGCTTCCGAGTGGATTAAATAAAAATTGAGGAAGTCTTTGCCATATTTTAAAGCTGTGAAGCCGCAGAAGTACCTTGTCCTTGGCAGAGTTTTTAGGAGTCGCATAAATCTGAAAATGTACTTTTTAAATCTTATACCTCCACCAAGTACATGTAGTAATGGTCAAGGAGATTACAGACTAGGAGTTTTAGTTCATTTCTCTGAATCATTATTTAGATATCATGGTAAACTGGCTATGTCAAGGACATTACACTTCCTTTCATAATGGAATTGCCCGTATGTTGAGATACATGTACCGGTACATGTAGCTAAAGAGTCATGAGGTGCACAAAATAGTAGGTAAATCTGGTTCCAAGTAGGTAAATCTGGTTCCAGCCCAGAGCAAACAGACATCTATTCAGTTTATTCATATTCATATGGCTATTCATTTGGCACATTTAACCCATTCATTGGCATTATGGGATAATAGGTAAAAAGAAGAGGCTGGCCAACTTGGACAAGCAAAAAATTCAGATCAGCAGAATGGCATAGACAGACGGAACACTGCACATTGAGTCACGTTTCCCCCCTGCCCATTGGCACTTGACTTCACAAAAATGAGGCAATAAAAGGTGCCATAAAAAAAAACTCGGAATGTATAGTTGGCAAAGAAATGTCATTCAATAGACTGAAATTTGTTCATAAATCAGACAACATGACAGCCCCGACTTGCATGGCGCTACAGTTCCAGAAGCTAAGTAGTCATTGTTTGAAATGGATACCCTACAAATGCAGACATCAAATGTCAGACTACAGTCCTCACAAGACCATTTATCAAAATTTACCGCTACACATAAACAGTTGTCAAAAAGCATGTAATAGTGTTTATCCTACACCTATAAGTATAAGTGTACAGGGCTTTGCAGTTTCCCAAGTCCAGGTGCTTTGCTTCAGTCCTAGCCCGGTTCAAACTTGGTATGTGGTATCTGCCCGACTAATTGAGACTTGGGGGCTTATTTTTAAGACTATAGCCAGTGTCCCTCGAGGGCTGGGTCCTACGCAGAGGTTGGGATTTTAAAGCCGCCTGTGTTGGTTTTACCCCCCAATTAAGGAGGCAGGTGAATAAAAGGGCCCCACGTAAACTTTAAATGGTTTGGGGGTTCACCATGAAAAAGGAGGTAATTTTTGAGAAAGAAAGGGCAGGCTGGGCAGTTGAAAAATTGAGAGGTAAAAGATTTTCACCCATTAAAATGTTTCTATTCTTTAAGTTCAAAGAAAACTAGCTGTGGTACAGCTGTTACTAGACTGTATACATATATATGCGTGCAAATTAATCAGTTAATTTTGCATGTATAGTGTGGCTAAATTAAAGGATTCAATTCGTTTTGCCAAACTTAATCAAGACATAGGACAAGATATGGGATTTTGGGATTTGGGATTAAAGGGATTTTGTTCGGGTTCAAGTAAAAACTAAGGTTTAAACTAGGATAATGGGTATTATTCCTACATTATTCATGTACCCGGTAGATCCACAACATGAATAAATTTTGAACAGCAGTTTCACAAGTTCCATCTGAATACAAAAGTAAGGGATGGTTCATTCGCTGCGCAATAGAAAGTGCAATAGTGAATTTGTGATGATAGGGTGAGTATTCACCCTGCAAATTTGCAACGGCTAAACAGTTTTCAACTGTGCAGTGTATTTTGTGTGTATGTTTCCCAAAGTCAAATTCCTTTGCCATTATCACTCTCGTGAGGTCTAAACCAACTTTCAATTTGCCTACTGTGGTTTGACTGAAAGTGAAAGCACGTAAAGGTGTCAATCGCTGTCCCCCCCCCCCCCTCCATAATAATTTTATTTCAATTACCTCCCAGCCAACCAGTTGGCTCTGGATCTCCTGCACGTGGACCGAGGCTTCGTGTTTCCGCTTCATCTCGTTGATGTAGCGAGCAATGCCCGTCATGCACACCAGGGCATCGCCGATGGTTTCGTAACCGTCCTCGTCCTTGTCAAAATGTTTGTACATGTCCTGAGATTAAAAGCGAAAGAAACAATAACTTTCCCACTTGTAGAAACTACAAGAATAGCGTTGTTAGTTTATCAAACTGTGGAGAAGAGAGAAGGATGATATTGTAGGATAATATTTCAAAATGTACAAGTCACACTCTCTCTTTCACTTGAACTTGAACTCTCGCCCAAAAAACCCACAAAAAGTTGAGAAATGGAGAAAGTGGCAAGTTGTCCCATAAATTTTACCTACAATGTACATGTACATGTACAACTCATGCATTTTAGTCTAAAAGTTTGAACAGAGGGGAAGAAAAACTATTTTTTTAAATTTTGGTGGAAATCATATTTTTCTTGGTTAAATTCAGGGGAAGGAACAACTCTCTACCTTCTACAAATTTGTCATTTTCTTTTAATTCAGCCCCTTTTCTTTGGTTAACATTTTCATGTTAACATCATCATCATCATCGTTTGGCTGCACTCTGCTGCAGGCGACCACACATTTCTTCCAGGACATTGTAAGACCAATACTATGATGTAGGTAACAACAAAAACTATGTTAATACACAAAACATCTACAACATAACCCATGGCAGAAAAAAACCCCCGATTGCAATTCATACGAAATCCATGCTGGGAAACACACAGTCCAACAGACCAAATGTCAACCAGATGTGTACACTTGATCAAGCTATTTCAATACAGACCCAGCTGAAGGTCAATACCAAAGTGGCAATGGAACTCAGTGGGGAAACCTCTCAAATCAAGTGACAACTTCACTGCCTGGGTTTATGGGTTTTTATTTTCAGTTATTCCTGCCATGTGAGACGCATCACGGTTGAGCAGTTGTTGGTAAATACATTTTGTTTGTGACAAACAGGGCCCTTGAGCATAGCGTACACCTGGGTGTTTCTTCCCAATAGTGGTTCATGCTCTAAGTTGGCAGTGGTGTTGGGATACAAAAGGCATTGAGGCGAATGAAAGTTTTCTTCCAAGCTCAAGAGTGAAACAGGAAAAAGGGAAAAACGGTTGCAATATTGTGGTGCCCTTTCTTTCGCTGTGAATATGTCGGCTTTTAAAGTCTACATTCAGTACATGTGTAAATCATCATCACTATCAGGTTTCATTGAGATCAGGAAGTAACCCAATAAACCAGAAGTAAAAAAATCTTGGTTTCATATCATGTCTCATGTTATCATGTTTCTTCTGTGGTTTCTTTTGCATCACACTAATTCCACATAATCACACAACCCCCCCCCCCAAAAAAAACCCCTAGGTTTTTTTTTTAAATTGCTGTTTTGTATATAGCAATACAAAAGTTATTCACTTTTGAATGAGATATCGAACAAAAAGCCGCCCACGTTTAGTTATGAAAAATTACTATACAAATTTTGAATTATTTGTGGCTTGACAATAATTCAGGCGTATCTTTTGTGCACTACGGGCGTGAAAGCAACCCAAAATAATCGAGTATTTGCAGAGGATTGAAAACGCCCAAAATAAAAAAAGTAGTTTTTCCAAGTAAATAAAACATACAAACTGAAAATTTGTTTGGAGAAAAAAATAAATCTATATGTTGAAGAGCACGGGTAGAACACCTTTAAATTATTTGAATTTTCCTTTCATCTGTTTTCTATCAGACGGAAAATTTGGAACACAGAATTATAAAAAAAGGAAAAAAAAGGGAAAGCTTAAATAAAACACAAACAGTCTCTGCTGAATCAGGTCTAATGCAATCGCTGGCCAAACCAATGCCATATGGACAATTTGTACAGGGTGTAATTGAAACATGGAGGGGAGTGTCACCAAACTGGCTAGGCCAAAAAAAAAAAGGGCCGAGATCGACCAATATTATTTTGTTTTACAAAGTTTCAGCAAAATGAAACCACATGTGACATTTAATTGCACAAGTCTGAAGTTCTTTTATTTTCCAAAATTTAAACAACCCCTGTCCGTGTTACTACAAGAATGATCTGTTCAAACTATCTACCAAAGGAAAAAAAAGAGACAAAAACACACACACACACAAAACAAAAAGGACAAAAACACACACATGAAAAACATAACGAAACACAAATATCCCTCTATACAGGCCTTTTCACAGTTTCGCCTCTCGCCTACCGGTACCCGTGTTGAAATCAACACGGGTCCTCCGTACGCATAACCGGTCCCACTGAACACAAGTAGACACACACGGTCGTGTTTTACTATACTCTCGAGGACAATGCTTTGTCTTTTCCTTTGTCCCTGTAATATAACACTCTCCAATAAACTAAGCACAACGACCGAGGACCGATTTCAACAAAAGATGAACTCAAAGGACAACAAAGAGTATGTTGTTCTTCCTTTGACTGTCTGTCCTCGGGTGTATAGTTCACGTACATGTACACTCATGTTTACGTTACATACCAAGTGTGGACATTCCCTTGTTTTCGTGAAGTTAAGAAAAACCTCTGAAAATAATCATTTTACTCTAACTGTGAAAACTCTTTCAATCCAATTTGTTTCTATGATTCCCTTCAGTGTTTCTCTTCATTTTGCCACCGATAAACCTAATCCAAAAATGCCTCTAAACCTGTTTTCCAGAAATGGGGAAACACTGTGTGGACTTGCCCACGTCCACACATCGTCGCCTCTACCTGGTTTATGTGGACCTCTTTTGTTCGGAAGTCCACACAGTGAATGTAATGCCTACCCATGTGTTCACAAGTTTAATAGATATTTTGGATTTTCTACCCAGGTAGAGATTCTGAACCCTTGGGTTAGATTCTTGCTAGTGTGAAAGGGGTTGCCAAACCAAGGGGTTGCCAAACCTCTATGTTGGACCCGTGTATGTTACACAGAGATTTTGGATAGTATGAAAGGCCCTTAATATGTAAGATCATAGTCAAATTATACCTGGAAGAGCAGATGATACTTGAGAACCCTCTGAACTGGCTTGAGGAGGTATGCTCCGAGTGGCAGAGGATGCCCAAGACACGACTGGCATTCCCTGAAGAACTCCGCTACATCTTCATACTTGGTATAATCTATCAACACCTCCATTGTGCTTGGGTAGTTGGTACAGTAGTCCGTGTACACTCGGAAATTCTTCTCCTGTAGGGTGAAGAGTACGGCTTCCGTTAGTTTCAATTATTAGCAGTGGCTGTGGGGTGGAGGAGGCCAGGGAACATTTTGTCTAGATCCATTTTTTGGATATTATTCCTTTGGACCTCCTCTCATTTTTGGATTGCATGCTGCTGAGACACAAACAGTACTATGCACTGCCAATTAGAAACATTCTGATGAAAAATGTTTTGAGAGTCGGAGGAGGTTGATGTTTACATTAGTTAATACAATTGGGGAAATTTTTCTTAAAATTATAAAATGTGTCAGGATCATTGTGACGTCATCTTGGGTATTCTGATATATGGTTGTAACAGAGATTTGCATTTCTTCTGTATTTTGCTCAAAACCCAAATGCTAAACGCATCAAGGTCAAGTTCATAGCTCTCATTAAGTAAACATGAGGGTCATCTTCTTAAGAGGTTCAGATACCTGTAGTTTTAAGTGAAACTTCAGAGGTTCAATAGCCATCCAAGTTGTAAAGGTACGTGGGCACAAGTGCATGGTCAACGTACAAGGGGTATCAAGAAACGTGTAAAAGGTTTCACTTTAATGCACAGGTGTTGACATTTTGGAAAGATTTAAAATTTACAATTCATTCTGAAATGTTTCAGTTTCACTTGATTTTAGGTTTTAAAACTAACGCAAAAGTTGTCAATAAGTTATTTTGGTTTGAATGAGAAGTAATTTGAAACATTAAGATCTGTAGAAATCCAATGTCTTACATTATCAAGGAAGCACTCGGCGATCAGTACTGGATCATTATTGCACTGTTCTAACTCCTTCAAAAGTTTTCTGAAAAGACAATAGAAAATTTGGAAACATATTAATGTGTACAGTTTAACAAATAACACTATGGGATTTATTACACTTGAATTTGATATACATTATGAATTGAGTTAAGATGATTGAAAACAAGTAGTAAATTTTACTCTTTCTTGATTAAAGGTTTAAAACATCCTTCACATCCTTGGAACTTGCAGCTGATGATTTGCGTCATTCAGAACTCAAAGTTATCATCACTACTTGAGTACTTCAACTTCAACAACACATTTTGATTGGATTGTGAGGGAAGTTGGTGATTGGAAAATCAGGAATCCTTATACCCCCCCCCCCCTATCTGGTATGCTCACTCCCAATATGCATGTCCATTTTTACAAATAACATTGAGTGTGCTACTACCGGTAGTACAATCATGGTCCCATGCACCGTATTGTCAGGGGTGTGTGTGACCACTGATTAAAAAAAAAGCTGATAACAGCTGAAAAAGGTGTAAAAAATCTGAACTTTGGAAATCTCCTATACTTTTGTACACAGAAAGTGAGGGAAAAAAGCTGAAATCCAAAACGAAAATAGCTGAAATCAGCTTTAAAGCTGAGATTTCACACCCCTGATTGTACATCATACGTACATATACCGGTACATGACATTAGAATGTGGTGTACCAGTACATGTACAATGTACCTTTGGCACCAGCATATCAAAAAATGTATCCATTATTTTATCATTTCTACATGTACATGTACAATGTAAGTTTAACGAAGAATTACCTAGTACACATGTACATGCACATGCAGTACATGTACACAATGTATGTACAGCCTAATGCTACTGAACACGTACATGCACATGTACGTGTTAATAAATTCCACTCGTTAGACAGAGCTAATACCAAGTGTGGACAGACGTGTAAAACCTGGAAATTCCCTTGAGTCAAGTTGAAAGCCAAGCCCAACTTCTCTGAACCAACGGGGGAAAAGTCTTGGCTGAACTACTTTTCACCCCAGACATCTATGCCTTGACATTTACGGTAATCACACAGACGGAAAGACTGGTCTTGGCCACACTACAAGCTTTCTGTCTCAGGTTTATAGAAAGTACAATGATTAATTTTCAGGCAGTAGATACATGTTCCTGAACGGATGTGTTCAATCATCATCAGAGTGTTGAATGAGCAGTGGAGTTGGCCATTTCTAAAAAATTAAAATGTAAAATACCTTTATAAAAACCCCCAATTACATGTACATATGTAGTAGTGATTCACAGTGGCTTGGTGAAGGGAATTTGACGGGCAATCAAGAAAAGACAACATGAAAACATATGGGATACAAATGCACATATGTGTATGAATGTACTTTATGACTGTTGGAGATTGTGAATACATGGATCCATCCCCGACAGAGCAACCAAACTGGTATTTAAAGTTATGGTTGAAGCAAAAAAATCACATTGTTTTCTTTTTTTATTTCCTTGCCTTGAACCCCCTGCCCATGTAACTGTACAGAAACATGAACATCAATGTATGTCTGTTTATTCTTATCTGACTTTGAGGCAGTCATCTTTTGATTTAAGTTTAAATTTAATCAAGATTTTTTTTTAAATTGAGATTATGAAATTTGTACCTTTTTGGCATAAAGATATGTTTTATATGGAGACCAAGCTTTTTTTAACAATTGATTAAGCTTTTGCAGCTTTAGTGGCCGATGCGCCTGTACTGCCACTCCCACCAGTTGTTGTGTCATCCACAACAAATCCACACCAACCGAGGATGACAACAGATAAACTTAGCTTACAGTTGTCTCAGCAAATATTTCAACAACCATCCCCTTGGTGACTGCCATCTATCACACCACCACAGGTGGGGCTGACGGCCAAGTTGACAACTCGGAGTCCAGTATCCTGGGCAACAGGGATTGTCCAATCAAACTCTGGCAGGAAAAGCTTGCCCTCCAATTAGATGCTGGCGATTTCTACCCATTGCCCTGAACTTCAATACCGACTGTTTGTGTTATTCGTGATCTCATGGGAGGATAAGTCATATCTGAAGTTGTACATGTGCCTGGTGTAACTTTGTTCACATGTTAGCATCGGTTCCCACAGCTACATTTTGTACGTACAGTACATGTACTTCTAAAATGTGGGTATACTGCGGATGAAAGACTAATCAAATGACGGAAGTCCCCATCATGTGTAGTGTCCTACAGGATCCCTGATAAGAACCAAAAAATCAAGTCCACCTGGGCAGTGCAGATCAACTTTTGAACTTCATGTTCCGGTACATGTACATGTTCCGGTACGCATGATCTCACACTGGGGTCTGAATGAGTAATCATGGAGAAGCTACTGATAGAATGACATTGGATAGGATTGGCATTCCTCAATTACAGTATTCTGAAACTAATAAAGCCCTTGTGTCATTTCAGAGATTCTTTATTCCTTGGGTTCAGTGAGGCTGAAGTACTGGCTTAAAGAGAATGTACTGTACCGGTACATCATTGGCTTTTGCTTTAATTTTCAGAAATGAACTATTTGAGGGGTTAGTATAATAGATCAAATATTGTTTAACTGACATGTTTGAAGTTTTGTGCTCGAAAATGCTTGAAAAACCAAGAAAAACACAACTGTTTATGTAGCCTGATTCCCTGACTCCACTAAAGATAAAATGGATCAATTATAGATGTCGGAAAATTGTAAGATAAGGGAACCAGTCTAGCTGGCCTGCACCCGATCATGAACATGTAACCAATAGCAAACAAAATTGGACTGAAAAAAAATTGTAAATTTGGAGCAGAAGTTGAAAAATAGTTAGGTTTTTTCAACGGTGGTCGGCAGACCACCATTGGAAATGTATACAAAAATACCATTTTCTTGAAAATGACTCGACACCAGGTGCCATAATTTTACAGGATGCTTTAGACTGTCATTTATCAACATCCTAGTAAGGCATTTAGTAAAAACTTGGTAGTTTTATTTTTCGATGTTTGCAAATGTCGTATATTCCCTTTGAAGACATCACTTTTTTCCCTGGGTGAAATGCAGTGTGAATTCCTTGACATTTCCCTTTGAAAAATGTAAGCAATTGATCTATCCCGATAGAATCGCGTTAGAATTGCGTCAACACAGCTTGTGAAATACTGTCCAATTACATGATATACAAATGGATGCGAAAACGGGCAAAATCTGAGACAAACAAAACTTAGTGTACAAAAACTCCATAGGGTTGTCTAAGGGGCGTGGCTAACTCGCAAACAGCGATAAGTCCATTTCCTGAACAGGCACCTTTTTTATTTATGCTCAGGATGACATCTTTACACCGTGATTATTATTTGGACCTGCACTGTGGGCCCCATGAGAGTAGCAGCGCCACTTTTATGTCTGGAGCCATCAATCACACAAAAGTGCTCCGGGAAAGGAAAGGTTTAATGATCAATAACGGGCATTAAAAGGTTAAAATAGCAAATCACATGAACTCCACTTTTTCAGTGGTGGCAATTCATGCTAACCACCCCTTGCTTTGGTGCCTCCACAATGCACTTCTGTCGTTTGAGCTAACCTGGATCGACCAAAATGCCAGGACAAAGGGAACCCTCTCTTTAGCTTGACATCCAGTTTAAGTTTGTCCCTCCCAACAATACACTCGGCTCTACACAAAATTGTTCACTAGAAGTTGTCAAAAGGTCTGGCACTGAAAAAAACAGGCTTCCATTCACAGAGCGCGTGTCAGAAAATGAGGCTTCAAAGCTGAACACATGCTAGGTATATATTTCAGAGGCTGTTCGCATTGTTAGTGAAAGCCGGACATACAGTGATCGGAGCGATTTGAGTAAAGTAAGCCAGGCACAGATATGCAATCATGAAGTCATTTCTATTAAAGAAAAAACTGCCTCATCATCGTGAGTAATACAAGTACAAGGCTGAGCAACTTGGCAAGTGCCATGTTGTGTCTCCCTAACACGCATCAGGTTTTCGTGATGCACCCTGCTTCATGTACGCAACAAAATTCAATGCAAGTTTGAGAACCCAGCGAAATGGAACAACACGAACAAAATGCAACGGTACCTGTACATTTCGTTGCACTGTTGTGCAGTGTACTGGAACAACACAAGGCTAGGCACTGTGTGACATAAAACAGTGTATCCTGCCCAGGCCCGTCGCAAGCCTTGAGCTCAGGGGGAGGGGGAGGGGGAGGGCCAAATACCAACAAGGTGGACCCACTACCATAAAAATACAAAAATACACATGTACGGCTTTTGGGGGGGGGGGAGCCAACTGCTCAAGAGGGGGGCCTGGCCAAACCAGGCCCCCCCCCCCATTGATGACCCTGCCACTTGTGCTAACTTTTAACTCCAATGTACTGTACATACTTTTAACCAGTACTGCCCTTGGTTGCATTTAGCATTAATAAAAGATCAATTTTAGGGTGATGAATTTTTTGAATGATACATGTATATTACATGAAGGAAATAATCCTTTTCAACGGCCGTTTGTGGAAAGAAACATTATTCCCTTGAGAATAACATGAAACAGGGGGGATCAAAATTTTAGTTTCGACAGCAACCCTAAGGCACGCACAATCAGCTAAGCTCATCCGCATGTGACTACATGTAGTTTGCGGATGTTGCCTGGCCCGATAAGCCTCCCCCGTGCAATGTGAATCAGAGGCGCTCATACCCAGACCCTGGGAACGCTCCTCTAGTAGTCGTTGAAATCTTCGCTTCTTCAGATTATTTTTTCACGCTAATGAAAATGAAAGTCTTTGACTTGTTTCCATATTGTAATTAATTGAGGCATTTGTGTAATTTTACAAGTTGAGTACACCAGGCCTTTAGTCAACACCAAAAGTTTGTGTCCAAAATTGCACAGAATACCACAAAAAGAAAAAGATTGGTCATTTAGGTGTCCAAAGTGTGACATTATTTTTTCCTGTCTCTGTTACCTTGGTACTTCGTAATTTTCCATTCAAGTATCATTGAGAATGAATGACTTCAAACGATTCTTTATTATTTTGTTGGGTAGATAGCTTGCTATACATAATCACTCTTTGAGGATGACTGCATTAAGGAGTGCATCAGAATGACTTTATTAAATCATAGATGTCAGGTGTAACACTAACACGGACAGAAAAAAGAATGGACCCCATATTTATAGAATGGCTCATATGTACATTGTACGTGTAAGTACAGGAACGTGACACACATGTACCTGTTCAGTGCAAGCCTATCCACATCACTTGAATGTTTGTGTATTGAATTTCAGTTTTCAAACTTGTGCTAATTTGTACCTGCAGCCTTTCTGACCCAAAACCCTCCATCCTGTCTTTCCCCCCACCTAGAAACCTTAACTTCAGCACTTTTTCCATAAAAAAAATCCACACAGCTTCCCTCCCTAAACAGTGACTCACCGGAAGCCACGTATAAATCCCCAACCTGAGCCACCTCCCACTAGATTTTTCAAGAGGGAGCGAGCCCTTTTTAAAATAAAATGCATCAAAAATGTGACAACTGCTTCTGCAACTGTTTTAAAGGGTTGATTCTCTCTGTCATCACCAATTTGTCACAATGAACGAGGAAACCGACAAAAAATGTCACGTGTCAAGCCAGGGCCGAAGGGAATGCCAACTTTCAATCATGTGCAACACACATCTGGGGGCAGTAAACCCTTCCATAAGGTATTTTCCTAACCCCCTAGGCCCTTTTTGCTTAGAACCATCCTCAATCTCAAAAAAAATCCAAAAAATTCCAAATTTTTCAAAAATTTTTCAAAAAACTGCCCACAGTCCTGCCTCAAATGCAATGCAATCCAAAATCCCTCAACATCCCCTCATCCCAAAATTTTGTTTAAAGTTTTTATATACCAACACCAAATCAACAAAAAATCAAAAATCATCAACAGTCAAAAATGCATTCATCCTCAATCCCTCAAAATCCCAAAATCTCCAATCATCATTCATCATCCATCATCCTCCATCCTCCCTCTCATGAAATCATTCACCATCCTCAATCCTCCAGAATCCTCATTTGATTCAATCACCATTCATCCTCAATCCTCTAGAATCCTCCAAAACAGCCAGGAGGATTTTGGAGGAGTGAGGTGGGTTAGGGCTTATTAGTCCAGGGAGCACATGCCAATGTACAGGCACGTGCAGCTGATTTTGACTCTCTGAATAGCCGTTTTGGAGACTATAAATTTTTTTTGATACAAATTTTCGATGACTCAAACGATTTTTCCATTTTCAATTCTCATGGGAAGATTTTGTAGTCTGGGAACCAGACGTTAATGAGTGCATAGCCACACTACAATGTCCGATCCAAGCATGCAAATGTTATGGGACCTCATGTGCCAGCCAACAGAGCCGCCTTTAGAAGTTGTGGTGTCATTTAGAGCAGAATTTCAGCCAAAGCTATTGCTTGCTCAATAGCTTCCATGTTGTTCGTCATACAACATCGTGTTAACGAAGACAGGACAGAAGGTGTCCGTTGAATGTCAGAATCTGGAGGTCAAGACGCAGTGTTGTTTTGCATAATCTTCACGCATTTCATTGACAATTCCCGTATGCAAGCACCTACATGTATTCCATAGACTACAGAATTTCATGCATTTTACAGAAATTCAAATTTTTGCCTTTTCTGACACCACAATGTACTCAAGACACACTCATTTCTTTTCCTGTGGTACATGTATCTTCCAAATATTATAACTTTGTTAAAATAATGCTAGTGGTCTACCATTTGCAGCACCACTTTCAGTATTTTGGAGCTATTTCCTTGAACTTATAAACAGTTATATTGAAGATGTCAGTGACGGGAGATTGGTCTCGATGACCGTGACACAGCTTAATTTGCATGATCTTCAGACAAATGTCCTCCTTCAGACACAAAGTACTCCCGTCATTGTCAATTTCCGGCGGCAGGGATGATGACTCCTCTCCAAAATCAAGGGTCTCATGGTGACAAGACAATAAGGTCAACTATAAAAACTGAGCCTGCTTCATTGGGATTGTGTACACTGTCACATTCAATCTTCAACCCAAGGTGTTGACGACCCTACCTAGGTCACCAGTCACATGAATCATGGGTCCTCGATGTCAACAAAAAAGAGGAGACGGAAAGTTCAAGAAAAAGGCCCGCCAGTCTAGAATCCCTAGAGGATTCCAAGATGGTACAAGGTTCCAAAATTATTTCCATTTCCTAAGGTTGACAACTGACAAGACATCTCATGCTGAACTGCTCCCCCGACTTTATCCTACTGGTACACAATACAGAACTAAGCCTCTGACTCGGCCGACCACCGCTGGAAAAACCTAACTATTTTTCAACTACTGCTCCAAATTTACCTTTTTTTCAGTCCAAATTTTGTTTGCTATTGGTTACATATTCATGAATGGGTGCAGGCCAGCTAGACTGGTTCCCTTACCTTACACTTTTCTGGCATCTATAAATTGATCCATTTTATCTTTAGTGGAGTCAAGGAACCAGACTACTTGAACATTTTTGTTTTTCTTGGTTTTTCCAGCATTTTCGAACACAAAATTTCAAACATGTCAGTGTAACAATATTTGATCTATTATACTAACCCCTCAAATAATTCATTTCTGAAAATTACAGCAAAAGCCAATGATGTACATTCCCTTTAACCCTCCCTAACCCCCCTGCATGCCTTGAGTGATTTATAAGGAACCACCTTCCTTATACCCATGCAAAAATCCAAGTCCATAATGGTAAACTCTACACCCAAATTGTTGAACTCCGATTACACGGTGGTAAGCCTAACCCTGGGTTGGGGGTGGTCAGGGTTAATGCTTTGGCAAAAGACCAGTCCTCAGAAACAGCAATCTGCCAGGAAGTCAAGAAATTGAGAAATGAAGAAGTTACCAAAGCAGAACTGCATAATTGCGTACTCGGTGATAAATAATTTGATAAGATCCAAATTGGCAGTTTCTTTGGCTGGTATCCGTCAGTGGCTCGGGGCATTCATAATGTATACCGATGGAATTCCGTATTGCCCTCCAGAGGGCAGTATAGAATTTGATTAGATCCCACCCAACATGGGCTCCCACTGAGTTGGAGTAATGCATTAAGAGTCCGTGACCAGACTTAATGAGGTCGGAATGATGAGCGACACACTTTGCCACTGTGATTGTGAAGGGAAACAATAGGGACCTATGACTCGAAACTCAAGAAGTTAACTCCAAACTCGAAAAGTCAACTCGAATCTCGAAAAGTCAACTCGAAACTCGAAAATCCAACTCGAAACTAGAAAAGTTAACTCGAAACTCGAAACGTCAACTCGAAACTCGAAACTCAAAAATTGGACTCGAAACTCGAAAACTTAACTCGAAACTCCAAAAGTCAACTCGAAACTCAAAAAGTCAACTTGGAACTCAAAAACTTAACTCGAAACCCGAAACTCGAAGAAAAGAAACCCTCCCACCATACTTGGGCCAAAAACCTTTTCCCCCAGAAAGAGGTGGGTCCTGGGTGACTTACTTATTGAAGTCGTGAATTTCCTGGATGTTGCCAAACAGGGTGTCTTGGTCATCTTCAGTGATGAGATTGATGGTGGCTGCTATTGCTTGCTTGTAGCCCTGTGGGGTGTCAAGATACATGCACATGAAATTACAACACTGAAAAATGTTATGAAGTATGGGAGTGAGTGATGTTAAAACCAGAAAAAAAGTGTAAGTGAATGGAATATCTTATGATGTGTGTGTTGGTTCACAGGCTGAATCACGCGCTGATGTCTTTTACACATACATTGTGCGCGTGATGTATTCACTTCAGTACTCTTTATCAAAACTTTTTGGCACACCTGGGTTAAAGTTTCAAGAAAATTTAATGCAGTATTTCATAATTTCCAATGAAACATACACCCAAGGAATCTTCAAACAGTCAATTTTGATGTACGGGTAAATGTATCCAGCAAATATTTCCTTGCAAGAGCTTTTGTCTACCAGCTTCCAATGATGAACTGAGTAATGCAAAAAACTGTTTGATTAATTTGGAAATATAAGTTGTGATGGATGAATGTTTTGTAATGTTGACATTTGTTTTTTGACAGATCATTCTTGGGATCAGGACGAAGCAAATGTTGTGCGTAACTGCCTGTAAGAAGATTCTCTACAAGCTACAATGGGAAAGATCATTACTAGACTAGAGGTATCAGTATTGCTTTAGAATGGTACAATGTATAGTTCAACTCATTCACCTGTATAACATCTGCCAAATCCATCACGTAACTCTCCTCGGTGTCTATTAGTTCTTTGCACTTCTGATCCATATAAGACATGCTGAGTCTGGAGGACTGTTGGGACCTGGACCGAAGGGGTGGAGTCGAGACAGGGGAGGGCGAAGGTGACAACACATCGATATCAGCCTCCACTGCGGACGAAATGGTCGGGTTGATACCGGTACGTGAGGATTTTCTCTTATAGTCCAGTTTGATGGCTGACAGGGGCACTGGTTCCGAGTCGCTTCGTAACCTGCCTCTTGGCTTGGCCGTCGGTGCCTCTCCGGCCTTCTTGTTTGCCGGTGCCTCACTTTTGGATTTCCCAAGAGCGTTGCTCTCGATAAACTGGCTGAATTTCGTCCTCGCTAGCCGTGCACCGAATGACAATGTTCTTTGGAAACCTCTCAGATTGGCATTAGTGTCTGTCCGCTCTGGCGGCGAGGATGCTGACGATTTACGCCTTGGTGGTGGATAGCTGTTTTTCTCAAGACTTGATGACCGCGAGTCGCGACCAGAGGATTTGGATTCTAGACTTGATGTCTTCTGTTTACTCTCAGTAGGCGCCGCAGTAGTACGTTCTATTTCAGTCTCCACAGTTGCCTTAGTACTTTGTTCACAGTCTTCGTCCAAAATTCCCGGGCAACTCTCGCTCCTTGGTTTCAAGCTACTCACATCCGTATCAAATGTGTCTTTTTCCTCATCTGATAAGTCCAACTTCACAGACGAGAGAGAACTGTATAGAAAACTTTGGTTAGGGGGATTTGGCATAATGTTTGCTTCCTCGGCCTTAGTGGTCTCATCTGTCGGTTCGGCCGGAGCGGGAGAGTCACTGTTACTCAGAGGCCCATCCATGGCGTCCGTGGCTTCAACTGCCATGGCATCTTCCTGGTTCCCGGCGATTTCAGTGGTTCCTGACTCGGCTGTGATGATGCCATCACTGCTGGTCCTGTCAGGTGACTCCGTCGTGGTGGTTGTGTTCTCCTTGATCGACATGAGTTCGTTGTCTGTTGATGCATACTTATCATACAGAGTAATCAAGGAGGGGGCTATGTCCATAGAGGAATCTGCAGAGAACAGAAAAAAGAAAAGCACCGGACATTAGGCTCTGACGATGGAAAACAAATTGTTGATTCAAACTATCAATAGATCTCTTTCACACTATAGGACGCTTTTTTCGTAGGAAAATTACAAACTGCGTATTCAATGCCATCAGGTGCCTGTGCTTGCCGTTTGCAAAATGTTCTATACACGTGCGCATGTTGCTCAAAATTTCTTCAAGATACGGCACAGCCGATGCGCATCACAGAAAATTTGACGCACAAAATGCTGATGCATGTGGCAATCTGTAGAAAGTGACGTCATTTGAGAGAAGACCTATCAGCCAAGTTCTTGATTCTGAGTTAACGTTTTGAGTCACTCCATTCAGATCAGAGTCCAAGTCCGAAGTTAACAGACTTGAAGTACAGTCACACATCAATTATAAAAGACAATAATGCTGGTGGGGAAAAGTTTTAAGTTAAATCATACAGATAAACAATCTTTTCACTTTTGTGAATTTCCATTAGCCAACCCCCCCCCCCCAATTCATGATTTACCCTTGCATACTGTGATTATCAACATGGAAATAAAGTCAACAACTACATCCACAAGTACATGTACATGTACATTGTACATTTTCACATGCAGAGAAATTTGGTACTGATGAGGAGAACTGCCTTCAAGTTTCAACCTTCCCATTAATAAATGTCATATCCTTCGGATATCACAGTCAAGAGGCTCAAGTATTGTCAAAACATTTTGAGCAAGTTTACTGAGTACATGTATTGTTATTACGTTAACAGGTACCGTACAAAAAATGTACCATACAATGGAGAAGTATAAAGTTATATTTTTGTTCTGCCAAAATTTGATATTTATTTCATAAGGTGATAGTACACGTAACTGTGTCCAAATTGATGACCTAAAATAATAAGCCTTTCACTCCCAACAATGAGGTGAATTTTTAAGGCAAATTGTTGACAAAACATACTTGTACACACATTTGCTCACTCAACAGATGTTGAAAAACAATGAACAGTCACAACAAATGAAGTTGGGAAGACAACCAAAATGGCACACTACAAATCTGTCAACACGGGACAGGACAATTCACAATTGGCCAAATCCTCTGCTACAAACTTGTCAATCCCCCTTTGAGGAAGCGTTGTGCAATGCACTGGAAGGGTCCACTTAATGGCCTGGAGATTCCCTGGGTCTCAGACCAAACATTCAAGGTTTGAGGTTACACCCGCTACATTCCAGACTGCACCACCGAGACCTCAAACAAGAAAGGCCGGTCTGTCCTAAAACTGGACCTCTCTGAAAACCCCACAGTGCCTGAGTTAATAAAAAAAATACTGATTTTGCTAGAGGGGTGTTGATTGTAAATTAGGCGCAACTGAAGTGGAAAAGAAAAGTTTGCCTTGTGTTGCTGGAGGCCCGAGGGGAGGGTGCATGGGCGGCACAAGATTTGTGGTTTGGACAGGCTAAGAGGGCCCAAGTGCCTTATAAACATGACACTGGATATTCAATTATCTTGTAAGGCTTATACTTGTTGCAAAGTTGCATATTCCACTGAGGGACCACCAAACATGTACATGTGCAATGTGCATGTACATGTAGAAGTGTGCATGTACCTACTAAAAATCCTGGAAATAACCCGTAATTTTAGGGACCTCTCCCCAGTTTCCACCTGGAAAGAGTGAAGAAACTGAAAGCTGATCACATGATTTCTTCAATGGAAACACAACTTCGCTTCAACTGTAACATGTACGTATAGGTTTCTACATGTATGTCATTAGAAACAGGAACCAGGGCCAAGAGGAACAATAGAGGAAGAGACATGAACTTTAATCCTAAAACAAGGTCACCCTGTATCAGCCTGATTATGAAAATTTAAAAAGCTGATAATTTACAAAGAAAATCAAACTACCGGTATTGCATCTGACTTGAGAAACAAAAGTTAGACACATTACTCATACCGGTACATGTGTACATGTGTGTAGGTTTTCTTTTCCAATCATTCAGGACATACATTTTTGTATGTACCCCGGTACATACATGTGTTTCTTTTGCTTAGTTATAATTCCTTAAGTTTTTTTCAACAAAAATGTCATACCTGTATCACATGTCCCCAATAACAACAGAAAAAAAGTAAAGAAAATGTGGACCATACCCCAAATTCAATCTGCCCCAAACTGATTGCCATATGATCGCTAATTTGTTTACCTTTCATCCCATTTGGACAATACTGGGTTACAAAAGTCTAGAATCACTAAATAAACAGAAATATTACCTGTTGGGAACAACAGCAAAACTTTCACTGGTGAAATTTACCCACTTCACCCTATCTGTAGCCCTGAGGGATAGGTTCCATTACATGCTACAGACCCGAACAATTTGTCCCACAATTCTGACGTTTCATGGGGTAATGGGAGCTAGGTGAACTAACCAGATATTTGTTTAATAGTATTAAATGCCTAACATGTATACAGTTTTGGGACTTGAAGTGGAAAAAAATTCAGGAGAATAGATTACATTTACAAAAGAAACAGCCTGAGACTGTTTATTTTAAATCTAGTTTCTGCCTATCGAAGATTCAAACAGATTTTGCATCAATTGAATTGGACTTTCGTACATGTGCATGTACAAGTTTGCATGTGTAATTCAACACAAAATATCAAAACATGCCAAAAGTATGACTGTAAATTTTATTTTACAAATTAAAAAATACCATATAACACAGTCAGGAGTGGTTTATAGACGGTTGTTGATACCAGTTGGCGTGCCAACACGGCGCTATGGGGAAGTTTTCTGTTGTTAGGGAAATTAGTACGAGTTACATGTATGGGGACTTTCTGTTGTCTCCAGAGTTTCTTTGGTCCCCATTATAACTATCGCTCAACGGGTGTGGTCCCCAACAACTACTGAACAAGATTGTGTAATATACTTTTTGAGGGCACTTGTGGTCTAGCGGTGGAGTACAGGATTCATGATCGTGAGGTTGTGGGTTGGAACCCCGCCGTGGCCATGCGTGTTGTGCCTTTGAGCAAGGCGCTTTACCAATTACTCCTCTCAACCTAGGTGTTAAATGGGTACCGCACTACCGGCAATATTCAACATGTTCAAATTTCAATGCTGGGAAGGTAACAGACTCGCTGTGGAGGAGGTGTGGCGATCCCCCACAGCATTTTGAGTCTGGCCCAATCGCTATTAATTAATAGAGATGGGCACTCCATTCCTGTGAACACAGGTTCATCCCCTTTCGTCCCCTTTTGTAACTCAGCGAAAAATTAACAACATGCATGCAATTTAAAAAAAAATCCCATAAATGAACACAACCGTTTTGAAAAATAAAAGTTTAAATGTCAAACAAAAATGTAAAAAACAAAGGTCAGGATTGACTTATGGTCCCATTAGTGAAATTAAGTCATTATTCATGAAGAATACACATGTACCGGTACTTACTGGTACATGTGCATTAACTGAATACATTTCAGCAATTCAAAAAAGTGAAGCAAGAAAACATGATTTACCTGCAGAAAAAAGTTCCCTCTCACTGGTCTCAATCATCTTTCGGAGCTCAAAATCAAACAACATTGCCACTGACATGACTGGCAATTCTTACAGTTACACGTATCTTGTAGTATTAATTCCAATAAACGTCAGTAATAGCACTAAATCCACCGAGACTGATTTTTACATCGTCCCTAACTGCCACTCGCTCACTTGACTCACAGAATGAGAAATGCCTGACAAGTTACAGGTTACTGCCCTACACCATGTGGGCCAGCCAAAGGCTTGGACAGTCTCCCTGCTCCCAAATCCACAGCAAGGCCCCAAGATTGAGCCTGGGATCTAGACAAGGTCCTTGGGGGCAATTTAGTCTTCACAATACACACAGGAGGGTGCAGCAGTGATTTCATGCCAAGAGCTACTTGTCAAATGAAATACCTGAACAACTGGTGCTGAACAACGCTGGCTTTGTTCTTTCCTGCAGACTGTTCCACTCTGTGAACATCAGTGGTGGTTCCCAGTAAGAACTTTTTGAGGGATATACACATGTACCATATCAAACTGTATTCACCTGAATATAACAGTCATAATTTCACAGAAGGGAGAGACTCAGTCTCCTACATGTAGTAGTTGTACCAAATACTTGTAGTTGTGTGTACCAGTAGTCCAGATTTTGCAATTGTAACACCATGTCACCAAAATGTAATCCCAAGTTCAAAATGAGACTGAACAGACTTGACAAATTTATGTGCGTGTCTGCACGCATTCTTGACTGTAGGAGGTTGAGTGCGACTGAGTCAACCACGGCCCCCACATTATGCATAATGGAAATACCCACATGCCTTTGGGTTAGAACCTGCATTATAAAAATATACAACGTACAGTTCACTTGGCAATGACAAAGGCAAATGCTTTGTGTGGGTTTTTTGGTTAGGCGACCACAGGAAATGATTACTGTACATGTATGTTGTGGGATGGGCCAAGTGTCCAAATATTGCAACTCTTTTGAGATACACATGTACTTCCATAGGAAAAACAACCTTTCCCCACAACCTTATGAAAACAAACTGTACAGGAATTAGCATGTTAACATGTTGGACAAATGCCGGTAGAGAAGGTTGAGTAATTATATCAACATAGGACACTGAGTACTTGTGAAGGGTTGGTTGGGCAATTTTTTTTCACGATCACCATTTTGTGCGGTAACCGCGCTAGCAGAAATATTCTGTGCTAACCCTGTAACTTAAGCACAGAATCCTTAGTTGCGGGTTGTGCGCATGCGCAGAAGCCAAAATTCCTCGCTAACATAGTTAGTTTCTGCTATAGTAAGCAGGGATTTTTCGCCAACTGTAAGCAGAGTTAAGACAATTTGGCCCTGATGGTACAGGGCTTCAAGTATTCATTTGCATGATTGGTACATGTAAATATACATACGATGCATTTTTTATTCTGTATAATTTTGGCCAAAATCCAGCTGGGTTGTCCTCGTACTAAGTCCACGGTCAAGTTGTGAGCCCAGCATGCAATTTTCATATCAAATTACGGTAGCCTGTAATACATGTAAACCAGCCCAGATGACAGAACCCAGACCAGCTGACCCTGAGACTCCAGAGTTTGACATAAGGCCTCTCTGACCTAATCCATACAATCCAATTTATCCTGACCAAATTCTGCTTTCTATTCTGAGTGGCTTAACCTGGCCGGGTCTAAAGCTTACATGTAACCCCACAAATGCCTGGTGGGTTTACTCTCTGAGTGTAAAAGCCTCCAGTATTATACACACACATAGACCTACATGTACCGGTAATTACCGGTATGTGTCCATGTACATGTACACTTGACGATCTCATGTTGAGTACTAATTTGTTGTACTCTACTAGCTTAGTACATGCATGGTACATGTAGCTTCCAGTGTTTGTGTAATATTTTGCAGAATTTGGTGCTTCACCCCCAAATACTAATTAGCAGTACAATGTATTTTGTAGCATTTGGTACCGGTAATTACCCCCATACATGTATGTACATGTACATGTACCCCAATTCAATTCTGCAGAGATTAGGGTTAAACAAGATTAATCAGCTCTGATGATGTGTGACACAGCAAGACATACAATGATACATGTACATATGTGTTGCCTGTAATAAACCGGTAAATACAGATTTACATGTATACATGTATACATGTACATGGATGTATCGGTATGGCCTGCTAAACTACATACATGTAATGTGCTGCACCTTTGTGATGCAACTGATGTGCCAGACAGTATTTGAGTAATGTACATACAGGTAATACCATGTTTTTGTTTGATTGTTCTAGACCAGTAGAACTGTTTTTGTCACTAACTTTGAAAAAAAGAACCCATATTCCAATCCAGTGCCTGACTTCAATAACACGCCCAGAAATTTATGTGATCAAGCTTAAATCTCAACAAGTTTAAAAATTATGACAGCAGGTGCATGAGGTGCCAGAACTACAAGCAAGTATCCATGTAAATGTCTAGCAGACTGGCTACCTCAGTAAAACTGTGGTCAGACCAGCAGAACCCTGTAGGGCCAGCTGTAAGCTGAAGGGCCAGCTGAAAGATTTAATGGGGTCTGGGATTATCCAGACATTATCAGGCCCCATGGGATCCCAGCCTAAACAAACACTGCTATGCAGCCTATCAAACATTTGTTCTGGCCTTTCAGTCACACCTTTTTCTCTGATAATGTGGCAAATTTATGGGTTGTGCTTGTCACCGTTCACAGGTCAAGGACCATGGGGAAAGTGAACAGTGTGAAAACAATGCAAGTTGGACGCTCGTAACCACATAATGAAAAACCAAGTACATGTCAAAACAAATCAAGATCCTTGGTGGAATGAAATGTCAACACATGTTTCCTTGCTAAGGAAAAGAAACAATACTGCTGCACCTGTTGAAGAACCTTGTTACATTCGTCAATTGAAGGAATAATTCATGAACATGTGTACAAGTTTACCTGTAGTGGTACCTACCACACACTGAGGACTCACAGTTTCATTCCATTAAAAAAACTTCAAATCTGGCAATGACAGAGGCAGTATTTCTAATACCGGTATGTAGTCCGTGATGAAATCAATTGTGTGGTAATTCAATATTCTTGAAACACATCATAATGCTGCATTTTTTTCTGTAGCGTAAGACACTTTTCAAAAAATTCTAAAGACAGAATACTAATTTCATTACATACCGGTGATACTGGTAGGCTGTACTTGCAAATTTTGTTTAAAACTGAAAAACCACTGAATAAAGAAAGCAAAGTCATGTCAAATCTTGTGGGCACAGCCAACTTGCCAATAGGTACACTGCACACAATGTATATTCCAAACCATGACATGTATACCAGCCTTTCCCATCTCCCTCTGTCCATACCCTAACTGCACGTGCACCAATTAATCAATTCTAAAACTGACAGTGACCTGTCAGCTCTATGCATAGGGGTCTACAAATTACCAAGCTGCCATTAACTAAGAGACTAGCTCAGTCAGGGAAGTCTGTCATCTTCACAGTGGTGGAAGTTATTAACTATCTAATCAGGAAGTAACCCTCTATTTGTTTAGAGTGATTCCTTCCTATTATCTGCCCACATTTCCTAAACAGATCAGGCTATACAAATAAATCAACCATGGACCAGACCACACTGAGCAAGTATTATTACACAATAAAGGTAGCAACAAGCAATTACATGTAGTTTAATAGGAGGTACAGTAATTGGGAAAATAAACAACACAGATTTATAACAAGGTAGTCTAGACAACATCTGATACACATGTAGAGTGCATCTAGAAGGTCACATTGTTGTACAGTATGACAAATATCCAAGAACATGAAGTGAAGGTCAACTTCTTTAATTCAACATTTTTTAAACAAAGTATTGTAATTTGCATAAAGTTACATGTATACACATGTACATGTATGCTAAACCTCAGGGCATTGCAATGAAAAAAAGTGGATGTTGTTTCTCCAAACTCCCTTCAGTGTGAATGACAGAGATAATTTATCTTGAAAAATCCAGAAATTCAATGGTTCATATGCCAAAGTTACAAGAAATATTGTAAATTTGTGTAGATCGGTACCGTACATGTAGACAATAAACCAAAATCCTTTGGTTTATTTGGAAGAAGAACCAAAAACCAGAAAAACACATCCACAACTCTACATCTGCAGCTTTACATATTTGGACCGTTACATTTTCATAATTCCTACAATATACACAATTTTCTGTTACAAAGGAAAATAAAAAAATGTACAGTATATTACATGAAATATATTTCATTGCAATCTCCAATGTATTACCATTGAGCTTCATCATCTTGAGATTCTTGGTTCTCCTCTTCTTCCTTCGTAATTTACCAAACCCAGGAAGAACAAAACACAGCATGATTCACCAAGGACCGACAGTCAAAACATCCAAGCAGAGGTCACAAGAGGTCAAAGTCCAAACGGGTCCGTCCCAGAAACAAACACACCAAAGCCAAACAATGCAGATTAGTCAATCAATGTACACATGTGGAAAAACCGACAAAACTTTTGCATTTGTCAGACCATGCCAGAGCACAACTTGCTTTCAAACCAAAACCAAAGACATATAAAATCGGCAACATCCACGCGGCAGGGCTTATATACCCACGCATCTGTCAAAGCAGAGCTGATGCCATGAGAACCATTACATCATTGTTCCCAGGCCCGGGTTGGCAGTTCCACGTTGGAACTGCGCCATTTAATAATTTCATTCAGAATTCCCGCGACCAGTTCAACACGGTCGATGCACGCTGGCAAGCCCGGCATTGATTGGGAGTGACCTTTACCGTTCGTTCAGATGAGGTAATCCTAACGATGCTATTTCAGGCATCTCTTCGCCTTGGGGACGTGAACATGCAGATGGAGGTAACTCGCAGATGATGAAATTTAATGACTATAAATATGACCAGAGGAAATCCTTTTGGCTAACTAGTCGAGCTGATTAATTAGGTCTGAATAAAATCTGCCGGAGCGTGAAAGATTTCCTCCCAAATTAAACTTGACATGTCATACATGTACAAAATAAGTACAGTCGACTCTCGTTAGTACAAACTCTGTTAATACAAAATTCTGGTTATAACAAACATAAAGCCTTGGTCCTGACTGTGCATTTATGTGCACAATGAATGGGACTGATGTTCCTCTTAATACAAAATTCTGATATAACAAACAATTTGGCTAGGTCTGAACGAGTTTGTTATAACGAGACTCGACTGTACAATGTCCATGTAAAAATAAAAGTACATATGACACGTGTACGTACCGGTAGGCTAGGCCAGAGAATACATAAATGCATACAAAATAGCCAAATACTGATGTAAGAAAAAATATCAAATTTATGTCAACTTTTAAATGATGTGCAATGTGTAAACTGTGTAAGTGTAAATTAGAGAGAAATTCACAATTCAAATATATATAACCTATATTACAAAAAGGGAACTTCACATTTTATTTAATGGAAGACACTTTTACATGTTTTGTAAATCAAACAGTTCCTTCACAATGTTCCATCACAGGTTCTACAGTACGGCCACACAGGTTTCCTTTCTGCGCTTTCATCCAAAATTAGCATTTAACTGCAGGCAATCCTCACAAAGGCGGACCCACTTCAAACACAATTCTGAATCTCAATGAACTCTGCCTGAACTCAAATTTCCCTTTCAAAATGAAGCTCAACCACCCATAGCTTAATATTTGACCCTTAATTAGTAACCAAAGGCGCTTTTTTGAGCAAAAACCTTCTGAAAGCTCATTTCCATAATCCCGGAGGAAACGTTCCGAACAATATACATGTACTTCCGGCAGCATACCCTCCATGGCCATACAAAGACACACACACTTCAGAAGGACATTGGGAACAGAAACATCTACTGTATTCTTCCTAAATTTGCGGACAATGGATGGGAAAATATGCCCCTTGGAAACCAAAATAAATCCTCTGCTCTGTGAATAGTGATTTCTGGGCTCTCCAGGCAGCAGCGCTATTATTAATGCAAGCGGAATGAGTCATAGGGTTCAACCACTTCACAGCGGGAGGCAAAAGTAAAACAGTACAGCATTGCAAGAGGGGACAACTAAGGAAAAGTGAGGGACAAGAAAAAGCTAACACCCATCACGAATGCAATGCCTACTACTTACAGTATAGCCTGTGTGATATGAAAAATCATAAATGGTTCGTTTTGTTTTTTAAATACTTGCCCTAAGCTGTGAAGGAAGCCATCCTTTTGGGTGAAGTTTTCCTGATGAGTGGCATCATCAGCTTTTGCAATGTCCATCAAGAATAAGATGCAGCAATCCTGAATCTTTCAAACTAACAATCTTCTCACTTCAGACACAATCCAGGCTTTTGTTTCCACACGATCTCAAGATGTCCATTTTGGAGTATGACGTACGATCTCAAGATGTCCGTTTTGGAGTATGACGTATCTTCCAATGATTAAACCCTGCCACATATCATCCACTCGCTGAGGCGATTGTTCTCTGCTGATGAACCCCTCACCAAGCGTGCAAATCATCTTCTGTTTGTTGATGCAATGCTGTGCCTCACGTCTGAGAGAACAGTCATGATTCAAGCCTCCTTCCATTCAAATAAACATTTGTGAGCATATGTGCAGCCAGTACCAGGGTTAAACTTTTGAGGCTGGCTCATCCAAGGGATCTATCGATCATTGAACATCTCCCTGGTTTCCATCTAGAAGGTCAATATTGGCTTGGAGTTAATCCTTTATATGATCCTGTTGTCTGTGCAATGTCAACATTGCGATGGAAATCCAAAGTCTACCGTACCAACAGACTGCTATTGAATGGAGTAAGAATGACCCATGGGAGAGGACAGATAAACTGCAGTCAAAATAAACATCTCTGAATAAAGTAGAAAAGGAAACAACCAACGATGCCTGCGCATATTAAGTACATCTGCATGTGCACGAACATGTGATGCTAATAAATCTGTGGGCATGCTAAAGCCATGTCGCTTTAAATTCTTGTTTGGATCAGTTTATTTTGACACACCAACTCTTGATGGAATTTTTTGGACACACCC
The DNA here is from genome assembly GCA_029964075.1 of Patiria pectinifera. NCBI lineage: Eukaryota > Metazoa > Echinodermata > Asteroidea > Valvatida > Asterinidae > Patiria > Patiria pectinifera. Next base: position 30,068,511 of record CM057142.1, on the reverse strand, counting down.
TCATCACACCCGTGTATGGCATGTAGTTTGAAATGTATGACTGACATGGTGTAAATGTTGAACTTCCAAGTACTTGAGTAACGGTGATGTGATGTGTTTTAAAACTGATGCATTCTTCAGAAGTCAACACTGACCATTGATGAAGCAAGTACAGTGTATGTACATTGTACATGTACATGTACATGTACCGGTAGGGTAGTATCGAAAACGAAGACCCCTAAAACGAAGACCGAAGACCCACTCGAAAACATTAGGCCCACTTGAAAACGAAGACCACTAAAAAATGGGTGGAGTGGGTCTTAGTTTTCGAGTAGGTCTTCAGTCTTTTCGTCTTCGTTTTAGGGGTCTTCGTTTTCGATACTACCGTACCGGTACCTTGGATTCATCATCTTGATTTTCGTTAGAAATGTCACTAATAATGTGAAACTTTAACAGGAACGAGGCTATACACTGCTGACTCTTTTATGTAACCATGGGTATGAGACTTGAGGACTGCAGTGTACAGGGTGTCATTTGACATGAGAAAATCTTGTCAGTCCCAAATTGAATTCATTCCCTACTTACTTTACATACACATGTACAAGTACATGTAAAGAAACACATTCTTCAACAAACTCATAAAAATTCACATAAAAAACAGTTGTCTGCTGCGAATGTATGATGACATCCGTGGGTTTTGTCTCCTCAAGTGTCTAAAAGAATTCTCTCCATCTGTGACCCAAAATCAATGGCTTATACACATGTAGGTCATAGGGTGTGCAGTGAAAACATGTGAACAACCATTTCTTCTCATGTACATGTAAAAACTGACTGGTACAAGTACATGTACAGGTACAACTTAAGAATGAAACTGACCCAAATTTTGATGCTCACGATACATGTTCATGCACTGTATGTACACTGTATCCGTTCATTAGGAACCTACCTGTACCTGTACACATGTTCCATCAGGAATCCCACCGATATAATTTCCTGTGTTACAAAAATCAATATTAAATACGCACACAGTTGTAGATTTCCGGCACGTGAGTCATCACTCTCAATGGCACACGGGTATTATGAGCCTCAAATGGGAACGTTAATGAAAGAATATTGTTATGAATATCTGCCATACCTGAGCACTGACGTAATTGTCTCCAATACACAGTCACACACACAGACAGACAGAGCGATGTTCACAATACAGGCCGTCCACTGCATTCGACCATAATGCGTACATGTACATTTGTACATGTACATGCAAAGTCCAAAGCTTGTCTGTGTTTAAATCAATACTACCTTCAATCATGTCAATGGGCTGTTGTATAGCTATCCTTATACATGTACGTACATTTGAGAAATGAATGCCCATAGTTCTTTTGTGTACTATGTTCTAGCACAATGTACATTTACATGTACAATACACATGGGCTACATTGCCTCATAGAACACTGTGCAGTCTGTACTCACATGTGAAAAAAGTGAATAACCCACATAAAATGGTTCGTTCTGGTCCAAAGTTTGATTTTTCCGGTCAGTAACAGGGTCAGCCAGAGGTCAAGACACAGGCCACTGCAATTAACATTGCTTGCAAGGACGGTGAAATCATTACTGTAACCAAAAAAAGGTAAAACGTGTCCAAAGGGTTAACTGATCTGAAAGTAAGGATTTTTCAGGGCTAGACCATTGTTTTTATAACATACAGCTCATTTAACTGCACGTCGGTCTTCAAAGTCACAAAAGGACATTATATTTTATTAACTACCGGTATGTGAACAAGGATTATTTGTCATGTTTGTAAAGGATATCCACAGCAATATGCTGACGTAACATGTTTACTACCTGAGGTACCAGCATAATAATCAGTTCAAACACAGGGCAATGGCCACAAAGAAAGGACACAGTATAAAGGAATGACACACAAACATTTTCTTCTGTACATTGCTTAAAACTTGACATTATCGTGCTAGTACATTACAAAGTACATACATGTACATGTATACATGTACCATAGACCTGCATGTTGCATGCAACTATTCAACTTCAGTTCAGCGATTATAAATTCCAGGGTGTAGGATGCCAATACGGATGGCTTCACACATCCTTCTCATCTTCGGCCTCCAAACATCTATTGACCGTGATCAGATTGTTCACTGAAGGAAACACGGGATCCATGGCTGGATGTATTTCTGGAGTTTACCGGTACTGTATGAAGTCCAGACTTTGTATAGACCGTTATCATGCTGCCACCATTGCAGTCATGTTCCCCGTATCCAATTACAGTACTGAATGATAATGTCTTTTGTGCACAAAGGAACCAGACTATTTATTTTTTCCAGCCTCGCTTTGGCTACATTGATTTGAATGAGAAAAAATCAAGACAGCCGCAACATCCTCATCACAACCACTCATGAGACTGAGAGCCCTGTGTGGTGGGACCATAGAGCAAGGTGGGACACACTGCATGGGTGCACTGATTTCAGTACATGGCGCCAAGTAGGCAGGATTCATTTTTATCAGAATTTGCACAAAGCCATCCTGCCTTTAGAACCTCTCTCCTTGCTATGAACTTGATTTTGAGGCTTCTGTCTTTATCTTAACTTCACCTAACTTTGACCTTCCGGTTGACCAGGAAGTAAAGGTCAATCGAGTTCACGTACACGACAAAATGCGTATCAATTAATGGTCTACGGTATCTGATTAGAACGTATGATTGATTATTTTGTTCGCGAGTTATAAGTGAAAGACATTGGTCATTTTTCATTATGAAGAGATAAGTGTGAACATATTAAATTGAAAGTGAGGTGAAATCTTTATTTTGGGAACTTGTGAATAAAAATGAAAGCACTGAAATAAAGTTAATTACAATTTAATACCAGTCTGCTCTGATAAATAATCTAAAATTTGTGATTTACATGTACATGTAAACCCTAATGTTTTATTTTAAATGTGGCTTAAAAATTTAAGCCACATTTAAAAAAAAAAATCGAAAGTGAGGCTTGGAACCCATAAATAGTCCGGCACCATCCCACTCAACAGTTTACAATTTATAAAACACATTCAGGGAACACGATCAAAATGGCTTCCTCGTGAATAAGGCCTATGAGTTAGGTGGCGGGAAAAAAGCCAATGTCTTCCCTCATCCTCACTCTACTCTAGTTCCATAATGCACCAAAGTCCCATTCCCACAAGCACAGCTGAGAAACCACTTCCCAAGCCTCTGTCACTCAACATGTTATTTTTTTATGAGGTTCACACCTGTCCAGCAATAGGGTTCATGGTTGACCTGAGAAGTTGTCATAGGATCAGGGGTTCCCAGCAGAGAGTCCATGGTTGAGTTGATGTACATTCAGGTCGTGTATAATGAAAGTCTGATGTGGGATCTGGGAAAGACTTGCTTTCCTATGGCTGATCAAACCCTCGCCTGATCATGCGGTACCCAAAAGCCCCAATTTAGGACATGTATAGACTCAGACTGGGACCTGGAGTGCCCCAAAACATGCAAAACTAAATCAGGCCAACTTTACTCACTCTTTAGCCAGCAAATTTCTCCACAAATTCCATTGGGCAAAGAAAAGGTCTTCAGTATTTCACAAACCAAGTTTGAAGACTCAATTCAATTTTTAAAGGAGACATTTCTTCAATATTTTGCGCATGCGAGGGAAGTCAAGTGATTTCAAAATGAGGCTAAACACTAGACTGGTACATGTACATGTACGTGTCCAACCATGGTCCAACTATTTGAAAAGACTGACCTTTTCATTCAGTGTCATTTAAGTCTGGTGGCTGACTATGGAGAAATGTGTAGAAATAGAGACTACATGTAGTTCCTGGTTCATGCCACATGTTTCTTTTGGCATGGTTGATTGATGCAGTACTAAAGCGGTGTTGGACTGGTTGTTTCAGGTGCCAGTCCATTTTCTTGTATTGCATGTTTTCAGTACCTTAAGTTTTGGGACTCTAGAGTACCAAATTTTCGGACTGGTATAGACTATAGTCAGTGACTGAGTCAGTCAGTCCATGGAGCTATAAAAATATACATGTATACATGTAGCTCCATGGTCAGTGACTCAGTCAATCAGAGGGCAATAGCCTTGCCCTTTGGGTCCAGCAAGAAATAATTTCAGTGACCCTCAGCCAGAGAATGCATCATCAATTACACAGCATAGGTTTTAATGGAAGGGTTTTAATTGATGGTAAGGAATATTGAGAAAAAAAGTTGAAAAAGAAAAACCTAGATAGATTGCCACTGAGCCGAATTACTTTGTTTAAAAGCTGTGCATTTTCTCATTGTTTGCCAATCTTGGAAAGAATGTAGCATCCAGACGCCACTTCTTTGGTTGTGTACAAAATCTATGGAGAGTCAAGTAAATTTTCACAAAAAAATTCTAACAAAATTGGAAATGTTTCTCAGTGCCAGATTCATGACTTTTGAACATTTTCGTAATGACTGACCTTCACTGAAATGATACTGTATGATGAAAAAAGTAGGAGTCAGGATGCAACATTCTTTCCTCACCTTTTTTCTCCATTGTGCCCCTAGTCCATCGCTTGTCTGAGTAATCCCACTTCCCCCAACCTGAATCCACGGATCCAAGACAAAATCTTTCTTACTTATTAGTCATCCCTTCTCAATAATTGTCAACTTATTATCATTCCAACACTCTTGATCCCAAAATACTGTATACTTACCATTAGTGCCATCCAATTACACTTTATCCATTACCACACTCCAAAAATAACGAGCACCAATGTCAAGGAAGCACATCCACTAGTAACAGGGTACATGTGTCAGAAAAACCTGAATCAATGTACTCAGTTTTCATTCACAAGTAAATTTCCCATCCACAGAATCATATTCCCTTGAAACTTGCATTGACTAGACTACCGGTAAACGTAGACTAGACAGGAGTGGCTCCCCGTCAGATATGAACGTCGAGAGTCGAGACACATTGTATGGTACAAAATGTATGTTTTATGCCGCTGCGTATTGTACACGATGTACTCTCAAAGAAATCAGTGTTTAGTGAGTAACTCCAAATTCCTGCAGCACAGCCTGCCAGGGACTAATCATCCGTAAAATTCCCCATTGTGTTCTTGACATTTCTTCTAGGGTCAGGGTGTCTTTCAGACCACAATGCTCCGATCCCGGCTTTGCGATCAAAGCAGAGGCATGCAGAGGCTGTGCCTTTGAATCCCACACAACTGCACCGTTGAGCGCCCGCAAATAAAACCGGGTGTTTTTGCTTTGGTAGTCGGGAGGTCCTTAATAAGTCAGATGACGAGGACTGGGTTTAGTCCAGACTTTCTGCCAGACTATTGTCGTTACATTCTTGGCATACTATTGCATACCTTCCATTGTCAAAATTTGAGAATGGAACATTACATACCTCCCATTGTCAAACTTTGAGAATGGAATGCAAAGAAAATTGGAAATGCAGTTTTGCTTATAAAAAATATGCATCTGTTGTGTCGTATTAGTCACTATTAAAAGTCAATGTGAACATTTTCCGGTCTTAGCGAACATGATAATACCGTATGCACGGTATTGGTGAATGTGGGATTATGCAAAATACATGTAATGAGGGGCGAGCAGAACTACAAATATGTTCATGTTACATTTTACCACAGAGTTACCATCCAGCACTGTTTTTGGAGGGTGACCAGGAAAGTAATTCATATATTTGTATGTACCGTAAGCCCAAGGTGCAACACTAACAAAGTTGGCACAACAAGCACCCACTCCCACACAAAGATGACATTTCTGAGATCATCAAGCGAAAGCCAGCTATAAGCTAGCCTTGGTCGAGGCGTTCGATGTGCGATCTAGAGTCCACGATCGATGGTTGGCCGTGAACAACAGTAGCCGTGCACTATCTAACAACGACCTCACGTGGCTTGGTTACAATGCAAATCAGTTGGTGCTGAACGAACGCCTTGGAACATCCGTGAGCCTACGCTTATGTTTTCCTTTATTTCGTTGCTGGATTTCCAGTGACGACCCCATATACTAAAGATGAGTAATTATTCAGTACTTGGTCGCGGAGGCACATGGAAAAAGAAAGTTTTGGCGGCCGACCATCGATCATTGGACTCCATCATCGAACGCCTTGACCAAAGCTACGGTAACTATTAGCACGGTGATCACTGACCACAAACTGAACCACACCTTGAGTTCAACCCCTGTGCGCATTGCCTCTTTTCCTGTCCTAAAGGTGACCATAAGTGTTTGATTATCTCGTGATCTGGAAGGATGCTGAATCACTGACAAGTGACAGCTCCTGGTTATTTTGGCTAGAGTTTACTACACTGTACAATGTACCGTACCTCTATCTGGGGGACACTGGCCAGACTAGAAGGAAACACAGATGTACACCTAAAGTCTATGAATGCTTGTATTAAAATTCTCTGAAAGTAGTCACATTTCAAGCAGTCCACACAAACGTACACATACGTACATGTACAATGTTATCTTTAGAAGTTGATTCCCAAAAGTTTTTAACTTTATGAAAACGGGTTTGATTTTCACACATTCGTACACAGAATCAGTGGGTATCATGCTGTTTTTCGATAAAAAAAAACTGACTGAAACCTATTCAGTCCAACTGAACAATGTACCGGGTATGTATGTGTACTTTGATTCACTGTTAAAATGTACAGAACAAAAACCCTCACAAAGAGTCTGCATCTGAACGGTTTCAACTAAAAATGCTTCCATTTACGTACATGTATGTGTACATGTACCTACGCCTGTGTCCTGAACCTCCAATTTCAAGATGATTTTGCACACCCCCTAGGGAGTTAGAGGTTAATAATGCATATCCTGTACGGCGCATTTGTTTCCTTCTGACTACGGTACATATATACCGGTAGCAGAGCTTCTCTGAAAAGTGGGAGAGGTCCCACACATAAGATTATGCTGTCCCACAGGATCCAAAATTGCGGGAGGGCAAAAGGCACAATTTAGAAAAGTGAGGAGGGGGAGGGGAAGGGAGGGGGGGGGGGAACACATGTACATGTGTACAGTGTATGATATCCTTGTCCCCTTTTATCCTGACTTCTGTCAGCTACAGTATGGTATCTGAATGCGGAAGTCAAGAAAATAGGTAAAAACATTTTCAACTTGATACCAGTACCTGAACCATCAAACCATAGAAGGTCCATTGTCAGACTTTTGCTGTATGGTAAAAGGCATTCATGGGATACTTGCCTGTACATGGAAGCAACTTTGGAGGTTTTATTTTAAAACATTGTCTGAATAGCAATTGGTGCACACTTAGCTCTGGGTATGAGCAAGGATGAGTGTACACGTGCAATGTACATTGTATCACCTTATGAGACAGACAGTGAGACATTTTGTGACCTGGCTGCACGGACTTTTCTTAAGTGATTAATTTCCTTTCTCATTATTGTGATTTCCCTTGTCTCCTCATACAGGGGTACATATGAAAGAAACTTTTTGGAGCTTTTCATGAAAGCTGCAAGGGTGTGTTCATGTATCATTTTTATACAGAACTTGCAAAAATTACAATGTAGTGGTACCGTACATGTACAGTATGGTGCAGGTACACATAATGTACTAAACTATGAATAACTTACCCGAACACCTCAATTTCAAGTAATGTCCTCCAAAATTCAAAAGCGAAGTGAAGTAAAAAATAGCTTCCTTCATGTTACATGACAAAGTCTGCAGCAAGGGCCCATGATGTTACATTACAATGTAGATGCAAGCTGGACTGTCGTTTATGTACTGGTTCCTTAAAAAAATATAAATATGAACTTCAAGACACTACTGACATACCGGTACTATAGTACATGTTCATGTACCGGTATTTGGAGTCGAAGAAAATATGACAAAATGTTTAGCACATATATTGTACATGTATATCATCTTCATGTTTGAGATTTTGTATTACATACATATACAGTGGAACGCCGCTGTATCATTGGATCCACAGAAAGTGTTCGTAATTTAACGATCGTTCGGTATAGCGATTTTGAACTGCTGGTACCCTCTTTTGACCAATAGTGAACTGGCATTTCTCACGAGTGGTTTTCCCTTCTATTCCTTGGGGGCATAATAACCATCTATCGCTCTTCAACATTCAAACACGATGGGTCGTTTGATGTTCGGGAATTAAAAGTGGCCCAAATAGTGTTTAATACATGTACAACTGGTAGATTTTTTGCTAATCTGTTGACTTTTTTCAACAACAGTGTTCGGTAAGTTTTGTACATTAAAATCGGGAGCCAAAGATGGTGTTCCATATAGCCAAATGTTCAGATAGCGGTGTTTGGTAAAGCGGCGTTCCACCGTTACACAACTAATACGAGAGAAAGAATGTACATGTACCTTTGTACATGAAGCACTCATCTTTTTATCAAATAACAATGTGCAGGATTGTAGCAATAATAATAAAACAGATTTGCTCAGAACAGAGGTCCCACATTTTGGTAAACTTCTAAACCGCTCTTCAAATTAGCACAGGGACATGGGCAGACAGACAGTACGGTAACTGTGGCAGCAAGGCGCACTGTCAACAATTGCCACGGTTTGCCGAGATTCCTTTCACTTTAGTGAAAGTGTGGTTTCCTACATTGTGTGTGATTTACTGTCAGGAATACATGTAGTCTCGACTACAATGGCCGCAGACATCCAGTAATGTTTGGGGTTTGTATTACTGGGAAAACGACAAAGGCAAAAGTAATCTTGATGCGTTTGTTTAGGAAGTTCTTGAAATAGTTGCATAATTGCATATTACTGATCCTTAGACCAGGCATAGGACTGTGTACAAAAATAGATTCATCTGCCGGTGTAGCTTTGATATGTTTCCAATACATGTATGTTTAGGCACTGCATTGAAAAAATGTTAAGTTATTGTACATACCGTACATGTATACATGTGTACACATGGGGTGTGGTCATATTCATGTACACGAAGGTAATTAATCTGTTCCTAATTAAATACACTGTAAATCTTCTAATACATTACCACTGGTTTAAATGATATCTACATGCAGTTTAAATGATGGGCAGCTACATGTAGGTAAAATAATTCGTGCACGCTATGTCCCATGCGGATGTAACAACAGTTAAACCCTTTCAGATATTCATGGATTGCAGTGTTTTTTATTCCACTGTTGGGCATCTGCAAGGAAAACACCCACAAGAATTATTATGTTTTTAGTCTTTGCGATGATTATGTAATTAAAGAAAGCATGGTGTAAAGTTACGTGTAGGACAAAAAGGGGACCTTTTCTTTGACTTTACCCAGATCCTTTTCATTGAGGGCCTGACACACTTTAAACATCCCTTCACACTTGTCTTATGATCAAACCAAATGAAACAGTCGGTAATGTTCAAATGCTTTAAAAAAAAAAATTAAAATTTATATGTCAAAATACTGAAGTTCAAACATGTAGAGATTCACAAACATTGGAAAGCAACGTACATTGTACATACGGTAATCACTGGTTTCTCAAATGTTTTGACCTCCATGTATTACAAATCATGTATGTACCGGTACTGTATGTACATGTACGTGTACATGGGTGTACATGTACATGTATAGCACAGAACATTCATTTTTTTTGTCAGCCCTGTACATGTACCGGTATTTTTGCATGCCTTCACGTAGACTGCATCTTAGAGCACCATATTTGGCATTTCAACATCTGATGCGATATAAGATGATGTACTGAATGTGAATGAAAAAATTTCCCTGTTACATGTATTCAGTTTTTCATTCACATTTCATGTGTACATGCACACATGGAGGTGTTCGTGTACATGTGCAAGGAAGCATGTATCATTTTATGTGAACTAATGGCTGGTTGCAGCTACATTGTACATTAGAGACCTGTCATTAGTGTCAATGTGTACGCACGAACAACAGCAGTAAGTGTGTGGGCAGGCCGTCACCGCGTTATGGGGAACGTTTTTTAAAGGCAAATTAGGACTAAGTTATGGTGACTTTCTGCTTTCTTCCAATCGGTCCCCATACCAGTAGTACCAGTACCATGGAACAACTCGTGCATGTTGTCCCAACAAGCAGGGAACAAGTACATGTGTGTACACATGTACCGGTTGTACACTGTACATGTTTACAAAACTAGTTACAAATTCAGAAACTTTATTTTAGCAAGAAAATAATAGTATTTAACACAATACCTGGACCCATGTTATTGGATACCGGTATGCTCATATCAGTACATGTACACAAATGTACATGTATTTCACAAATTTGATGCACAAGGTTATGATTCAGAGTGAGTTTATACATGTACGGTATGTACGGTACATGCATGTATCTACTATGTAAAGTGGATCGCTACATGCCCATGTACCAGGGTATATCTGTACATTGTATTTTGCGAATTAAATGCAACAACAGGCAAGGAGAAGGGAGTCTCACACTACGAGTGACTGTTATGGTGTTAACGGTTTGCCAAAGTTGCACTCGCAAGGTTTCTCCAAGCTATAGAAACTCAAAAAGAAAACAGAGAAATAGACTAAAGGCAACAATCAACAATCACATTTCTGTTTATCCAACACATGGCATCAAACACAATTCAAATGGCTCAGGTTACGACCTTTCTCACACACTAAAAAGAGGATGGATCAAAAGATGACAACTGCGATCAAAAGAAGCCCCCAGATTGATTGAGACTGTTTACAGGTGCTGCCCTGTAGAGAGCAAACCAAGCATGCTCAGATAACGCTGGTAGAATACAACCGAATTAGCCACTAGTGCGCCCCTATTGGCCGTGTCTAATTCAATGTGAAATCGGTCTCAAGGAGACTTGAGTTGTTGGCAAATTAAATGGCTGGAAAGGCCATACTCCTGAGAGTGTTGGTACCGGTGCGTTCACACTGTCCAGCATACAGGATGTAGTTGGCCTGAACAATTTCCGTATAGACCAGACAAGCATCAGAACACTGACGTGCTCAATGTATACTTGTTATAAATGACTTGGGGTAGGACCTTCACTTCAGACACAAAACTTTTCCTTAACTTTCTTTGTATAATATATTCCATAACAGTCTTGCAGATTCTTGTGTGGCTTGGAATTGTTGTTTTTCCCTTCTTTGCATGCCAGAGACTTCTACTGTAAAAACAATGTAATGCGCAATTTCTGCAATAGCAAATTGAATTGCTTTGGTTGCCAATATTCCGACCAATTGTCAATCCTGCCAATACATTTTAAGGGACTTTGCACACTTCTGCACAACCCTAAAATTATTACAATTTCACTTTTTGAAATGTTACAATTTACGCCTCTGGGATCTCACCATCCAAATAAGTCAGTGAACATTGTACAAATGTGGCAAAGTGTCACAAAACGTTTCCCTACATGTACTTCATGGAAAGACCAACAGATCATTTTCTAATCCACAAACACTTTTGTAATAAGAAATTTACTGGTACCCGGAGGTACATGTATGTACCTGTAGGTTGCATCTGGTGCATTTTATCATTTTCAGTAAAAGAGGATGTCCTCGTTATTTTCAGCTTATCACTCTGCTGTCCAAGGCCTGACAAAATAGCAGCTGCAACAAAAGGCTTGACCAATCAGGGTGCAACTATGAATACAATGCTCACAAATAGGGTGACACAGACTCGGGCCTGGGCGAGGAACTCCTGATAAATGATGTTCAGACAGAACGACCATCTTTTGAGCCCGGGCACTTCTGAGTCTCTTGTAACTTAAGAAAAACAACTTGAGGTTTTTTTTGTTAAAAGAGGCCCTTCTGATGAGGCATGTCAACAAATTTCTGGTGGGTAAAGAGTGACCTTGCAGCAGTGGGATTGAGATAGGGGTAAACACGGGGTTTTGTTGGCCTTTTTGGCTTTTTCAATATATCTTCATGATTCTTGGTTTGCAGGGATAAACATGTAGACAAATCAAATGAGGTTTTGCCCTTCACCGACGTTTAAACACTATATACTCAGTATGTTACCTCCCGAGTGAAAGTTGGAAAAAATCACTCGTATGGGACGCAAACCCACGACCTCCTGCTTTCTAGTGCAGATGTCTTACCACTTGACCACCGAGCTAACGGGATCGGTTAATAATGTAGACACATAACACATATTTCATCATCATCCATTTACATACATACGTACACGTATGTACATGTGTACACACCACACAAATTCACAACCTGGCATTCCGTTTTGCTTTTATCAAAGAAAATTTCCCATCCTAAAATAACTGCATCATATAAAAAAAAACCCTCGCTACACAAACACACACACAAAAAAAAAAACATTTGCACTTGAGTTCTGTGCTGTAAATTTTTCATCAGTTACCCTTTCATTGCTTATCCCTAAATTTTTCACTGTGGGAACATTTGCTTGTCATGAAATTTGTTTGTTTCTAATATTAATAACACCACTCAAAAACCAAAGAGGAATGTTCAAAACGTAATTATTATTTGTTGAGGTTTCAGCTCAGTGGATATTACACTTTTCGAGAAAACAGTGTAAAAACAAGCACAACCTTTTTAATCACAAAACACAATTTTGTCTAGCACTCTTTTATTTCCATTTTATTTCCAAAAAAATCAGTCAATTGACTGATCGCTAGAAACCACCTACATTTCTTGATTTCTTCTAAATGACAATAAGCAAGATGTAATAATTTCACAGGGTGTTTTAGTACCAGTTCCGAGTATGATCTTTAATCCAAGTGAGCTTTTTGATAATAATTCAATAGATACGTTCAGGATGAATGCAAAGTACCCTTGATGCCTTAAAATCAGCTCCGGATAAAATAAAGACCTGCTCAAGATGATTTAATCACACAGGCAGTGTCAAAAGGTCAGTCCGTTTACAATATCAAAGGCACCCTGACTGTCAAGCTACATGTAGACTTCAGTGAACACTTGACAACCACTTCCCAGAATCATATTTGCTGCAGTTATATGCAAATGAAATTACAAAGACCCATTGCTGGAAAATGCCATGAACCGTAAGCTAGAATTTAATAAAAAAAGAAAAAAAAACAGTGACAAATGTATCCCCAAAACGTTGCCAAAAGTGCACTGGAAGGTTCAAATACAATTATGGCACAAAGCTTTCAGCTAAAGTACAGCACCACTGGGTTATACCGGTACATGTACACGTACGGTAGTACAGTAGATCTAGAGACTTTTCTTGGAAAATCTCTTTTCTATCTTTTGATTTTTTTTCCCCCAGAAGTGGCTTTACTAGGAGAAATAAGGGAAGCAAGTATTTTGACCGGCCGCAATTCTCGGTTTGTCCAATCAGCATTGATTTTGTGTTAATTCAATCATTGGAGGACACACTTCTTCACAGCAGAACGGGGTAAACAACCGAGCACAATGCCTCACCCTTTCAACATCATCAATTATTCAAATGCAAAACACTACTTCCATGAAACTCTCCCTAAACTCAAGGTGTATTTAATGCACTCTAAATTTACTAAGAGTGCATTTGGGATGCATCAGTTGTTTTGGTCAGGCAAAAAGACACCATGGAATGTTTTATCAACATGATTTCTAGAAGCGTGCTGTTTTCCTTGTTTAGCTGTGACTACTTGGATTTATTGTTAAGTTTTTTTTCTCCAATATAGCATTCAGAGGTGACTGTTTTCAAAACATATACTTTTCAAAACGTAAACATTAAACTAAGGCAAACAAGGTTATGTTATTGTTTCACTTACACACATTACACATCCAGATATGAATCTTTCAAACACAGTCAATGTTTGTGGAAATTAAATGTGCATGGATCAGTAGTTGACTCTTCAAATTGACACATACTGGGTACATTGAATCACCAATGAAATCTGAAAAAACTGCATTTAAATCATTATATTGAAAAAAATGGAAAGAGAAATAGAAACACGTCATGGAAGAAGTAGTTTTTGGAGTTATTATGATGGCTTCCAAAGATTTACTAAAAACTGTTTACACTATTTAGTAAAAATTTGTGTCCCTTTTATATAATTGTCTTTGTAGATGCTAATGAATAAAACAAATGTACTGGTAGTTTTTGGAGTAATTATGATGGGTTTTAAACATTTACCAAATACTTGTTACACAGAGTAAAAATTGGTGTCCCTTTTTATAAGAATGTCTTTGTAGATGCTGATGAATAAAAGAAATGTTCAACTCTCCTTCTGCAGATCACTCACCCATCCCATCCTCCTTGTTCACCATCTCCCATCCTTCCTCCTCAGAATTACATCCATAACAATTCCCCATTGCCGTTTGGCCAGGGACACCGACCGGGGTCGAGAAGTCCTTGCTCTATGATTTAATGCACTCTTCAATTTACTCTTTTGGGATGCGATCGGTTGTGTTGGTCAGGCAAAAAGACACTATGGAATGTTTTATCAACATGATTTCTAGAAGCGTGCTGTTTTTCTTGTTCAGCTGTGACTGGTTGGATTTATTATTAAGATTTCATTTCTCCAATATAGCATTCAGAGTGTGACTGTTTTCAAAACGTATACCTTTCAAAACGTAAACATTAAACTAAGGCAAACAAGATTATGTTATTGTTTCACTTACACACATTACACATCCAGATAAGAATCTTTCAAACACAGTCAATGTTTATGGAAATACTATCATACACTTGTAGGAATAAGTGGTTGACTCTTCAAATTGACAGTATACATGTATCACCAATAAAATCTGAAAAACTGCCTAAAAGATTAATAGAAAAAAATAGAAAGAGTTCTAAATAGAAACACGTCATGGAAGAAGTACGGTAGTTTTTTGGAGTTATTATGATGGCTTCCAAAGATTTACCAAATACTTGTTACACCGTTTAGTAAAAATTGGTGTCCCTTTTATAATGCCTGTATTTAACTGTCTTTGTAGATGCTAATGAATAAAACAAATGTACTGGGAGTTTGTGGAGTTATTATAATGGGTTTTAAATATTTACCAAATAGGCCTACTTATTACACCGAATAAAAGTTGATGTCCCATTTATAAAAATGTCTTTGAAGAGTCAAGATGCTGATGAATAAAAGAAATGTTCAACCCTCCTTACTGCAGATCACTCACCCATCCCATCCTCCTTGTTCACCATCTCCCATCCTTCCTCCTCAGAATTACATCCATAACAATTCCCCATTGCCGTTTGGCCAGGGGCACCGACCGGGGTCGAGAAGTCCCTGCTCAGTCGCTTCAGCAAAACTCTGAACTTTGCGAATTTTCCATTGGAAGGCATCTTGCCGCTGCCCTGCTGTAACTTTACGACACCCCATACAATCGCCCACTGAGCAAACTGCGAGACCCTCTTTGTATGATCCCCAGTGCGCTTCTGGGAAGGAGGGGGACGTGATGGAGATATATTTGGATCGAGGAGTTTGTCTCACTTCGGGGTGACGCATCCATTTCCCAGGCACTTCTTCCTGTGCCGACTCAGCCAGACCGGACGGTTACAAATCCGGGCCCAAATCCCCAAATGTTACAGGGCAAAGCGGAACCCGCCAAACTTGATCTTGTCAAGTTGGCCGCGCACGATAGGCCGGGACGTGTTTTATGACATCAGGACAGGATGATCGAATTATGAAATTAAGTACAATAAAAATAAAATTACGTATGGCTGAAATGTGTAAGTCCACTTTAAATCAGTGTCATTATTTTATCAAAGTATAGCTTACAATGTATCTCCTTTTATGACTCAATGAAGAAAAAACCGAGAAGATTACTTTTAATTCAATTTAAATAGTTTTAATTACAGTTCCATGTACAGCAGTACAGTAGGCACTGCCATAGAAATCTAACTAAAATCTTCAACAGTGTTCATTTATTTGATGCAATAACCTAGAAAAAGAGGTACTCTATAAGGTTAAGGTTAACAAATAAAAAGAAAGAGAAAAAAGAAAAACCTATAAGAAACTTTACCTCACACTTTTTTAATGAAAAAGTCCTTGATCTCTTGATTGAATTACGTTCATTTCCATTCGCACCCCAGAACACGTCCTTTGATGGAACTTTGATGACCAAAAAAACCCTGACAAAGTATTAAAAGGCGAAAGTTCAACCTCCATGATTCATACTGTCAGAGATAGCTCAATAATCCCTAATCACACAGATATCTAAGGGGTCCTTCCGGGTTCTGACACACATTTGTCAGCTTTTGTTTAGGAGAAGTAGCTTCAGAATTGCAGGCTTTCTCTACTGGTATTACTTGTTTCCCATGATAGTTAATTCATGCACATGTACAATGTATACGTGTACAAAAAAATTGCAAATGTACACAGGTATACAATGATTAGTAATACATGTATGTATTGTAATACAATACATGTACCGTACATCATAAATCTGTAAGTTTTGGTTTCACTTGTGGTTTCATAAACTTCCTTTTTAACTGTTAAACTTCACTATTGTTAACAACTTGTTCTTATGGCTGTTTTGAAGAATGTTTTATTTACAAATGTATGTGCTGACTAATTTTGGAACTCGGAAATATTGCCATGTTACATGTATAACATGAACTTTGTTACACTTGGGTCCATGCAGCAATGGACAATTTTTTTTCTCTCACAAGATTTACTTTAAAACATGAAAAAACCATCAGAACCTTCATGTACATGAATGTGCAGTGTCTTTCACTTTTTCAGAACATGTGATCTCAAAGTTTTGGTTTCAATTGTGACAATTTTGAAACAATTTCTTTTCTTTTTTCTGTTAATGTTTTGTAACCCTTACAGTGAACAATTTAAGCAAATTACAATCCGTTAAAGTGTGTTTCCACTGAAATGGGAAGCACAGATCAAGTAGCCCTCATCTTCAAAATGTATCTTTTAGGAGGCATCTCTGATTTCTGTTACTGTTTCCTGTTGGAAAATCAAGTTCCTAGTTCTTAAAGGTAATATACAACATTTTCAGACATCAAAAAACAAAACTACCAAATTGTTATGAAAAGTACTCTTACATGTACTTGAAGTGAACAATAGTCTCAAGCAACCTGTGAAATCATGACACCTGGTGTCCTGTCATTCCCAAGAAAAGTGGAATTGTTGTATTGATTTATAGAAAAAAACTGACTTTTTTTCAAATACTGCCCCCAGTTTACCACATTTAGTTAGTTCACATTTTGTTTGCAGTCTGTTACACATCTACATGTATGCACATTTAAGTGCAAGCCAGCTAGTCTGGTTCCTTGACTTGACAATTCCCCGTCGTCTGTTAATTGCCCAATCCTGTCTGAAGTAGGGTCAGGGAACCAGACTTCAAGAACAATATTTCTGTCCTTTTTTTTGCGCATCTATGAACACAAAAATTCAAACAGGTAGGCCTATACAAGTTTTGCTATAAAATACTAACCCCAAAATCCATCCATTTCTGAAAATTACATCAAAGGCAAATATTGAAGCGAAAGTAAAAGTACCAGTAGCAGCTTCATGGTTGCAGTCAGCTGATCCAGGGAGTTGTTATCTAGTTATCTCCAGAGATGAATGATGTCATCTCAAGGTTCCTGATAAATGATGACACCAACAGGCTTAGGGGATTTGATGAGTTACATGTAGAAGGTTGTTCTAAATGTGGGAATATTGCAACTCCAAGGGCCCAGAAAATATACATGTATGTACATGTACCGGTAGGCCTAGACGAATTGGAAGGAATACAATTTTGTGTTTACCTCTTAAACAGAATGAAACCTTTAAATACATGTAGTTCGAACAGCCTATTGCATGCTAAAAACAGTTTGTTTTGTAGTGGACCCATGTACAGTGCTCACAAATTTTATGTAACTTCTACATGCTACCGGTACCGGTACATGTACACGTATACATGAACTGTCAGAAGTCTCTTTTTGCAATGTGGGTGCACTTACACTGTATGCGTGAATGTGAAGTACACCAGAACACACAGTTTACAAAACCACTTTAGAGAGTGCAGTTTAAAGGGAATACAACATTTGCAAACATTGAAAAATAAAACTAGCAAGTTTTTACGAAATACCTTACTAGGATGTTGGTAAATGACAGTCTAAAGCATCTTGTAAAATGATGGCACCTGGTGTGAAGTCATTTTCAAGAAAATGGTATTTTTGTATAAATTTCCAACGGTGGTTGGCCGACCAGACTACTTGAACATTTTTGTTTTCCTTGGTTTTTCCAGCATTTTCGAACACAAAACTTCAAACATGTCAGTGTAACAATATTTGATCTATTATGCTAACCCCTCAAATAGTTCATTTCTGAAAATTACAGCAAAAGCCAATTATGTACATTCCCTTTAAAAAAGCTGATCGTCCACCACACCGTACCTGTCCAGGTGAAACTACGGTCGTCAATTTGTGTGTGGAGTATTGCCTTGTACTAGTGTTTACATATTTTCATCTTTGGCGTCACAATTGTGTTTTAAAATAGCACTGCTTATTGCAGTTCGAAAAAACATCCGACTTTGCCTTATTCCGTTTGTCTCTTCCATTGTTTACATTATCTGCCAGTATCATTAAATACACAAATCGTAAAGGCTGAGTTGAGGCAAGGGAGACTGTCCAATCCTCTGACCAGCAACCAGTGATGGGTTCCATTAATTTATTGTGATACCGTCTGCGAACGAAACAGATACATGTATATAATGCATACCACATGTGTTTTCCAGGATATATTGTAATGTGAAGAACGGAGTTTGGGATGAAAACATTGGTGTACTGTTCCAAAACAAAACCAGGTTCAAGGGCTGTCCTCGTTTGGCTATAAGTACTAAATGTTGATCAATTTGTGTGCACAGTGTTAATGATGACTACTCAAAACGTGAAAAGGCAACTTGAACCTCAACGTTTCAACTTCAAACCTTGCCTGATTTTCAAATAGAAACTGTACAATTTCAACACAAAACTGAAAACTGAAAAACAAACCGACTCAACACTTGAAGCCAACTTGAAACCTGATAACTCAACTCGTAACTCAAAAGTCAATCAAAACTTGAAACTCAAAGGAAAAGTACATGCAACACTTGAATAGAAAGGGGTGGGCCAAGATTGGATTGGAATTATTCTGTACTAGTTGAGCAAAACTTTTTGCATCCCCTTTGATTTTGACTGAGTTGCATTATGATGCAATTAACGGTCCACAAAATAACAAATTGTTCATTTTGAGATCTTATTCATATTTTACAATACACACAAACATTTCCGTATGCTCAAGTTCAACGCTTGCTTGGAGATAGTGAAGGCATGCTGCGAACCAGACCAAATCGCAACACTTGCCCAAGATCGCAGGAGATGGAAGAATCTTGCAGTCACCTGCTCCGCAGCTGAAGGATGATGACGAATGGAAGGTCATGCAAATCAACCTATACATGTATGTACCGGTACGTGTACATGTACATGTACATGTAGGTGTACATGAAGTACATGTTCAACTTGCTGATTTTGTTTTGGGAAAAATTCCTGGTGCACAAGAGCATGGAGGAATTCCTCCACAACAAGAGCAATTCACTATGAAGTTTTGACATTATCTTCATGGACACAAGTACAAGTACAAGTTCATTTGTAATAATATTTTGAATAACATGCATGCCCAGCCTCTCTTGGTATTATAGTACATGTACTTTTTGGCAGCTTGCCATTTTGAATTTGAATCATCCTAAGTACATGTAGATTCCAATTCTGACTGAAAACAGAACCTGTTCGTTCCTAAACAGGAAACTTTTCAAAAGATGATTCACTGTTTCCTTACTGCTTCCTTACAGTACAGGTTTGCACGAAAGCCCAAAAATATTCTGGTGACCAATTTTTTAACCCCGGGCTACCACTGGTCTCATGGGTCAAAAAAATAAGTATTCACTTTTGATTGAGTTCAGTGGACCCTGGATATGAAAGCCACACAACCTCATCAGGACCTGAATCCACAAAAGCATTGAAAACCCATGCCAAGTGCACATTTGAAAAGAAGGAAAACACATCAGGAAACCCTGTCTACAAATGGACCTGTATTGAGCACACTGTAGATGAAGAATTTTTGCTATCTTTGAAAATTGCGCGCTTGTAGGGCAATTTTTATTTAATCTGCATGAATCTCTATCAGATACATGTATTTAACTTCTACTGGATTGCATTACCAGGCACCAGCTTGTTGACAGAAAAAAAATATACTCAAAGCAGGAAACTACTGTATGGCTCAAATATTACATGTACATGTACATATGTAATTAGGATCTTGAAAGAGGATACAGTGACAGCACCGATCACTGCATGCTTTTGAATTTAGTGTTATGCCGGCTTTGTGCTAAACAAAAACCTTCTTCCTTAGCACACTGGGCTACATACATGTAGTACAATACATTTCCCATCACAACGTGAAATATTTCTAAGTGTGAGTCTGGAGGACTGCTCTGCAAATTGAATACATTGTACTTGCAATGCAGTTTGACCCGTTAACTCCCACTGGCCCGTCAGCCTGCCAGGTCAAGTTGGAAGGTTAATAGTACCAGTACCATGTGGCATTATAGATTTGAACACTCGACTGATCAATCAAAATCTGCCAATATGAGAGGCTACTCTTTCATGTACATTGTATACTGGCAGAACATTGTAAGTACCTGTAAGTTCTGTGATAACCCCCCCCCCCTCCAAAAAAAAGAAAAGCAAAATCAGACAGGCAAGGACTTTGCTCACTGCAAATGAAGAATCTTATACATGTACATGTATGTACATGTATTAGTTATCTTTTAAAATTTTGTGCTAATGCCTCGCATATTTTCACGGGGTACATGTACAAATCGATGTGCAAGCAAGGAATTTTGGCATGTTTGCATGCGTACATGCACATGTACATGTGTACATCCCATAACCAAGGATTCTGTGCTGTGTGGATTAACACAATTTTCTGTTTTTGCTAGCTCCGAGTACAGAAAGAAAGTTATCATAATTACAGAATTCCGCGGTTACCAGAGGAATGACTTTGAACATACCTTTACCAACGTCAGCCTGTCCCACTGGTCGGGTGCTACTAGAGCTGATGTAGACAGCTGTTCCTTCCTCCATCTCCGTCACTCTACAAGCCGCAGTCAGGGGCTTGGGACCCCTGTCATCGCTCTTCCTTGGAAGACTGTCCCTCCCCTCCATGACCTCTTCCCTTGCTGCTGCCGCCTCCGCCACGGACGACATCACGACCAAGAGGGGGAGAAATTGAAGCTTTTAACCCAAAACTGGCGGGAGGGCTCTCAGCCGGAGTTTATATAGTCCAGATTTCGGTCGGCGAGTTGCCATGCGTGCCTGGGCTGTTAGGACATGCTTGTGAAACCGCAACCTGAAGTGAAAGGGATATGTTGTTTTTAGAGAAGAGCAGAGCACAGAGTGCCAGAAAAGTATCTGGTGTAAAAGCGAAAGAGATGACATTGAGATGATAGCATGCCACCGGTTGGACTGATATTAAAGGGCTTAGCCTGTTGCAGGATTAATATTGACAACAACAAAAACTTTGTTACTGAATGCACACATTGACAAAAAAAAAAACAATCTGTGGATTTGGAGAATCATGACCTGCATTTCTAACTTTTTTTCAGTGTTAATTAGTTGGTCAACCCTAGCCTCACCTACAGCAACAAAAAAATTAACTATGGTGTGCAATACTTCACCATATACGTGTGTACACACTCATTATGTACTCAGTTCTTTATCCCAAAGTAATGGCAAAGAGGTTAGGGTTAAACTTTGAAATTGAATGAAACTGCTCCCTTTTATACTGTTAACATTCTGACAACACAAAACAGGAACATATTGAAAACAATCAGTTCTAATATGCTACATGTACGTACATGTACATGTATATGAATGACAAGTAAATGTACCGGTACAGATACAAATTCACAACTTCTTCAATGGGAGTTGACTTTTAACTGGCTCAACAAAACTGATTTAGAAGGTTTCTTCAAAACATTACATGTACCGGTACCAGCCTATCATTTCTGTTTCTTTATCTGGCTTGACATCAAATTGATCACCTGCTCCTTGTGGGTGTGTTCAATGTATATTATCCCTGCACAAATTCACAAGAAGGCAAAACATGTTCACCAGTACTTGTGCCTAAAAAAATATTTTGCTCAAAATTGTTTTTGTTTTGGCTGTGCATGTTTTTGAAGTGTTGGAGATACAAAATAGAGGCAGGTCAAAAGGGTTCAAGTTCATTCCGATACCCACTTTGGACACAATCAAAATATTTACATTATCAGCACTTTATAGCTGGACCCTAATGGCCACTGTACTTTGTGAAAATGGATGGGCCACTAGAGACCAGAACTTCAACTAGCACGTAGATGTGCAAGTAGATGATTGACTATTGCTGCGATTATAATCATACAAATTTTAGGAAGGATCAAACGTCTTGCACTCTGAATTAGGTCCAGCTAGCTAACTTTGACTATTGCTGCGATTATAATCATACAAATTTGAGGAAGGATCAAACATCTTGTACTTTGAATTAGGTCCAGCTAGCTACCGGTAACTTTGCATTTATGTTTACTTAAATTAATTGTTTCTATTTAAATTAAATTCGGTTTAAAGACATAGTTGGGATCATTTGCATTTATCCCAAAAGTAACCTACCGAATTACAGTACATGTATTTATCAAAATGCTT
Source organism: Patiria pectinifera (assembly GCA_029964075.1). NCBI lineage: Eukaryota > Metazoa > Echinodermata > Asteroidea > Valvatida > Asterinidae > Patiria > Patiria pectinifera. Next base: position 30,045,946 of record CM057142.1, on the reverse strand, counting down.
ACTTGGAAAGATCTTTCTGGTACTAAACACCCTGTGAAATTATTCTATCTGGCTTGCTGTCATTTAGAAGAAATCAGGAAATTGAGGTGATTTCCAATGACCGGTCAATTGACTGGTTTTTGGAAATAAAGAGTGCTACATCGTGTTTTGTGATCAAAAGGTTGTGCACTGTTTTTCACTGTTTTCTTGAAAAACGTGATATCCACTGAGCTAAAACTTCGACAGGTTAGGCTTTGAACATTCCTCTTTGGATTTTGAGGGTGTTGTTATATTGGAAACGAACACAATGCATGAAAAGCAAATGATCCTCTAGGATTCTTCTTTTCACAGATATATGCCTTTAAAAAGACTTCAATACAGAAATGCTAAAACGGATAGTGTTTGGATAGACGCATTTTGCCATGCATAAAGGATTGATTTTTGAAATATGCAATGTACATGTATACAATTATAACCACCCTTGTTCAGCTTCCATTGATGCACTGTACAATGCCTTTTGTAGTGCATTATTCTTCACCTGCTGTATCTTTGATTGTACCGGTACATTACAATGACTGGCTTATGACACATCTACCGCAAATACCGCCATGACGCGGTGTCGTTTGTCAATTTGACAGCGATATCATATTTCAACTGGTAAAAACTGCCATGATTTACATCCTGGGCATGTTTAAAAGTGGATTTACGTACATACTCGTAGTGGAGGTTTAAAAAATGAATTTCAGGGCCACAATGGAAACATAAGTGGGGACAAAGTCGCACATTTTCATGATTTATGGACAGGCTACCAAATGTACATTTCTATGTACGTGGGCTCCACATTTGTGTTTACAGTAGCAAGGTAAACAAAAAAATGTGTACTACACGTATGCATGCATTTTTGCGTGGGCGGGCCGTCACCACGTTATAGGGAAGTCTTTTATTGTTAGGCAAATTTTCATTAGAACTGAGTTATGGGGACTTTCTGCTGTCCCCATGCACAGCATTTTCGGTTCCCACAAATACATGTACCTCATAGAAACGAGTGTATGTCCCCACAAGTACGGAGCAAGAATATGTGTGTATACATGTGCGTGTTTAATTATGGTGTAAATCGAGGACACACACGTGCAACATCATCGATGAATCGAGGACAGAAACTGAATCGAGGACTCCTCGGTTGGAAAATGTGTACAAAACCAATGAGAGCTGTTGCGAAAACGTTAGTGTACAAACAAAGGAAAAGGGAAGAGGAACACAAGAAAATCCTCGATTCACATCATAAACAAATGTGTTAGTACTGCACATACTTATGTACGTATACATTTTAGGAAAAAAACCAATTAATCTTTTGAATTTTGCCAACAAACTCTTCGGTAAATGTGCGTCATTTTTTTCTCTCTGTCTGAACAGTCTCAGACAGTCAAAAAATCAATCCTCTTCCCCGGCCATGCCTTTTACACAGGCTAGTCACCAACACTTGGATCAAATTTCAAGCAAGCACTGTGACTAGTCAAATTCAGTCAACACAACAGACAAAAGCAGGCAAAAGCAGGCAAGTGGTAGGCACACATGGCTTATCAATCACCTTCAGCCAAAGTGCTCTGTATCAACTTACACAATGTTTTGTACATAAACAGTCACAACCAGTCAATCCTGCTTCATGTACATGTAGGCAGGGAGCACTCAACTGTTAAAAACAGTCACTTGACTGATTTTGACTGAACGGACAACTTTGCATCTGCACAGGAGGGTTTAATAAGTTATTGTTTGTAGGTCATACCTAATGTAACATTCATGAAATTTGCATTTGGAATCATCCTACATGTATGTAAATCTTAGGGATAAACGAGAAGGCTTTCTAAGAAACATGATTCATTCATGAGAACCGCATAAAAAAATGATCCCTTGTTTACGACATCAATCGTTGGACTAGATCAATAAATAAGACCATGGTGATCTTAGCGAAAAGGCCACAGCAGCATTTGATGACCGCATGTACCGGTACATGTATCAAACAGCCATCTTAAAGTGGGTAGCTGTCATATTGGTTGGCATGGCCGAGCAGCTGCTGCCTAATTCAACCATGTTGGCCGACTGTGGGTTTCCGGCAGGTGACTGCGAAAAGCTGCTGGACGCGTTCTTCCCACTTTAAAGGTTTCACTTTGTATGGACTGTTTACATGTACATGCAATGGCTCAGAAATTCTGAACAGTGTATAAGTTACATCAATATTAAAGAGGTTGTGGAATGCTCGAAGACATTTCCGTCATTTTTCGGGTATATCATTTTACTGCATATAACATGATGAAAAAAAATGACTATTATGTCTGTGTGTCTGTCATGTAATGAGTACAAAGGAATTTTTAGAGCTTTTTTTTTGTCCCTGTTTTTGGACGTGCGTGTTGTTAAAAAAAAAGGGTGTTGGGTAAACATAACACATAGTAAATAAATGACGGATAAACAGGACTGACGCGTTTATGCTGCGCTGCGAGTGTCACGCTGTTTATTGCGTTTAAGCAAAACAAATATAACAAAACATAATGCGTAATCGTAGGACTGGTCGCTGTTGTACGGAGTCCTGTTTCCTGGCCACGCATTTACTATGTTTTGTTTGCTTTGTTTTGGACCGACTTTTTTAACTTTTACACAAATTGCACATTCGGGTCGAAACAGGACCTGAAAAACAGCTCTCAAAAGTACCTTTTGTATTCATTTCATGACAGACACAATAGTCGTTTTTATTTCATCACACCTTAGGCATATCCGAAAAATGACGTAATGTCTTCGAGCATTCCACAACCTCTTTAAATTAGTAATGTATTAGAATCTGTAAGAAATCTCATCCTCTGTACTGCATCCAGTTACCATACATATTGTACATTAACTTTATACAGTAACTGCAATTCATGATGAATACAAATCACTTGGATTCTGGCTAGTCATGTATAAAATTAAACATTATTGCATACAATCATACATGTTCATGTGTACATTACATGTAGCTTAATTCTGGATGACAACCATGTAATCCAGGCAGTTCAATGTTCATCTCCGGATTTGATATCAGGATGCAGTGTAATCTTTTTTTTCTTTTTTAATCATTGGGTTACATACACACACACAGAAATTACAGGTCTGCGCACGTTTAATTTTGGCACATTTGGATCAATGCCAAACTTCTGTTTGCAATCTTTGTACAGTTGACTTATCAATTACATTCTGTATCATACATTGTAAATTAAGAAACTATGATGAAACAGTGCACCTCTCTCCCCATTCTGGGAAAAAAAGTTTGGCTCAGGCTAACTAACAGGCATGCAACTGGGAGTTTAGAAAAAACGAGGAAATTCCAAATCACGCAAGACTTTGTACGGTGTTTTTTTCAATTTGTAATGGCATTCCTGAGAAATAAAATGAGGAAATCAGCAGATCCGAGGAAAAGTTGCATGCCTGTAGGCCCCTACTAATTAATTGTTTCTGGAAAACACATTTACACAAACGTTTGATTCTGGCACAAGTGATTACACAATTTTGGGCTCGCCAGGATCCCCCAAATGGACACATTAACATGATTAAGCCATAACAAACATCGTAAATGCCGAGTTTGTAGTAATAAATGGGACATTTGGCCATGTGTCACGCATACACTATGTACATGGGCAAATAAAAGTTAATAAACAAGTTTAACCTGTATTCAGTGAGCTGAAATAACTTAACAAACCCTTCTATTAATTAATCCAAACTATTTTGAGAACAATCTGAGGACAGTCCTTTGCACTGCTATTCAAATACATGCACATGTACAGTTGAAACCTGATAAGAAAAACACTGTTAATTATACAGCATCCTGCTTATGACAAGGACAAGTTTAGGTCCCAAGTCTTTGCTTTTCTTTGTTTTCCATTACTGATAATACAAGGTACCGGTACCTGTTATAAAACAAGGTAATTTAAGTCCCAAGGACTTTGTTACATTGTGTAAAGGTGTTCCAATGTACATGTACATGATATTAATATTGACGCTTCGTTTTGAAAGAAAAAAATACAATGTCTTATCTCCTTCTGTGACTCAAGTTAAATGATCTTTGCACCTTGTCAAAATACCCAGAGCAAATTGATGAAAAAAGTCCCCAAACCTGAAACCACAGAGTCAGATTTTTATTACCTTGTTATTAAAGACAATGATCAATGGTTTATCCCCATAAGGTCTTCCCCTCATCACCCTTCAAATTCAGGCCTGGCTCACCACAAATAACTCTAGGGGATTAGGATTACTAGTTTCAGATCCAAGATAAACTTGTTAATCCCTCATTATTGATCTCCCAGCCAGTGTCACATGGCTCACTAGGCAAACACACAACATCCAAGCACATCATCACAGGTTTGGGCGCTATATTATGGCCCTGGGCTTGTCGGGATCTGATGAGAATGTAGAGTCACATATGGCACACTGCAGGCAGCTTGTTGTTGGTGCTGGTTGACTATTGTCAGTACAGGGACAATTACATAGGGTTACGTAATGTCAGCCCAGGAGGGCTGGGGGCTTGGCTGTGATCAATCTATTGGAATAAATGGATAATTACCTCCAGCTGCAAACATGCGGCAGTCCACCAGTTTTTGCTCATAAACATGGAGTGAACCATGGAGGAAACTATGGCCTTACAAGTGCAGTTGTAAACTGCCAGGAAACGCTGACATGACTGATGACAAGCTTAAAGCTTTGAGATAATTGGTGGTGTAAGCATGGTGTAAGCTACATTGCCAAAGTAAATAAATGAAACAGGGCTAAAGGGCTTTTATTGTTGTTTTGCCAAGGTCTCTAGAGGCAGATTGAGACATATTTAAATATACAACATTTGCAAATATAAAAAAACCCAAATATCAAATTATTATGAAATACAGGTCTTTAAGTGAAGAATAGTCTCAAGCATCCTGTGAAATCATGGCACCTGATGAACTGTCTTTTTTCAAGAAAAGTAAAATTTTTGTGCCAATTTCCAACGATGGTCAGCCGAACATTGTTGAGAAAAAAATATTACTTTTTTCAAATACTGCCCCCAATTTACCAAATTTAGTTAGTCCACATTATGTTTGCAATCGATTACACATCCGCGAATGGGTGCCATCCAGCTAGTCTGGTTCCCTGACCTGACAATTTGCATTTTTCCATTTCGTCTGAAGTACATGTAGGGTCAGGCATGGGTCAAGGAACCAGAGTTTACAAAAACAGCATTTTTGGCCCCTGGTTTTTCCAGCATCTATGAACACAAAAATTTACTGAGGTCAGTGTAACAATATTTGCTACAAAATACTAACCCCCAAATCCATCCATTTCTGAAAACTACATCAAAAGCAACTGTTGTATTACTTTTAAATTTGTGAAGATAAATATTTTTGTATTCTTACAGATACAAAGGTTACATTTTCAAGGGAATAGAGAACGATTCCATGTTTCTTCTATGCAAAATGTGAAATTTCCATTAAAAAACCTATTGCAAATCAAGTTTGTGGCAGCCATCAACAACATATAGTGCATTTTCTCATAAAGAACCAATTGTACAATGTGCAAAAGTCTGTACACGCACATCTTCCATCAGTGTCATTAAAAAAAACCCGCATCTTGCGTAACTTTTGGCAGCAAATAAATCACCATTAACGCAAATGACCTTTCACGGTACACTAACTTTGATCTGAACACAGTATAAATTTTAAAAAGCATTATTACAAAGCGAATTTTTCTCTGGGTTCATAAAAAGCTAACAAAAGATTTGGCAACACAATAGATTTTACACACTGTGGATTTGCAAACTTCTGCATTCCATAACTCCTGATGAAGTCGCATTCTAAAGCTTGTTAAAGCTGTTTTCCTTTCCACACAGGCCAAAATATCCACTCTATAGAATACGGGATTGGCAAATCATGCAGTTTGTGAATGGTTATTGTGAAAGCCAACACTTGCCATAATCCCTTATTTTTCATTCCTAACCTTCAATATTGCAAGAGGACGGTGATTACAATAAAATGAAAAAATTCCGATGGAGTAAAAAGTTGTGAAGACCATCAAAAAGAGTTGGGCCACCTGGATCTTCTACATTATTAAGGAGAGAACTCCATAAAAAGCAGCTCTGTTTGACAAAGTTAATGTGACGCCGTCAAATTTTTCATGGAGGTAAGGGAGGTAATTGACTCTTGTTGGTCCTTGGTATTTTTTTGAGAATTCCTCAAACAATATTTTTCGGGGGGGAGGGGGGATTTTGTTTGCTAGTTTGATCTTTTATCAAGAAAAATCCCTGAGCCATTCTGTGTACATTATAAGAATTTACAGTTTTTGTCCTGAATAAAATTACCTTGTATGCAGGCCCCTTGCTAAGGGGGGTGGGGGTGGTTAGAGGCAGGGGGAGGGGCCATGCCCCCCCCCCTCAAAAACCATAAGCGTTAAAACATCTACAATGTGTTTTTTCTTGTGGTGTGCCCCACTAGCTGATACTGTGCCCCCCTTAATGCCCGGTGATGGCAACGTTGCTTGTATTGAGCACACACGTACAGGGAAAGATTTCCATATAAGAAGTTCACTAATTTTCCTCTGTATTGACTAACGAGCCCCCAGATAGAAATTTCATGTCATCAAAGTCAATTTGAGCAGTGAGAAAATACAAGCATTTTCTTAGAAAACACAGAATTTTTTAGTCCAATCTCATAGGGTTTGTACACAGGGTGTTGAGTGAACTTCTTAGTGAAATCTTTCCCATGTACAGCATTGTACGGTACATTTAACCAATGAATTTTGATTTCTGTCTGTGTGATGCTCTTGAAACTCAATGATTAATAAGCCACCATAATAATTTATCAGTCAGCTACATGTAGTTAAGGTACTATCTTGCCTACAGGATAAAAATGTGATAAAACTTGTCAAAAGTTTAGCAAGTACCGGTAAATGGCATGAATCGGACATTTTTTATCATTTTTAACCTAATAAAAAATTTTATTTTTAAAAAAGGAATAGCCTACAACAACAACTCTTTTTACCAAAATTCTGAGGTATATTTTTTTTGCACCAGGTTGTCCAAACCTTTGTACGAACTTATTACCGTCAAACTCAAATTAAATGATTCAATTATCAACATGATCATGCAATAATAAGATCTAAAACAAGATCAGCTGGCATCTTAAAAAAAACAAAATCAGATCCTTAGCGTTACATTGTATTTTGTGATAGGGCCTATGTTTTCAATTAACAAATATGCTCTAAGTCTAACAGTAACAGTAACACTAACAGGCCCTATTTATCATACATTTGATTTGGAATATTAATAAATATTATAAATAGTTAGTTAGTTAAAAATAAATAAATTTGAATTGTTCGAATTAAATAAAATATTACGAATGTGAGGCTACATAAATTAAGAACCAAGACATGCCAAATTACCAACACGCCGCCCCAGCTCCAGGCCACGTACACGAAATTCGAAAACATGACAAGTCAAGAAGACGACGACGAGATCAACGAGATAGGCCTAATCCGATATCGTGTTGCTGTGCTTACCTTTCCTTTCCATGAAGACATCAGTGAAACAGAAACCGCTAAAGATAGAGCAGATGAGTAATGGTTAGCCATGACTTTCAAGCGTCCATCGCTAATTCATCAACCTAGCTGGCTGTCATTCAACAAGATAAAAAAGTAAGAAATCCGGCAGATGCAGACAGGACTCCCGTAAAACGAGAAGAGCGCTAGCTTATAGCCAGTTATCGGTACCGTTTACAGCGCCACCACTCGATATCTGCGCGTCATGCTTGCTTGCGATATGCCACGCACCTGGCATTTTATCTATTTTTAGTCACTAAACGCCTCAGTTTTGGGGGGACGGTGTTTTCTTTTCAAAATTAAAAAAGGCTCATATATTCCAAGTAATTTCAGGAGAAGTATTAATTTCAGAAGATACACGCCTGTCTAATAAAAAAGAGGTTATTTAGTTATAAAAATTAAAATTGAATTGTATTAAATCAGTACTATTAAATTAAAACGGTTTCTCATCCCGAGACCAAACACCCCTAAAATGGTTTTGGAATAACCAAGAAATATTAACCTTTATTTATAATTTGACACCAACTTTCTACGGACGAAAGCACTCGTTAGATGGTGTTTAGAACCCGCAGGTAAACCTTCGTGGTAAAATCCATATCTTACATTGTAAAATTGTTGTTACTATGTTTAGCATTATGTATCATTTTTAATCCTAGATTCTGCAGAATTCCGTCAGTTGTGAGGTAAAAACATCAAGCAAGGAAAGGTTGTTCGTTAGGAAGGAACACAAACAGGGCCGTGACCCGAAGTAGGTAGACGGCATTTTCCAAATAGGGAGGATACATTTAAAGACTGCGATACGGAGTTTAAATTTTATTTGTTATATGTACATTATTTAGTGTCTGAATGAATCCGTAAAACTATTTTTACAGGTTGAAATAAATATTTTCTGCTATTTTTGAACTTTCTCATTCCCAACAGAATGATAAATTGTGGTGTCACCCCCGCAGCCGGGCGATTCTATTTTGCTGCCGTGACCTTTTCCGTGTCGATCATTTCGATGGGGGCGCCATTTTCACGGTCCGTAATGGCGTGGCGATCCAGCGGTTCGACACACGAAGAGCTTGTTTACAAGCTCAAACGTGAGTTAATTCTGTCCAAGGTTGCGATAAAATCGTTCCTTTGGTGATACACATTTTAAAGGTTATGCTTATCTCCCGTTAGCATGACAAGCTCCCAGTGTTGAAGCAGTGAATGATGCATGCATCTGTGACAAGTTCTCTCTCTGGACCCCGGCCCCGCGCGATGTGACTGCACTGCAGTTATGTACACTACTGCAGTACTGTGCATGGGAACCAATCTGACTCTCATATTTTCCCCACCCTTTACTATGTAGCCCCATGTGCCTGTACCCTAGTACCGGACTTCCTTAGTATTGTATTGTGGCCTTGAAGGGACATCACATATCGCAAATACTTCGCAAATATTTGCGATTTTGCAAATATTATTGCAAATAATAATATATCTCATGAATCTTGTAAATATTTGCGATATTTGTGATGTCTCAATTATCGCAAATAGGCCTATCTTTGCAGATATTTATGATAATATTTGCCATGTCACAAATATTATTGCGAGAGAGGTGTTTGTGTTTTTGAGGGGTAGTTTTGCATAACAAGAGAGGATTTTAGTGCGATCATGTGCTCTCAGTTTCATGTGCGTTTGATTGAGGGGCAGTTTTGTTTTCATCTTGAGGGAGCACATTTATAACCACTAAAAGTGTCCCCCCCCCACCGCCCCTTCTCTTGAAGTACCGGACTTCCTCAATATTTAGAGCCACACAGCAATGCATGCTAAATTTCCTGAAAGTTATGTTTCCTGAATTGTTTTCACATGTTTACACATGATATTGACTATGGTCGCAGAAACATTTGTTGGTATATATTATTGGTTGATAATTTGCAGGTTTACTTTCTTCACTTTGCAGAACATGGCATAATAAAATCAGAGAGTGTCCACGATGCTTTGAAACAAGTTGACAGAAAACATTACAGCAAGAGCAAGACTGACCCGTATGCAGACTCGCCCCAGGGAATAGGTGGGTGTGATTCTTTCCTTCCCAAGACCTTTCTGCGTCCTGCTGGCTTGTTATATACTTGGCACCATGTGGCAGAATTGTAGTCAATCACAAGTCATATCACAAGTCATACAAGTCAGATCACATATCAAGTAACAAGTCATATGACATGTCAAATCATGATTCTGATCACAAGTCATATCACAAGTCAAATGATGATTCAAATCAAGAGTCATACCACAAGTCGTATCACAAGTCAAATCACAAGACAAATCACAAGTCAAATCACAAGTCAAATCACAAGTTTTACAAGTCAAATCACAAGTCAATCACAAGTACCACAAGTCAAATCACAAGTTGTATCACAAGTATCACAAGTCAAATCATAAGTCAAAACACAAGTATCACAAGTCAAATCACAAGTCAAATCACAAGTATCACAAGTCAAATCACAAGTTGTATCACAAGTCAAATCATAAGTCAAAACACAAGTATCACAAGTCAAATCACAAGTCAAATCACAAGTATCACAAGTCAAATCATAAGTCAAATCACAAGTATCACAAGTTGTATCACAAGTTGTATCACAACTCGTATCCCAAGTCAGATCACAAGTCATATCACAAGTCACTTGTGATTGGCTCATGAATAACTTGTGACTTTTGTGACTTTGTCATTGTTCTGTGACTTGTGCCACATCTTGCGACCACTTGAGGACATCTGCCATCAAAATGTTTGCAAGAGGGAACGTTTGAAAATTTGCTTGCAGAGGGAAAATTCAAAGGGCTTATTTGTGGATCACGAAAAAGTAATGGTACATGTATTCTGTGGTGTGTACTGTGTGTCCGTGGCAGTACAAAATGGTAAATATAATGTGTATAAATGATATTTAGTGTGATATTTAGTTGCCACATTTTTATTGAGCACTGGATACTATTAGGGCAAGAGAAAATTTGCAACGTTAAAGTTGGTCTTTCTTCTCTGCAGGTTATGCGGTTACTATTAGTGCACCTCATATGGTGAGTGTGGCTTTTTCTTAGAGTGGGCATTCACTGTGTCTAGATGTTGGGGAAAAAACGAAAGATGTTAACCCCAACACTCGTACATCCTACAAAAATCCCCCACAAAGTAATGGAGGAATGTTGAAGGATTGTGGAAGGTAAAACCTTTTTAAGAACAAAGCATGTTCCATTGGGTTACTGTGCAAGTAGTTTCTTTGGAGTATTGGTAAATCCTTTAAGACTTAATGTCCCAACTTAAGGCCCATTCACACTATTGTCTCCCCAACCCTGGTTGAAAACATCACGGGTTGTCCGTAAGTGGAACTGGGTACCATCAAACACAGGTCAGCAAGGCATACTGTTCACATCTTGCATTAGTTGTACACAGGTCAGCTGTAGATTTGAGATTTTCTACCCCGGTAGAGTCTCTCAATCCTGGTCCTGACCAGAGGTGGATTTTGCCCTCGTAAGGTGCTGGACCTGTGTCAGAAGCCCTGTTGGATTTTTGCTCCTGTGAAAGGGGTTCCTGAAATCTCCGTGTTAGACCCGGATCCAACACTGAGAGTTTGGATAGTGTGAAAGGCCCTCAAGATCCTTCAAAACCCACCCTGAGGTGTTGGAGGATTTTGAAGAAATGTGAAAGTTATCTCCAAAAGTACAAAGCATGTACCATTGGGTTCCTGTGCCATGGAGGATTTGGGCGGATTTTGGTAATGCTCTTAAGACACAGATGTCCTGATTGAGTATTTTGGTTACTTCCTCGGGTAAAATAAAAGTTGGACCGACAGACTGGGCTTTCATTATACAGGGAGGAAAAAAAAACCCGAGATATTATTGCTAATTGGAACAGAAGTAGGGCACATGTGAATCAAAGGGAGATATCGTCTGTTAGGGTTGCATCTCCTCTTTAAAATGACACCCTGATCATGTCATTACATTCACGGTTGACTGAGCAGTGACCAATTTTATGAAAGGGTCTATTTAGAGACTTGCGCCACTTTTCAATTGTGGTTTTTGTTGTGTCAATTGTCACAGAGTGAAAGGCTATGGTTGCCAAACAAGGCAGGTGAGGAAAAAAGAGATTTCACCATGAAAAGTGGTGCAAGTCTCTAAATAGACCCTTTGCTGAAGATGCGTCTATTACCGCATTTTTTTCTTCTGTATTTTAACCAGCACGCCCATGCCCTTGAGCTCTTGAAGGATCATCTTACAGAGGGCAAGACAGCCTTAGATGTCGGTTCAGGTAGCGGCTATCTCACAGCATGTATGGGAATCATGGTGAGTCTGGTTTGGTCTTTTGCTTTTCACTAATTTTCCAGGTTTTGTTCTGTAAATAATGACACATTCGTTGCGCGTCTTGTCCCTCCTAGTGCAGTGTGAAGTTGGCAAAGTCGGCTTTGAATTCCTATAGGTTGCATTCCACTTAATGTGAATAATGGTGACATTTGTGAATGAATGTAACGTTTACCAACATTGGCGACATTTGCACTAGTTGGACCAACTTTGTTCCACTAATGTTGAGGAATGTTCATTTTAAAATGGCCGACATGTTTATAGTACAAACCATGCTGCAGGTTGGGTTAAAATTTGCCCTGTACATTAAAATCTCCAGATAACTGAAATTCTTGGTGAAATGCCATTTCTAGTTTGATTTTTTTCTTCTTCTTTTTTTTTTGCTTCTAATTGAAATTGAGTGTTTCGATTGTGACACTTTTTCTCAATAGCATTCGAGGATGGCATATTTGCAGGGGCATAACTAACATTTGTGCTAACATTTGCGTGGGTTGAATGAAACCCCCATTCTATTGTAAGACTGCAAAAGTTGGGCATACATGAAGATGTTCATTATTTGTGCACCCGTTGTTAAGTCACCCCGTTTACCATCATATTGCAGGTCGGGGAGACTGGGCATGTCGTGGGCATCGACCACATCAAGGAGTTAGTTGATTGGTCCATTGCCAACGTCCAGAAGGAGCATGCTTACCTGTTGGAATCGGGCAGAGTCAAACTCATCAGTGAGTGCATAACAGTTTTCATTCAGATCTCAATTCAGAGTCTGGGGTGTGGTTTTAACCCTCCTATGAGTCTTCCGTTCTTTTCAATCCTTTAAGTTTTGCAAGACCACTTTTGCCCACACTTCCTACAAAGTAATCTTCTGTGGATTAGGCCCCCCAAAAAAGTCTCCGGTTTCTGGTATGGAGCTTGCCCCAAAAGTGGTGCGGCGACGCGGCTTTTTTTTTTGGCTTCAATTGTCGGCTGATGACTGCAAATGGTGCCCGACTAAACTTAGTCCAAATATATGGGAGTCCAGAGAGGCCACATAAATCTTATTCTCGATCATAACCCCTTCTAAAAACACGTTAAAATTGTGCAGCAGCAGAATTCCAGTCAAACCAGTGAGCTTAGCGGTTTTGAAACATCATCTTGTATTGAAAAAAAAACTTTTTCATTTTGCCGACGCGCATGGCTACGGCGACGCGCGCGCATACCCAGAAACCGGAGACTTTTTTTTTTTGGCCTTATGGATAACACTTCAAATCCTTGCGCAATTTTTTTGTGCATTTAAGCTCAGGACAAGCAGGCAGACTCGGTCATGCTTCACTGCTCTCCACAGTGCTGTTTTTGTGTGCATTGACTCTCTGTGTGACACTGTTACTTTACTTTAAACATGCCACATACAAACATATTTTATGAGTTCAATTTCATTTTCAGGCATGAGATTTTTATGCCCCGCGGCGAAGCCGAAGGGGCATACTGTTTCCGCCTTGTCCTTCCGTGGATGGGTGTGTGTGTGGGTGTGTGGGTGGGTGGGTGCGTGCGTGCGTGCGTAGGTGCGTGCGTGTGTGTGTCCGGACAAATCTTGTCAGCGCGATAACTTGAGAAATACTTAACATATGAACTTCAAATTTGGTTTGTGTATTGTTCTTGGTAATCCTAAGAACCCTTTTGCATTTGGGGCCGAAAGGTCAAGGGTCAAGGTCACAGTGACTAAAACAAAAGAAATTTTGTCAGCGCGATAACTTGAGAAATACTTTACATATGAAATTCAAATTTGGTTTGTGTATTGTTCTTGGTAATCCTAAGAAGCCTATTGCATTTGGGGCCGAAAGGTCAAGGGTCAAGGTCACAGTGGCTGAAACAATAGAAATTTTGTCAGCGCTATAACTTGAGAAATACTTTACATATGAACTTCAAATTTGGTTTGTGTATTGTTCTTGGTAATCCTAAGAAGCCTATTGCATTTGGGGCCGAAAGGTCAAGGGTCAAGGTCACAGTGGCTGAAACAATAGAAATTTTGTCAGCGCGATAACGTGAGAAATACTTTACATGTGAACTTCAAATTTGGTTTGTGGATTGTCCTTGGCAATCCTAAGAAGCCTATTGCATTTGGGGCCAAAAGGTCAAGGGTCAAGGTCACAGTGGCTAAAACAAAAGGAATTTTGTCAGCGCGATAACTTGAGAAATACTTAACATGTGAACTTCAAATTTGGTTTGTGGATCATTCTTGGTAATCCAAATAGGCCTATTGCATTGGGGGTCGAAAGGTCAAAGGTCAAGGTCACAGTGGCTAAAACAATAGAAATCTTGTATTTATTCTGAGAGCAAAGGGATTAGGGATTAATTCATATAAAACCTACAGAAGACACTAATGCTGTCAATGAACGTTCCATGTGACCAAGGTACATACATGTAAGTTGATGTTAAAAGAGTGGTGTTATGTCGTGGGAACAGTCATGGTTGCGGGGCATTTGTGTTTTAAACACACCTGACTTGTTCAGACTTTGTTTGAAATCGGACTTTTTGAATCTGAGAGAAAGACATTATTGGTGAAGAAAGTTTTGCATTTCTTCAGACATTTCATCAATTTCCGGACTTTCTTTTTTAAATGACAATCTCATCCCTGCATGATTATTTTTAACATGTAGCTGGTGACGGAAGAAGAGGCTACCTTGAGGGAGCACCTTACGATGCCATCCATGTTGGTGCAGCAGCCCCAGTTTTACCTCCAGCTGTAAGTTCCTTAAGTTGACTCAAGTTAACAACAGCCTTATTTATTCGATGCAGCTTGAGCAAGCGTCTTTACTCTTGGGCAGTAACGGTGCAGTTACGCACATTGATACCTGGCATTTGCCCACATAAACTCCTGGGTGGGGAGAGGAAATTGAAGTAAAGTGTCTTGCCAAGGAACACAAGCACCATGTTCCCTGAAAGGATTAAAACCCTCCTTCTGTTGCACATGAGTTGGGAACAAAATAAGCTCCACAGGGAGGTGTTGGAAAATTGTGCAGAAGTGAGGAAAGTAGATAGAGCCTAACTACTATTACTTTTTAACCCTAACCGAACTCAACCCATCAAAGTTCAACTGCAACAGCAGGTTTTGTTTAAATCTGTTGGGATAGGTACAGTACCCCTAAACTAATGGTCTTTTACATTGGGTTGGCATACCTCCAGAAGCTAAGTCCAACAGTGTGTGTGTGCAGTTTCCCATGTGGAAGTTGGAATTTGCCTGAATGGGTATGTTCCTAGTAAATTAGGCTGGGGTGTTAGGGTTAAAGGTGAAAGTTTAAAGAATGCTCCATTGGTTTTCAGCCTTTTGGAGGATGCAGGAAGGTTTCTAGTCATAATGCCAAGGGAGTCATGGTTATTGTTAGGATCCCAAGGTAACCTCTTTCTTACTTGAAATTGTTTTTTTTCTGGAAAATTTCTTGACAGCTAATAGAGCAGTTGAAACCGGGCGGCCGATTGATCATCCCGGTGGGTCCGCAGGGAGCCAATCAGATGCTAGAACAGTACGACAAAGACATGGAAGGCCGGGTGACCAAGAAGAACCTGATGGGCGTGGTCTATGTGCCGCTGACGAGTAAAGAGCAACAGTGGCCCGGAAGGTGGTACTAAGAGTCAGTTATTATCCTTTAATTGTTATAGGAGTTGAGGGGTGGATCATGTGGTGCGTAAGGGGAGGTGTATAACTTCAACGGGATGTTAAGTTAAACCATGATGTGAAAAGCTCAACCAATTAAGCTAAAAAAATCAGTCAAAAATCAGTCCGAACTCCGAAATGATTAGGTTTGAAAAGTAAAATATTGTGGTGCTTGTATAGCGCTTTATACCAAAGGCCCCAAAGTGCTTCACAATTATTACCCCTGTTCATCGTGCCATGTGACCATTTTTGTCTACAGAAGCTAAGCTTGAGATTAGCACAATGTGGTCTGTTCCTTCGCATGTACCCGTTTATACTCCTGGGTGGAGAGAGGCAATTGTAGGAAAGTGTCTTGCCAAAGAACACAAGCACCATGTTCCCCCGTCAGGGTTTGAACCCACATACCACGGCACACGAGTTGAACATCTTAACTATTGGACCACAACACTTTTAAGTATTCTCCTTTTGAGTATCCTATTTTAAAGCTGATGAGTACTCTTTTCGAGTATGTGCGGACCTCAAAACAGAAAGTTTTGACCTAACAGCCTGTAAGTGGTGGACAGTTTCGTATGTATATTGAACAAACATTGCGAAATCATGTACATACATGTACTTAATGCTCCATCTTCCTGGCACAAAATAATCACACATATCCATCAGTTTGGTCCAAGTCCAAACGACATGGCGGTTTTATGGTGGTATAAAGAAAGTGTAGAATTATGTGACAATTTGCAAAATGTTGGATATTGGTCAGGTCGAGAAGCTTCCTCGAAAACTGTTAGAGGTCAAGCTAAAAAAGGTATTTCTGTATGCTCGGGTAAATCAACAGATAACAGGCCTGTTTAATTTAAAACCTTCGGCAGTAGTATGACATTTTCCACACATGGTTCCTGGACCGAACAACAATCTGTAGTAAACATTTATTAGGGGTCCAAATTCACTCGACTTTTTGCCAACTATCAAATTTAGGTTGTAAAGTGGTCAGAAGACTGCAAACGACCGTTACTTGAGCTTGGTAACTTGTCTTGACGGGATCCATGCCCTGTAGTGGGGCCAGCTAGACTCACTACAAAGATTTTATTTACTCAAACGCGGTTCTGTCAGCGGGGCTGGGGTTTGGCTAGGATTTTCAGGGCCTATAGTTCAAAGGGGCTCTTAACACTTTTTTGGCTGTGTTTAAATGAGGAACTTGTGAAATATTAATTTTTTGACCAACAGATGTTGCAGTAATAAAAAAGATTAAACAAAATGGATACACATTTTGGTACATTGCCTGCATGTTTTTTTTTTTTAAATTAACATGCTCTGCACGGACTCATATTGAAGTCAACAGATCAAACTCATGTATATGGCTTCACTGTGAATTTTCTGAACTAGATTTTCATTGCTGCAGCTTTGTGAAGCCTTAAACCTCTTTGTTCTTTCCAGACTTTTAGAAGCAATTCTGAAGCGGCAAAAGTCTGGAGAGAGCAAAGAGGCGGGACCTTCGTCATGAAAAACAAAGTTGAACTAGGTATGTCTGGTTTCGGACCCATGGCAACAGTTGCATAGAAAGTGCCCAAGGTGCCCCATTGCTACTGTAATTGTTGCCAAAGATCAAACGTTGACATTTTAACCTGTTACTCCCTGTACCACCCTGCCCTCCACGCCGTGTAGTGCCAGAAACCACCAAATACAAGCGCTGTGTGGGTTTATATGAATAAATGCTGTTTAATGCAGGGCGATCGAGTCCAAATGATCTGGACCCAAATTAAAGAAAATATTTAAAAATATGTAGCAATTATCAAAACAAGTGCAAATGAGAGATGTTATTCTCTCTTTTCACACTTCCGCCATGGGCATGCAGAGCCTCGATCTGGCAACTTTACACAGTACATATAGCTGGTTCAGTGATTCCCGTGTCGGGGTTCAGATCACTGAACCGGCTATTTTCATTGTGTAAATTTGAGGCTGTGTAATTCGAGGCTGTGCATGCCCAATGGCGGAGCGTGAAAAGAGCTAATAGGCTGGTATATTGGACATATTTGGTCAAAGTTTCATGGATATATATCCATTGTACCATTTTGAAGAAAAGCGCTAGCAATGAACACACGCTAAAAACACTCGGACTGTGGTTCCTCGATTCAACAAATTTATTGAAATCACGTACTGATGTGAAGCAGTGTAATAAATAAAAACCTACATGTAATCATGGTGACTGATTCACTTGAAGTTATTAACATATTTAAAAAAAGGCAAAATCAATTCCGTGTGCAGACTGGAAAATGAGCCACTTCAATGAAAATAGCATAACTCCTCACCACAGCCACTAATTTGAAAAATTCTAAATTCCTGTGGAAGACAACGTAATAACCATGCATATGAGTAGGCTATTTGCCACATTCTGACTCGCCCTGTACAATGTAGTACAGGAGCTGATGAGTTCAAAGTGATCGAAGGGCCCTCTTGTCAATAACTCTTTCAGTGCCCGCGAAATTTGAAAAGTTTAACCCTTTAGTGCCCAACTCCGAGCGTTTTTTGTTATTGTTCAAAATTCTGTAAAAAAAAAAAAAGTAAACAAGTTTTACTCACTAAATTTGTTGTTGTTGCTCTCTGGTATATCCTTGGAAAGTCAATAGTAGTCATGTACATAGTGATACAGCCTGAAACACTGTCCTGCACACAGGGAAATTCTGCACTTTTTGCAGAAAATACGAGTGTCAGTGCTGTGCCCTCTCACAAGAACTCGAATGAAACAAATAAATACAGGTGGTACCTAAATGAAAATGATATTTAAAAGAGCGAGAGCGCCCCCTTGTGATAACATGCTTACTCTACCTCGTACATGTACGAGGTTTGGCGATTTTAGGTATGAACATTACCTCGTACATGTACGAGGTTGGCACTGTCGAACTAACAAATATACCTCGTACATGTACGAGGTTGGCTCTGTCGAACTAACAAATATACCTCGTACATGTACGACTTTGGCACTGAAAGAGTTAACAGGATTGGCAATTTTTTTTTAAAGTCCAGTTTATGTTTAAATGTCTAAAATGTTTGTTCTCATTTCTGTTACAGGAGTAGAGATGATCTATAAGGAGCTCCCGATGGCCGTGACCTGCAGCTGTTAACCTTTGACCCCTGCTGCATAAAGTGGACTTGCTACTGCTGCCGTTTTGCCAGATGTCTTGTAAATATGCCTACAGTTTTCCTGAAATAATTATTGTAAATTGCATGAAAATTGTCAAACATTGTCTGGCAGAAATGGTCTGAAAGTGGCTTTCAACAGTTTTATTTTGAAAAAGTTATTTTATAAACAAACATAATCAGAAGTAAACTTCCTCTTTGAAGTTAACCATTTTCTTCAGAGCTTAGGCCAAAAAAAAAAAAAATATTCGGTATCTGGTCAGACCAAAGTTCCGGAATTGACGCGGAATTTCCGGAATTGACGCGGCGCCCGGCTTTTTTTTTTTTTTTCAAGCTTGGATTGTACAGACAAGGTGGGGTACTATTTTGCTTTTTTGGTGTCCTCATGTACATTGGTGTCCTCCATAATTTGCCTTGGTGCTTTCGATCATTTGCCTTGGTGCAATTTCCCATTCCTTGGTGCTCTTTGGTAAAAAAAATTGAGGAGGTGCGGCAATAGAGGAGCTACCGCGGAACATTTTTGGGAAAAAAAAAGATTGACGCGCATGATTAAAATCGACGCGCGCGCTGACCAGAGACCGACTTTTTTTTTTTTTTGGCCTTAACACAACAGAGTGCAGCCTAGTTGTTTCCTTACATTTCTAATGTATAATTGTATCTGCTTCCCAAATTTCACACCCAGGCCGATTTTTCCCAAATAGCATTTGGTATCAATCTTGAGAACAAAATCTTTTCGTGGCCCAGAGAACTGCCTTGAAATGGGTGTAAATGCGAGTTGCATTTTTGCATGTATCCAATAAGCTTCTACTTGTTTTTTGTGTGTGCTTTTTTTACTATTTCCTAGATTCATTTGTACACATACATGTAGGACACGTAGCGTGCCACATTTGCAGTATACATGTAATATTACGACTCAAAATGTACCATCCCTAACCCCCTAGTACTTCCTCAGGACTACCCTGCTAAATCCAACAGAGTCCAACCGGACTTTTCTGTTCAATCCACTGTGCCTCATTTTCAGTTGTCTGTTGAATCCAACGGAGTCCAACAATGCGTTATAATGCGGTTCAGTTGCCTGCTGATGCCAACATTTTGCATGAGGAATGTACACAGGGGGTTAACTGCTCAATCCAACAGGCTCCATCGGGTATATGACATAGTTGGATCCTGTTGGATTCAGCAGGGTTAGGGTTATTAATAGTGGAAGTAAGTATATGTACCTTTCTAAGAATGTTTCAAATAATGTTATAAGTACCCTATTAAAGATACATGCACAGAATTTTTTTTTTTGGGGGGGGGGAATATTCAAACCAGTAAAAAGCTATTCAAATATTCAGTTGATTATCGAATATTTAGGACAGCCCTAATTTCTTGCAGTTGCTTTTCAAAATCATGGTTACCGGCCAAAACATCACACAGTTTACTGACTTGTTTGTGACTGGTTCTCATCTCTTTCTGCTAAGCACTTTATTGCAAAGCAATAATTTCTGCTTAGCAGAATATATTAAATATTTTCAAAACGTTAGTCAGTTTTTGTCAGAGCATGTTGATATGTCGCCAGCATACTTTACACGCAAACTTTTAGTTGCTAGTAACTCGCTGGAGTTTTCAGAATATTTCATTTGATATAGAGGTCCAGTTTTACGAAGCGGTGCATTGTTTTCTTAGCTTTTGAGTTTTGCCAAAAATTGAATTTTAAATTTATGGTGATGCAACCCGCTACCAATTGGACAAGTATCACAACTATTTTTGTTAATTATTTTGCTTGAGTTTGTTTTATATGATAAAAAAAAAATAATGTATGAAAAAACGCCATACTATAAAGCCACACTTTCCCTTTTGGCATGGAGGGGTGTGGCAATATTTATTAGAATTCCAGAGCTCGCATATGATTGTCCTGTGGGCCGTTATGAATATAGTGTCAGAAATTCAAATAAATAAACATTGCCTACAATTTGACGAGTCAAATCAAGTCTTTAGGCTGGTTCATTTGCAATGTGAACTGGATGAAACATATTCGCCGCGAAATTTGTTGGATTTGAAATGTGTTCAACTTTTGCGACTTTACAGCGGGAAAACTTGATGCAACTTCACAAATTCCCATTCGCGTTTGCGCAGAGTATGAACTGTCCTTTACCAGGTGGCTATAACGTCTTTTATTACTGAATTGTGCATTTATCAAATTTCTATTACATCCTTTTCATGTGCAGTGTAATGAAAGCAAGCCAGTACACTACCCACTGTGTTTGTAACAAATTGCTTATAACAGCCGAGCAGGAAACAATTGCCTAGTAATTTCATTGTTCTGGGCAAGAATGGCTGAACACCAGTCAAATGTAATACACACCATGACAATTTGGCCAGCAAACCCGAGTATGTACCACTGATCTCTATATAAAGACTGGATAGCTAATAAAGAGCCGCACAATGTACGAATTTGACGCCATATTGGCGAGACCGGCTGGTGATCTACAAAGGACAAGTTGCCGTCTTTATAGACAGCTTGATTTCTTTTGTAACGTCGCGGCTCACTTGACTTATATTTTGGCCACCACCACCATGACCACTGACCAACTGACCAAGGTTTACTACAATTTTTCTAACGTAGTGGTTACTTTTATAATGCCGCAAATCACTTTTTCGGCGTTTTTGAAATAATAATCACTACGGAAATGTGTTCCTTTTAGAACATCATAATATGTGTACGTGACCAAAATGCGCGTCAACTGTTGATACAAAGCGCGCGTATTTACGCGTAGAACGTTCGTTTTATACGCGGCCATCTTCGTGAGACCGGGGGCGAATTGGTCAATATGCAAAGTCTACTGTGTGAATGTTGTATGCATATCCGCTATCCAGTCTTTATATAGAGATCAGTGGTATGTACATGTATCTGTATTCATGGACCCTGAACAAGAGAGCACATTGGAGTCCAGGATTGGGGAGACTGTCTGGACTTTTAAACACAATCACCGTTTTAAAGTTCTGTCCACGGATCACAAAAAAAGGTATGTGTTCTTTCAGCAAAATGAAAACAAATCACATAGAGATGTGTGTGAATTGTTTTCGTTTTGCTGAAAGAACGCACACCTTTTTTTGTGATCTGTGGACAGAACTTTAAAACGGTGGTTGTGTTTAAAATTCCATAACTTGAAAAGTACATGAGTGATTTGAATGATTCTTGTACTAAAAGAAAGCTTATGAATTGGGCTTTCATATCCTAGATTTTGAAAGTGCTACATGGAGAACTTCACTAAACAATGGTCCCGACATTTGGGTTTCGTGTTTTTTTACTCACCCTGTAGATCGTGATGCGCGTGTTGATAACAATCAAATGATCTTCCACAGCAGCGTCTCTGCATTCGGCCATTTTTGCCGCACGCTGATTGGCTACGCAATGAAATAGGATGATCCGGATGCGCGCATGACGTTGTAACTTTACATAGGCCAACTGCTAGAACTTCTTGCATTTTACGCATGCAGTGTAGACTATGGTTAAGTGGACAATTACAGCGTGTCCCAAAAAAAATGTCCCTCTCATACACCACAGAATAATTACTAAAATCAAGTTTTATACTCAATTAAGTTTACATATTTAGAAAGCCCACTTTATTTTGTAGTTCCTGTGAAAATTTCAAAGGTCTCGCTTCATTGGTTTTGAATACACAGGCTTTTATGTAACAGCAGTGCTTTCTGGCCCATTCCAAGTTTGATACAAAGAAATGCACACTAGAGACATAACATACCTTATTCCATGCTTCACTTTTAATTCAACAACTGTGTTGTTGTTTTTGTTATTGAGTAACTAAAGTCAAGTTCATTTACTTTTTTAAATGAAAATTTATCAAAGTTCAGTTCCACTGGTCATGTTTGCTTTCACAGGGTGTGTTCCACTTATGGTGTGTCCTTTAATGTCCCGCTTGTAAACCTTTATTGTCCCCCTGCACGTCCTTCCACCTGCAAACTTGGAATGGGCTGAAAAGCACTGCTGTTACATAATAGACTGTGTATTCAAAACCAATGAAGCGAGACAAATGAATTTTTCACAAAAGTTACAAAATTAAATGGGCTTTCTAAATCTGAACACTAAATTGAGAATAATACTTGATTTTGGAATTAATTAAGCAGTGTATCAGAGGGACATTTTTTTTGGGACACTCTGTATACTGAAAAACAAGTGTGATACTATATGTCACCAACAAAAGATCGGATTGTTACTGGAATGCACAAGTCGGCTTATTTTATTTGCATCCTTTGTACATACAACTATTTATATCTGAGAAATTTGTTAAATTTGGTGATGAATAGTTTGTATACAATATTTGTATACTAATATGTAGTAATTGTGTATCAAATATGTGTAAAGCAATTTATTTCATCCAATTTATTTCATGTTGTTCTTCTGCTAAATCCAACATTTGTAAAGTTCAATAATTTACAATAGTTTTGCTTTTTTACTGCAAGGAAAAAAAAAATATTAGTACAGCGTACTAGCTGTATTTCCTTTTATGTACATATTAAAATACAAAATATCTTCTTTCATTTTAAAGTTTGTGGCAGGCGGCGAGATATGAATAGAAAAATAAAGAAGCAGCAAAATTCAATGAGAATTTTTCAAGACTTGCTTTTTCTCAGGTATGAAACTTGGAAGAAACAAAACACGAGGAAACTCCAATCTATACAAGACTTTGTACAGTGTTTTTCAATTTTTAATGGCACTAGTGTGAAGTGAAAAACGAGGAAATCAGCTGATCCGAGGGAAAGTTGCATGCCTGTTTCTACATCTTTCCTCTGTCAGCTGACCTAAAAACATGAACTATCAACATGCCCCACTTGGGTCCAGTGGTGTTTCATAAACAGTCATGTTGAAATGAATTTGGTCAAAAAGAACCGAAAGCCCCAGTCAGACACTCGCGGTTGGAGCTACAAATATATCCATGGTATGAGCTCCGTGTGCTGACAAAGAGGGCGCCCTTTTACCTAGCAACGACGTCCCATGGGTGGGACATTTCGCTGGTTGACGCGCACCGTTCCTTGTGTGTGACACACGTACACCAGGCGATTTGTTCTGTGTACACGCAGTGGCCGCGCTTCGCGGCAAATGAATTGCAGTCCGGCAAGATGGCGTCGGTCGGTCACCCCCAACTGTACTCTCTTTGCCGGTAAGGGGGTACTTGTGAACGGAGCGGATACCAAGGATCAATCGATCACGATGAATTGGCGAGGCTCGTGGAGAAATCGACTTCCTAAAAATGCACTACGGTTTCAGGACAGATAGCCACGATTGTCGTACGGTTTCTCTACGAATACACCACGGTTTGTCAAGAATGTAGATGGATTGGTGAAGAATATCGATCGCATTACTAAGAATAATAAAGTTCATGCCACGGGTGTCTGCAACTGGGTCACGGATGACCAAGGTTCTACCAATAAAGCGTGGATATTCGAAGTACAACCTTGGCAGAACCCAAGCACATCCGGGCATATCCTTAGGACATTCGTAACGAATTTGTAGAGATTTCCACCACGAATGAGCTACGAATCTCCAAGAATAGCCATGAATAACACTATAAACAAGTACAGTTGGCCTACAGATGTCCCATGGTTGCACTACGGATTAATTTTCATGATGCTTCACCACTGAAGTTTGGAACAGTTTAAAACTTCTGTAGCTCCTCCACGAATACCCAAGGAAGATGATGAACAACCACGGATGTACTAAGGATGAATACGGTACTCCTACGGTTTATCACAACTTTTAAACCTTGGAGATCCGTAGCTCCAAACCTGTGAATGTGTTGCTGGGGCTTTAGAAAGAACTATCAAAATGAAAAAATAAATGGGGCCGCAAAGGTAACTCAGGCATGAGAATCTTCCTGTTTAAACATGAATTCCTATTTTTTTGTTGCCCAATTTTCCGTGTTTGTATTTATCTTGAGCCTGTTTTTTGGCTTTGTTGACTGATTTCACATCTTTCTTCCTGTTTTCCCACAAGTTTCCTGGTTTTTTTTTCATTGAAATTCATTCTTATGCCTGTAACTCTAACAAGAAAGAGATTATATTCATCTTTGGTTTTCCTGCGAACTAAGCGTGGATCAACAGTCCTGATTACTTCTGTTCCTGGATCTGTCTTTTGAACTCCTCTGGTGCCACGAAGCGCAGACCGTATCTTGGTCTCTCAGTGCCGTCCCACTTTGGACTACACGCTCCTGAAATACACATCGGAAAATCGACAACAAAATATTAAAGTAAAGTGTGGATAGACTGTATGATTGCTGTTCCAGACAGTGCTGTTGTCAAGTCTGTCCCAAGCCAAGAAAAAGCTCAAGTCAAGTAAACATACTATTTACATGGACCTTCCTTATGACAGATGTAACTACAACTCTAGTTCCATGTGACCTTTTGTTTACAAATATGACCAAGAGCAAGTTCAATCGAGGAATACTAATTGACTAGTGGTTGATTCATGATGTGACTTATGCCTGGGCACAAAATCTAGATTTGATGGTCAAAAAATCATGAAACTTATTGGTTCTGGCTCCCCACTTCGCATTCTTGAGCACACGGCTAGTGTAACTAACGATGTGACCGACCTCATTAACCTGGTCCTGAATAAACAGCTAGACTAGTTCAACTGGTCGACATAGCTTTGGTTTCAAGCAATGATAGTCTAACATGGATTAACTATGGACTCTGTTGGCTAAAGATACAAGTACCAAGTGGTACAACCCATAGCGGCGGGGTAACGTGTGAAGATGGCTTCCGGCACAGTCCGTGCACCCGAGCCAGGCCGGTACCTCGCGAGTACAGAAAACGAAAAACAAATGGGGCGTGATCTGATATGCAAAAATGCAAATTAGATGCATACGCATCAGTGTTTGCAAAACGGGTCTTCGAATGCAAAGCTGTAATACTCGAGTTGCATGAATACAATATATGGCCGAGTAAAGTGTCCACCAACCAACCCATCCACCCACCCACCAATAAGCAGCTTAATCCCACGGTGTGTTTCACACCCGCAATTCGAAAAAGCTGGTGCAGTTTAAAACAGTGAGAAGAGGAGACAACAACACCGTATGCCAACTCAACACTAATGCGAACATATATTACCATTTACATGCTATTTCCAGGCTCCAGATCCTGATGCACAGTAAAGCATGGGTGCATAAACACAAAGGTAATGCATTACGTTAAAAAAAATACATGTACCGCCAAATGTGAAAATACTTGAAAATAATTAGTTCAATTGCCACATGCAATAGCAGACATGTACCTAGGACTCCTGTTGGGCATGAAAATGACTTCATGGCATTTGTAACAGTTTATCATAGAGCTATATTAAATTACTAGAGCGCCAACTCCTCATTCTGCGCGCGGAGACGCTTTGAAGCCGTCCTGGGTGCAGACATTTTTGAATTCATGTGTGTGCTTGCAGAATATAATGCAATTAGATGGAGTAAATTTTGAAAGTGAAGTCTAAATGCAATGTGCATACGCAAACAACTTAAAGCGTGTCATGACATTTAAAAAAAGTCACAGCAAAATCATATGGAACAGTGGATACGCCCACGCGTTTGCATTGTTTGCGCAGAGCAATATAAAACGCTCATTTACTGATTGTGCGTTTCGGTTTTTGACGTATCGGCTTTGATGACGCACCTGTTTTGAACACAAACGCAGATAGGCTAGTAGCCGTACAAAAGCGGTACAAAATTTCAAGTTTTCCATAGGTTTGTGCACAAACATGGATGCGCCCAGCAGGCATCACTTTGTACATCGAGTGAGTGCTCTAGTAATTTAATATAGCTCTATGCGGTCATTCCACTTTTACTTGTGACTGGACTTGCAATGTACTCGACTTCAACATTGTTTGCCATGTTGCATATATCGTCACCGACACCACGCAGTAACACTCCACCGTGTTAAACCATATTTTTTTTCGATTTTCAATTTTTTACATTTTTAAACATTATTCATCAAGGCCTACCAGTGCACGAAGTTTCAAAGCTTCACGAAATTTACTTCAATAATTACGCTAATTATCCATGGCAACTTTTGCACTAATGTGACAATTGTCGTTTTCACGAAGTAACACTCAAGTTCCATTTACCATTGCAATGCATGGCGTGCGCGCACTCTGCTCAAATGTGAGCAAAAACATTTTCACGAAGAAACACTCTCCTTGTATGAGCGCGTGCGCTGACCTGAAGTTGCACTTTCCTCGTGTTGTATACATTGAAGAGTATTACGAAAATTTACAGTTTCGCAGCTTTTTTGGTTTCACGAACTAACACTCCACTTTTTTCTCTTATTTCTTGTTGATTTAATACACAAACGGGTTAAAAACAACAGATTTACTAAATTCAATTCATCAAGTGTCCACAACGAGAAACCCAACTGAAAATATTGTGTCCTGTATTGGCGCAAAGTGTTGTTTTAGAAGGCGTTCAACTTTAGATGCCGTTTTCTCTGATCGCTAGTTTTTACTGGTATGTACATGGGTGTTAATACTTCGTGGTGTTGCTGACGATACAAACAGGTCCACGTTGAGGGGATGATGAAATCATTTTTTCCATGAACTCAGAATGACAGCTGCTACCACTTCTGATCGAGTTCAGGAGAACTACACTCTCATACTTCACAAACTAGTGCTCAGGAAGTACCACAGGCTCACAGCAAGGGGAGGGAGTGTGTCTTGAAAAGAATGACCTCACCTTTCAAGTTGAAGACATCCTGGTGGTTGTGTCGGAGATGCAACTGGCCTGCCTTCGGGTACAGAAAGGCATTGTTGAGTTCTCCCATCCTGCGTCGGAGCTCGGCTTGCTCGTGGCCGCTCAGCTGACTCTCGTTGCTCCGTCGACGTCTAGGCTCCTGCAGTCTGGGAGAAAGGATGATGGCCCTCTTGTTACAGCAGGCAGGGGAAAATCAGCAAGTTCTTAGCCCATTTGCTATGGTGTGCATGGAGGCATAGCTATATTGACATTTATCTTCCAAGTAAACTTGAATCCTCGATCCTGATTGGTCGATCCATGGCAACAAGCCGTGCTACATATAACCATGTAGCACAGCCTCAGTCCATACCGCACTCCGCGTATTCTGCTGTTCCAAGATGCGAGCGACATTCCAGCTGCATTTGCTAAACTGCTGAATGTCCGTGTAAAGCGTGCTCGTTCCAACTGTACTGCACGTCAAGTTTGCTTGAAGATAAATTCGTTATCACGCTCGCGCTCGTGGAACACGGAAAATGTAGTGCGTCTGTGTCCAACATACCACGAGGCCGAACACAGACGCACTACATTATTCCATGTTCCACTCGCGCTCGCGGGATAACTTATAGTGTAACAATTTTGACCCTAAAATGCAGCATGTGCCCCTACTCCGAGTAGGGCATACTGTACACTTTACATTAGGCAATCAGGTTGGCACAGAGATACTTTCCACGCCTTC
Organism: Patiria pectinifera; assembly: GCA_029964075.1. Lineage (NCBI taxonomy): Eukaryota > Metazoa > Echinodermata > Asteroidea > Valvatida > Asterinidae > Patiria > Patiria pectinifera. The sequence continues at coordinate 30,017,868 of CM057142.1, read as the reverse complement.
CACCTCTGTGACCCAGATTCAAGTCCCAGCCAGGCCAATTGCACCAGAGATTGTGTTTTTAGTCCTTACCTGATTTTGTAGCTTTCCCCCAGAATATCAATTCAGGCTCTTTCCTCCCATCAATAAAAAAATCTGAACATTTCTTCACTGAACTCCTCTAGGTTTCTTCAGGCTTGCGACGTACCATGTTTTTGCACTTTTGAAGAATCCTTGGTGTCATTACCAGAACACATTAAAAATTGACAGTTTTCTCTACAGTTCCAACTCATACCCAACTTGTAAATTCGCTCTTTTCACACTTCCGCCATGGGCATGCAGAGCCTTGATCTGGCAACTTTACACAATAAATACAGCCGGTTCAGTGATTCACGTGTCGGGGTTCAGATCACTGAACTGGCTATTTTTATTGTGTAAAGTTGCCAGATCGAGGCTCTGCATGCCCAATGGCGGAACGTGAAAAGAGTGAATAGACAAAAAAATACCATGTAAGAATAGCCTCCTTGTGGTCAATATTAGGTTTTGCCCTTCACCGACGTATAAACACTGTATACTCAGCGTGTTACCTCCCGAGTGAAAGTTGGAGAAAAAAAACACTCAAGTGGGACTCGAACCCACGACCTCCTGCTTGCGGGATCGGTTGGCTGGTCCGAATCTGATGTACATTTCACAGTAGGTACAGCAACTGAAACTATTCATAAGATGGAATTTGCCTCCTTGAAGATTATTACATGCCTACCTGAGAGGCAGCACCACTTTTGCATTGTACGGTGACTTGACAGTGCGGTGGTCAGGGATGGAGTGACTACGTCTTGGTGGAACCACAACGTTCTTACTGCCGTCCTGGTGGCTGCCTGTTACAAACAAAAGGCCCTTTCAACACATGAAATTTTGACCAGTATTTTAAAACGAAATTGTTGGCTTCGATATGATTTGTAGTTTATAATGCTCACGGTATCTTAGATAATAATGCCTTTAAATTTTCAGTCTAAGATGGGATTTTCAAACCTCAATTTGGGTACCTTGAAAGAGAGAAACTGAAGTTTTTAAGATGACACAGGCTCTAAGATTTCAAATCGAAACGCTTAAAATTTCTTTCAAATTTTATTAAGGATTTTTGTTAAATTAATATTTTGCCAAATTGATTTCAAATCAAAAGTCTGCTGGGAAATTTCTTTTTGTTACATTTCCGTACAGCTTTCCTCAGGAGAAGGGGGGGGGGTGTTAACAAGAATGGCTTTCAGTATTGAGACTGAACACTAATTTCAAATTTGACCTTATTGGGAACCTTTGCTGTACCTGCTTTGTAGTTTGGCGCAAACGTAATGACCGTTGGAGCTTGAAGTAACTTCTTTTTATTGATGTAGTCTTGGTTCTTTCTGTGCAGCCAAGCTTCGTGCTTCTGTCTTCTGGAATCATGCCTGCAGATCAATCCATACACTTTAATGCATATTTGTAAACTTCACTTATGCTACATTTTACTGTAAGGGCATTTTTCACATCATTTTCACAAAATTCAGCAGTGCAGTACAAATCATTACCTCTATTACGTGTGTCTCACCCATCACAGATTTCATCATCATGAAATGACTAGGATTATAGGTCTCGTTCAAATGACGTCATTCCTACCGACCATCCACGTGTATCAGCATTTTCAGCGTAACTGCGTCATATTTTGAACTCATTTCTAGCAACAAGCCCGCGCGTTTTGAACATTTTCAACACTGCGCAATGCGTGCTTGATTGCGTAAAATACGCAGTTGCAGTTATTGAGCCGTCATTGAGCGAGCCCTATTGGTATTGGAAAATTCACAGCACTGTCATTGGGGTTCGTGAAAAGCTGGTTCAGCCTTCAGAAAACCAAGACTTTCCCATCCAATTGTTTGAAGTATTAAGAAAATATTACCAAACGGTGCAGTTTGGAGAGATTTAACAATTTTTACTTTTTCAAGTCAAAACTGGAGATACAAAGCCGAGTTTTGGAAAATGACCAAGTAAAAATATATTCATAAGATGGAAGTTAAGGGGAATGTACATCATTGGCTTTTGCTGTAATTTTCAGAAATGAACTATTTGAGAGGTTAGTATAATAGATCAAATATTGTTACACTGACATTTTTGAAGTTTGGTGTTCGAAAAGGTTGGAAAAACCAAGAAAAACAAAAATGTTCAAGTAGTCTGGTTCCCTGACTCCACAAAAGATAAAATGGATCAATTTATAGATGATGAAAAGTTGTAAGGCAAGGGAACCAGTCTAGCTGGCCTGCACCTGTTCATGAACATGTAACCAATAGCAAACAAAATTTGGACTGAAAAAAAATGGTAAATTTGGAGCAGTAGTTGAAAAATAGTTACATGTAGGTTTTTCCAACGCTGGTCGGCCGACCACCGTTGGGGTTTTACAAAAATACCATTTTCTTGAAAACGACTTCACACCAGGTGCCATAATTTTACAAGATGCTTGAGACTGTCATTTACCAACATCCTAGTAAGGTATTTCGTAAAACCTTGGTAGTTTTATTTTTCGATGTTTGCAAATGTTGTATATTCCCTTTAAGTCAGGGTGATGTAAATTCAATAGTGGGTTTTGCCCTTCACTGAAGAATTGTTAAAATAATATCTATAGGTAAAAAAATAAACCGGTTTCCCATCCCCATCCTTTCCTTTTCCCTGCCTGGCTTCTTTTATTTAGTTTTTTTTTTAATTTATACTTTTGCAATACATCTTGCAAATTATATTGTCAATATATTGTCTTTTCAATTGTTTCCCAAAAAATTGTAGACTACATGTAGGTAGAAAGGTTGCAGGCTCCTTTGGACATAAATATTTATCAGCAAAACAGTCAAGAAAACGGAAGAATCCATCCACCATTTTGAACAATCCGCCGACTTGGGGTTAAAAAAAAAGGGGAGCCTCCTTCATTTTTCCAAAAAGCCGGGTTGAGAATTTTTTTTTTAACTCAGTCTAATTACCTGTCACTACTGCAAATATTTTCCCATGCCGAGTCCTCATCACTCTCATCACCATGACGATCCTGGCTGCTTCCTCTCACCATGGACTTGGGATGAGAGGCAAGGAACTCATCCAGGCTGGCTGCTGCTGACGCATTGGCTCTCTGAATATCAGTGAAATTATGTGCATTTCAATGTTCACGTTTCTTTTTTCATTATGGAATTTTGAATTTCTTCAACATATATCAAGAACAAACCATGCTAATACATTTGTTTGGTCGTAGATATCAGCACAAATTTGTAAAGAAATGTGTGACGTCATCATGACGTCATAAAAAATGCCACTTTTTAGAACACATACATGCATAAGGGAAACTCTGATCGTTATAAAACCTGGTGGGAAGTTATATGTTATGCGAAATCCAAAGTTAAATCCAGCAAAAAATCAATTTTTCCTAATTCTGTGTACACTAACATCACGATGACATCGTCTGTTGATTTGTTGGTGAATTATAAAATTTTGAATATTTTTTTCTTTGTCAAAATTTGGCACTGTCTCTAATCAGATCGACTCCAAACTTGCCACAGACAAAGACCACATAATAAATGTGTCATCATGGCGTCATCACTTGACGCCATCTTTAAGGTGCATTTTTTTAGAGTGCTGCATCAACAGAACTTGACTTGCCTTGATCAATAAAATTAATTGTTTGCACCCATGAAGGAGGTAGCCTACATGTCAATCCATGGAAGTTTAATATTACATGTTATACGACCGACATACAGATCCTTGTCATTTGATTGGTGGAACTCACATCACGTGACATTCAAAAAGTACTATCCGCCCATGGGGAATGGGAAATACTATTGAACAGTTAGGATCATTCTTGTTCCATGACGCGGTATTTGTGTGCAAATGCATGCTGGTGTGCGCGTTTAGGTTTGGAGGAGAGAAATACATTTTCCTCCAGTTTTGTATTGAATGAAAAGTTCAAATATATCAAATGACAAGGATCTATATGCCAGTTATATAAAACAAATATTGAGTGGCTTTAAATTGTGAAATGGGAGGAATATTCTTGCTCGGTAAAATCTGGACTTTTCCAGTTCACTCGGCTTCGCCTCGTGAAATGGAAAATTCAAGATTTTACCTTGCGATAATATTCGTCCATTCCACTCCATATTTGAGCATTAATTGTGATTCTGAGGAAGGCTTTGTACCTGGAACCTCTCCTCAATGTCGTGCAATCTTCTGACGACGGCAACATCAGCCATGGACCTCTCTCTCCTGTCCTCTTCTTTCCTCTCCACATCTTTGACCAGCAGTCGACAGCTCTTCTCCAGCTCCGTCTTGAGTTCCTCGAGCCTTCCCACTAGCTCCTTCTTCTGACTCCTGGCCTGTCTGCGCGCCTCCGACAGCTCGGGGGCTTGGGAGTTGATGACCACGTCCAGAAATTCCACATTGTCTGGCGGGATTCATGGATTGATAAACCATCACATGTGGGTCATTCTGTAAATTTAGGGTCCAATGTGAGACTTTTTTCTGTCCCCGCTACCTTGGTATTTGTACTTTGTCATTCAAGTATTTTTGATTTGTTGGATGGGTAGTTTGCTATTCACAATCGCTCTTGGAGGACGACTGCATTAAGGAGTGCAAAAACATGTAGCCAACATTTAACCGAAAACCTTAATCTTTTTTCAAGATTACAACTCGGATTCAATGTTTATTCACTGGGTAGAATCACCGACTTTAATGAAAATTTGACTAATGGACTTTTGGGTGATTGACAGAACAAAATGTGATGTGATCGTGCTAAATGAGTCGTTTGTCGGGAACTTTCATGTGGAGATTCAGGCCAAAATAGGGCCACTTCATCACATCACTTCATTACATCTCTTGGTGTTCCGACTTCCATAATTTTTGAACTAAAGATGGTATCAGCATGCAGTTTCACATCACTAATGCTGAGATTGAGCTCCTTTCAAAACTGTGATTTTTTTTTACCAGGGTCGACAAACAACTCATTTAGCTTGATCACATCACAAATTGAGTTAGTTTGCTGTTTCATTCAATGGATTGATCAATTGATTGACTGATTTAAATTTAAAAGTAAAGTTTTTCGTACAAAATTTCAATGTGACTCGGACAACTTTAATCTTTAAATACAAAGTAAAAAAGCTCATTAAAAAAAAATCTTTGCCAAAGCATTTGCTCACATTCATTGTGACTGAAAAATATATCTGGTTCACCAGTCTGTTTTTCTCAGCTGTTTGATTCTGTGAGTTACATCATAAGATCTGAAGGTTGTGACATCTTGTGCATGGGACTAGAAAAGTTAAAACTTAGGTTCAATTAAAAATTTATTTGATTTTGTTCAAAGGACAAGAAGACAGTAAAAGAATTACTACATTCTGGACAAAATTAAGGCCAAACCTTGCAAATACGTGTTCCAGTTGTTGAGTTTCGTCTGTAGTTCTTCGGCATCCACCCCGCTGTTGCTATTACGTGACAATCTCTCTAGTGCTTCCTTGTCTATCCAATCAGAGTTGGGCTTGAGCAAGGCACTATCGGAACTCATGCCATCGTTGGATGCCAGATTTTGAGATGGATGTTGGTCTTTGGCCGAGTCATCTGTTAATTGGATATTCTCTTCGTCCTGTTCTTGTGGGCTTGGTTGTTTTCCGGTCTCAGATCCTTCTTGGTGTTTCTCTTCCTCCGAGGTGCTCCTCCCTCCCGCATCGTCATCTTCATCCTCTTTGATTGGGTCTGGGTCCCCGGCTTCTATGTCACATTGCCATAACTCCTCAGGGATGTCGGTGCCATGCTTGGCCCCCAAGGAGCGGAGGTAGTCCTCACACTGTGCGCTGGATTTTTCCTTGGCGCAGTCAAGGGGAGTTTGTGGCTTCTGCAGAAAAGAGAAATTCATATATCAGGGTCCAATTTCACTTGGCTGCTAAGCGAGGAAATATATTGAGCACAGAAAATACTTGCTTGGAAAAAGAAAGGGTTCCAACAAAACAGTTTGTTATTATGTATATTGCTTTGGCTGATTCTCAGCTGGTCTTGCTCAGCACAAAAAAATTGTTAAGCAATATTTTCTACTGGTTAGAAATTAATGGATTTGGCCAACATCAGCTGAGGACCAATTAAGATCAATATGCATGGCGTTATGGCAGGTACTTCTTTATGGGCCCCTCCGCAGTATCTTCCAAACTTATCGTTTACTTATCTTCAACATTATTCAAAGTGTTTTTCTGCTATTCTCTATAAGATTCTCATTGTCATTGTCCTTGACATTTTGGTAATTTGTGAAAATAAACTAAACTGAACTCTCTGGGACCAGTAACACCAACAGATTTTGATGTTACAAGATGCACATGTACACTCATTTTGGGTCTAATTGAAGTCTATTGATAAAAATCACATCCCTCAATTTACTTGTCATAGTGAATTGAAAAAAAAAGTGTGCTATATCTTACCTGTTTTTCTTTAAAAACTGAGTTGATGTTTGCCTTATGGTGAACCAGGAGTTTACACAGCAACAAGTTGTTCTTCAAGGCAGCGAGATGCAAGGATGTACGCCCAGCCCCATCTCTTGTTTCAACATTGCAGCTGTGCTCCAACAAAAATGACACAATATCTGTGAGCCAGGAAATGATTTTAGGTTATGAAACACACTGAACATGACTTATCGTATCATGTCTGAGTCTATTAAAGGTACAGTACATCATTTGCACCTATCCAAAAATTAATGAAATTATTGTTGAAACGCAAACTTGGTTTAAAGATGGTACTGGTACTAAACTCCCTGTGAAATTATTCTTTCTGGCATGCTGCCATTTTGAAGAAAACAATAAAAGAAGGCCTTTTCCAACGATGCATCTAAAGAAGCATTTTTGGGAATATTCGTAGTTTGTTTTTAATTTGGCAAAGCCGTGAATGAGTGGGCACAAGCGTTGACACGACGCACATGTGTGCGTGGTTGCTTTGTTCGTCAGTTCAGTGCGTGACATCGCATAGCTGCAATCGAATGAATGAGAACGTGTCCCGAACGCTGATTTACGGTGCAATTAAAAACATGACTCGGTAACTTCTGAAACGAAATCAAGATCCTAGAATATTGTTTTCTCGGAAAATACAGCATTCACTGAGCTGAAACTTCATCAGGTTAGATGTTAAGCACCCTGATTTAGATTTTGAGCACTTTTGATGCTTCAAAAAAAAAGGCAAAAATGACATATGATGTACTCTGCCTTTAAATATAATGCATATGTACACGTATACCAGCAGAATCCTGTTTAGAGAGAGTATACTGGGTTTTAAACTGTTTGAGATGTTGGTTGCTCATTTTGAGATTGTTTGCCTTTTAGCTTACCAATCACGGCATCAACTATGGTTAACCATAGTTTAACTAACTTAACATGGATGCATGCTAGTTGATCAGAAATGTTTGCCTTGTGACTCACACTCAGGTTCAAGTCTGACTTGCATCACTTTTTGGTGACTCGGACTCAAACTCAAGTCACTATTAACCAGTGCTAAAAAGAAACCAGCTTCCACTCAACGCTTCAGACAGTACGCTCTGCCCATCATCAGCAGTAGACAATTCATGCAAACAGACTCATCATATTTCTAATTTTTAGAGCAATCTAGCTACCTGTGTACCCAGCTTCAGCACAATGGGTGAGTGGAGTGTCTTTGCTCATCGTAGGGAGACTGAATGAAGCCCGGTAGTCATGCAGCAGCTTCAGTAAGGGGAGAGAACCTCGGACTGCAGCACAGAATGCAGGACTGAATGAAGAAAGGAAGTCGAGAAGGTGCCAATGGCTGGTTAGAACATTATCCAATCTTGAGATTTAAAGTTTGGTATGACTGGGCTCTACTGAAAATATTTCATTTAATGGATCACTCCCGGGCTAACAGATTATGGAGGAAATAGCATTTACTACACAGTGCACTCAATTTGGTTTCCAAATTTTTTTTATGCAACACCCAAAAATTAATATCCATTGATAAAGAGGGAAATTATAAGTTGAACACTATGGATTTCAAATTTGGATCTTTAATATTCCGATGTAAAATTACTTGAACTCATCCACAGTGCACTCAATTTGGTTTCCAAATTTTTTTTATGCAACACCCAAAAATTAATATCCATTGATAAAGAGGGAAATTATAAGTTGAACACTATGGATTTCAAATTTGGATCTTTAATATTCCGATGTAAAATTACTTGAACTCATCCACAATGGATGTTCTTTCCGACTTTTCAGGTTGGCATAGTGGTACTTTCCTCGTCTTTCACCACTGTAACCTGGGTTCGAATCCCACATGGGCCAACATGTGGATTGGGTTTTCAGTCCCTACTCAGTTGATTCTGTGGGTTTTTCCTAGAATATTCTTCTGGGGTCCCCCCCCCCCCCACTTCTAAAACTGTAATTTCTTCTCATTGTCTCCTCTCCACAGCTAGGTTTCTTCAGGCTTGCGAACTACAGTGCCTAGGACACTTTTGAGGAATCCTTGGTTTCATTACCAGAAATAAATATCATAATAATATAATAACCAAGGTCAATCAAAAGGCACTTGAATTGTACAAACTTTAGCATTTAAAAAGGGTCCATTCAAAATACTTTTGCCAAAGTTAAATTAAAAAAAGGAATCTTTCTGAGGTGGAAGACACAATAAATCACCTTTTCCCGGCCTGATCTTGCCAGTTTGGCGACGCTCCGTACTTGAGTAGATTGCGAGCACACTCGGAATGTTCCATGGTGATGGCGTAGAACAGCGGCGTGCAGCCTTTCTTGTCGACAGGGTTGGGATCACATCTACAGTCCCTCAGGAGCGATTCCAGGCAGGCTGGGTGGTTGCGACAGGTTGCACAGTGCAGTGCTGATGAATAAAGTGAAGAATACCGACAGCATTAGTAGGGAGCCTGAAGGCCAGGAACGTGGTGTTTGTGCCCTTGGGCAAGACACTTAACTACAATTGCCTCTCTCCACCCAGGAGTATAAATGGGTACCTGTGAGGGTCAGGGACCAATTGAGCACTGATATCGGCTGCCGCGTGATCCCATGGCCTGATGAACGGGGTGATCATTGTAAAGCGCTTGAGATTATTGATACGATGGAAAGTGCTATAAAAGCCCAATTATTATTATTATTATTTAGCATGATGAGCTCAAACACTCACAGATCTTTGAGAAACCCTCCAAGAAGTTTTCGAGGATTTTGCAGGATTTGGGAAGTGAGAGCAAAGAATGCGCCATTGGGGGCTCCTCCACACTGGGGGATTTCGGAGGATTCTGGAAAATTCCTTCCAAAATGCCTCAGAGTTAAGATGTTTCCAAGGAGTTCATTTGGCAAATTTTGCATTCTTTGTCACATCAATGGTGTTTACCCAACTGGGTCATTCCATAAACTTGGGGTCCAAATGTGTGACATTTTTGTTTGTCCCTGTTACACCTGACCTGTGAAACTTGCCATTCAAGTAATCATTCAACTTGACTCCACCCAATTTTTTTGTGTTTTGGGCAGGTACTTTGCTTTACAATCACTTTTGGAGATAGAAGGCATTAATGAATGTGTCCTGAATTACAAAATCTTATACATGTCAGATGGAACAGGGACACAAAATTTATGGAATGAACCAACTGCTATAACTTGCCTTTATTCATTTCCAAATTTACCAAATCTTCTTTAAATATGGCCAACAATATTTTTTTCAACAAAAACTAATCTCTTTTTAGTAAACAAACTATGGAATAATTTCTGTCAAGTTTGACAACAAATAGAAAATAAAATGTATTAAAAAAAACACAACTGCACGATGTTTTCCCTTATGTAAATGTATACATACTTCATGCTTATTAACATGTAGAACCGTTTTGGGTGTTCCAGAAAAAGCAACTGTTTATTTTACAGGAACACTGCATATATGACTGGCCCTTTACCATGGTTTTTGTTAAATGTCTCTTTCAGTTTAAGTGAGGGAACTTCAGGAGCTTTTTCCTGTCTTGTATGTGCACAGGTGTATTTCCGTATTGCAAACATTAGAGTAAGGCACACAGTGTGTGCTAAGGATTCATGTGCATTCATTCCAGTGCCTAAGTAACATCTGATTTTGGTGCTTACGAACTGTTCTACACTTAACTGTACACCCTCAATAATATTTTGGGGACTTTACAACAACAAGGTGGTTCTCGAACCACTCGTCTTGCCTTTTTTCTTTTTGATTTTTTTTTATAGAGTGCAGGTGTGCATTGTAGGGTGGCAATGGTAAGGGGTAGTAATGCGGATGAGAGGGCCCTGATCAGTGTAGAAATAACTGTGGGTAGTAATGAGGGTGGAATTGTATGAACTGCTAATGAGGACCTCAAATGATTTCATTTGTGGGGTACTTCCCCCTTTGTACCAGTACCCCACAAGTGGCCCTGGTCAGTACGGACGTACAGACGTACAGACATAGTGATTGCATGGTCTCTTTCCTGAACTTCGTTCGGGCGAGACAAAAACAATTTTCTATTTATGCTATTCATTAAGAAAGATCAACATTTGAATATGGAATTTAAGAAATGCCACATTATAATCAAATACCTTTGAAACTTATAGTTTTTGATCTAATATTGTTTAATTAATAACCTTTATTTTAAATCTTGTACTGGTGGATGGTTTGTCTAAGGATATCTTTTACATGATGGTTCTGTAGTACATGCTTTATGTATGGCAGACTGAATAATGTTATGAGGAAGTGCATGGTTTAAATGATATTACATTATTTTTTTGATACATACAATTCCAACTAACTAACCTGTTAAGCCATTTTCATCTGCCATGGTTGTGTCCGCCTTCAGGTCAACCAGAAGCCTACAGGCACGGATGTTACCAGAGCTGGCCGCCCACAAGAGCGGCGACTTGCCGCCGCTATCCACGCAATTCACTGAGCTGCCTCCCTTACGCAGCAGGGCCTGCAGGCATCGCAGCCCCACGGTGGCCGTAGACGGGTCGCCACACATCTGGGTGGCGTAGTGGATTGGGTAGGCGCCGTGTGCGTCTGGTGTGGCCGGGTTGCATCCACGCTCGATGAGAAGCGCAATGATGTTGTACAGACCGCACACTGTGACATACCGGTAGATACGTTAACAAATTGGGAAACTATTTTCTAAGAGTGCTATGTTGATCAGGAAGTCCACGGTTCAAATCCAACTTAAGTCACTTTTTTTGTTAGATTGTGATATAAAATGAACCCATGCAGTTTTCCTTTGAGGTTTGCTTTTAGATTTTAAGTAAGATTTGAGGCTTTGCATGGTGGAGAAACTAAATAATGAAGGGTTTGCGGAAACACCATGTGCGAATAGTTTCTCAACTAAGAGAATGGTTCTGAAGAGAACCAGAGGTATAAACTCGACGTTCCGGTCAGTATGCTCTGACCGTCTTCAGGAGAGTGCCTAAACTCTAAGAAAGTGGATGTTTAAGTAGCAAAAGGCTTTTAGATTTTGTTCAATGGCAGTTTAAGTAATTGTCAGCATTTTCAAATGGTTGCATGTTCACTTGATTAACCCCAAATACAACGGAATCAAACAGAGCATCTTTAAGTACAACTGCTAAACAAACAGAAACATTGTATCAATCATATTGAGTTTTGATATGCATACAGACAGACACACTATGCTGATTATCAAGCGCTATTGAATAACTCCCAAACATTTCAATAGCCAAAAGATTCTTAGCAAGTTACATAATCATAACAATATCCCGTTAAGACCTTGACCCCATACTTTTTAGAATATGGTGTGCCTTAACCAGTTCAAGTCGGAGGACGTGATAACACGCACTGGCTCTTTTTGTACACAGGCACGGCCCACGGGTTAAAACACCTTGACTTGCCCCCGGTGACGTATAAAAACGCTAACCCTCGTGTCTTTTGTACACACACACAAAGTCCATGTAGTCTGTGGAGGCGGACTGTGTGTTGATCTTGAATTGGCCGTTGTGCATGGCCTATTGTTGTACAATATATATGCTCCAGTGCACACCCCAAAGTATTGAAACATATGAGGTTTCGGCAAGAAATACCGTACAGATACTGTTGAAATGACTCTTGCGAATCAGTATTTGTGGCGTTTGGCGGTATATCAAAAGTTGGCCGAAAAATTTTGCCTTTTGCAAAAATCAGAATTTTCGGCAAAAATAATCCCGCCACGAAGTGGTTCAATCCAACCACAAAAAATAAAAATGAATTTGAGTAATTTAGTTGTCATTTCATGAAAGACAATACAAATAAAAGTCATTATAATTTTTAAAAAAAAAAGAAAGGCCGCCGAAAAAAAGAAGACAACTTCTCTTAAAATGCAGAGAGCTGTGCACATTTGGACCTTCTGAATTCTCCTTTTGTAGTACTTGCCTAATCCTGGTCAATCAATTCAATCCACAAAAGGTTTTGGGTATAAAGTCAATAATCAATCAAGAAGCATGCCTATTGTCAACAGTGCCATTTGATCTTGTTTGCCTTCCAAAGTCGGCCTCTCAAATTGCAAACATTCTTGAGTTGATGAAAAGGCAGAAATCAATCAGGACAGTATTGATGTACGTGTGTACATGTACAGGGATTGATGAAAATCTCAGATTTGACATTAAGTAGACAGAGGCCCTTTCTAAAAGCCGTACCACTGCCCTGCCACTGCCTTGCCAAACTCAATTGAATTGAGCTGTGTACTTGTGGCCTAAATCTGTACCGGAAATTTTGACAAGTGGGGTGGGGTGGGGCTGGACAGTACATGGCACTAGGGGGCGTTGTTTATGTACATCTCATGCAAACTGGTATGCTTGCAATACAGCTCATGGCACTAGGGGGCGCTGTTCATGTACATCTCATGCAAACTGGTACACTTACAATACATCAAGACGATGCTGTATGTGTCGTTTGCTCTCCGTTTTTCAGTGATATTTAATACATTTAGGCTGGTGGAAAGCTAGTAAATAACCTTAAAATCAGCTTTTTTTGTCCATCATAAAAAATTCTGGAGGATGAGCCAATGGCCCATCCCCCCTGGTCAGTGAGGGGGAGGGGTAGAGGGGGGTGTTGATATTCTCTCCCCCCCCCCTCCCCCACTGCTGTTCGTAACAGTAACAGCACGGCCAACCCTGTCAAGCCAAAGGACGGTGCCATGCCGAACTCAATTTGCCCGAGCCAAATGGTTCTAAACACCATGCTAAAGCTGAAAAAGTCAAATTAATTGAGTTTGGCACAGCAGTAGCACAGCGTTCAGAACAGGCCTGACTGGTCATTAAGTATTGCATGTAAGACATTTTCTCGGTGCTGGCAACTTTTTGTAACTTTGAATATAATGTAATCAATTGATATGATTTGTGGTATTTTTATGCTTTTCTTGGGTAGAACTTCCTTCTTTTTTTGGGGGGGGGGTTGGAATGGAAAGGCTGTTTCATACAGAGTTAGTACAATCTGGTTGCATTTCAAGAAGTACTTCCACTTTTAAAGAAAAACATGTACGTGAAAAATATAAGTTTTTGTTCTGATTTCATATAGAAAACTATTTTGGCATACTTCTATGATATGATCTCACCTGTTGCCCAATGCACAGCGGAATGCTTCTCCTTATCCACCGCATTCACGTCCACGTGCGGCAACACCAACTGAACAAGCTCAATATCGCCCTCTATAGTCGCCAGATGCAATGCGTTCCTGCCCTCTGCATCGGTAACGGCAGCCAGGGAGGGGTCTGTTTCTATGAGCGCCCTGACGCAGTCGTTGTGGTGGTGCTCAATGGCATGGTGCACTGCGGTCTTGCCTGACTTGTCAGTCACATCAAGGGTGGCCTGGTGGTAAACCAGCAATCAACAGTTTTTACATTAACAGCTTTAAATTGGTCTCAAGGGCAATAAAAAACTGGGTTAGATTCATGGCAACACCATGCCAGTTGTACACACAAAGATGCTACATGTACATGTAGATTTGTGCACCTTCATGAACATTGTTTGTTCAAACCAATCTCGTGAGTTGTCACACAGCGTCATCTCCTGTATGTTCAGGGGGTTCATACATTATGCTACTGTGAAATAAATTTTTGATAAACCAGAGGTAAAAGTCTGTTTCAAGGTTACTTCCAACCCCCCCCCCCAATTTTTTTTCAAGCTGGGGTTTCTTCAACAGAAACATGATCATTCATTACGAGAAAAAAATCCAATTGTTGAAATTGTACAAAATTTGCTTTAATAACGTGAATATAGTTGATGTTAAATTAAAACCAAAAAAATCACCAATTGTTTTTGGAAAAATATTAGTTACTAACCCTAACTCCCTAGCATGATTTACTAGAAACCATACCCATCCTGGCAAATTCCAACACCATATGGGAAACTGCACACACATATTTCTGACTTTGTTTCTGGAGGTGTGCCAACCCAATGTAAAAGACTGTCAGTTTAGGGGTACTGTACCCATCCTGACAGATTCCAACAAAACATGCCGTTGGGGTTTGATGGGCTGAGTTCTGTTAGGGCTAAGCTCCAAACAGGTATTCTGGCAAAGTCTTGTGGCCATGGAAAGCAACGTAAAAGCAAAGTCAGTCTGTGACAATATTCTTTGATTTGGCATTGTCTTCCTCAAATATTTCATCAGGAGAAAAAAAAACTTACCTATATATGCTAAAACTAGTAGTCAGTACTGGTATGCTTATTGAATAATAAATAATAAATTAGGCATATTCCTGTGGTGAGTATAACCGTTAACCATTCCAATCACAGACTTCAAAAAATTCCCACTCACTCCAAAATCGATCAGCATTTCCATAACCTCAGAGCCCCCTTTGCTGCAGGCTACCATCAACGGTGTCAAGCCGTCCCCGTCAGCGATGTCTAGGTACTCGGGCTCTACCTGACCTTGCTCCAAGATCAACCTGAGGACCTCTGGATTATGACAAGCACTGGCCGCAGAAATCACTGTGATGTTGTTTACGTCTGCAGCGTATGACTTGGCTCCGTGTCTGTATCATTAAAGGTAGTGTACAGAAAGTACAGTAAAGAGGTAAGAATTGTTTTCAACAGTTTGGATAGTTTACTGACATTTACACTTACAGTGTAGTGAGGTTTCTAAATTTAGGTTTATCACAATAGATAATGGTGTAAAACCATTTGGGTCACAGTGTTTGCAGTACCACTATTTTTCGCACGTCTTGCCTCTTTGGACTAATCTTGAAACCATGGGGGGCGCGGCGAGCTGCAAGAAAAAAGAAAAAAAAAAAAAAAAAAAAAAAAAGAAAAAAAAAAAAAAAAAAAAAGAAAAAAAAAGTGTGTGCCGTAGTTGTGTAAATTTAATGGAGTGGGGGGCAAAATGTCCCTGCCCCCCTCTAAAAAGTGATAAATCGAGAATATGTTGAGAAATACAGGAATTTTTTGGGAAAAAATATGTTTTGCCCCCCTCTAAAAAAAATCCTGGTGACGCCCATGCTTGAGATCCATCTTAACATGTTGACAGCACAGTACATGTATATCTCCAAGTTCTATATCTGTGGCACAGTATTTTCATGCTCTATTTCACTACGGTATTTTTCTGATTTTTTTTTTTTTTGTCCCAAGAGAAACATTTCTCTCTTTTCTTTCCAAACTTTACTTCAGCCTGGCACTGCTCAAGAACACTGTAAATCTTTTACACAAATCAGAAATCGTTTACAAACAATAAGCAAGTAAACAAAAAATAAGAATGATGCGAGGATGGCACAGCTCTCAAGTTCTATTTCACAAGGATGTCTGACTGGGGTTTTTCTTCTTCCAAGAGTAACATAGTTCAGTGGGTTTTTTTTTTCAAACATGAAAACCTGCGCTGATTTAATGTCATTAGCATGTATCTTTAAAAAAACACCTTAAATTCATCACCAGAAATGTATACCAACAATAAAAAAGGAGACAAAAACTAACCGCAGATTAGAAAAATAATTCAGTGAAAACAAACAAAATATCTCCACATTAAACAAAAATAATAATATTTTCACAATTTCATAACAATGCTGGTCATGAACGTTCAGTTCAATACACCAAAGTCACGCTCTTTGCCAGTATTCTCCTTGCAATAAGTCCATTAATTTAGTCTATATCAGCGCCTTACTTAATCTCACAATCAAACCACCCCCATTCAATTTTTAATACAGCCAGATGCTAGTGCAAAATTCACCCGCGCACATTTTTTTTATACACTTTATCCTATTCTGATTTTTTTTTCTACCACCAGACGTGACAAAACCTTGACAACAGCATGACACAGCTATTAGTCGCACGTGTGTGCAATGCTGGTTTGGTGCATTCATGTAGATTTAGAACTGACATTTTCTCAACATGTATTGAGATTAAAAAAAAATAATATTGTGGAGTAACAGCTGGCATCAAGTTGATTTTATCAGAAACAAACAATATTATTCATACGGATATGAATTCTCCAAAAAAAAAAAAAGATTCAAATTTAATTGATACGAACACAACATGGGCAAAAGTATGAAATCAAACTTGGAATTAAAAAATAATAAATGAATTTTTTTTTCAGCTTCCCATCACAAAATGTCACAGGCTTGTTGTTTTGACAACTAACTCTGGTTTATAAATAGTGAACAATACACAGGTCAATAAAATAAATTGTGGCGAGAGCAACTTTGCAACCCGAGTTCACAATTCATGTTATATCTCAGGGGGGTGCGGAGGGGGCATCCTTCCCCCAGCAGTGACCGAAGCTTTCTCAATTAAGGCCACTTTTACACTTGAGAGAGCCCTTCTGCTCCCCCCCCCCAGTAACCTCTCTGGATCGGCCCTTGAATATAATGAAATGCTCCTGATTTCAAAAATGGGCAAACCAAAAATCAGCTTCCACCAAAAAAAAATAAAAAAATAAAACCGATTCACCCAAGTTCAGTGCTTATGTCAGATTATAGACAAATATTGTTCTGCTCTTCAAGAACAATCACTCACCTTATCAGAAGTTCAAGCAAATCCGTCCGTTCTGCCCAAGCCGCGATGTGAGCGGCAGTCTGTTTCTCCCGGTCGCAGGCGTCTGGCTTTGCGCCGTAGCGCAGAAGGATCTTGACGGCCTGCACGTGACCCAGCTGGGCAGCGTACATGAGCAGCGGCGTGCCTTCCACATCTCGCTGCTCCAACACCTGTAGTGAGTTAATTAATTAAAAAAAAAACACCTGTCAATGTATTGGGAAACCAGCCAAAGATCAATATAGTGTTCTGGCAATGACAAATTGATATATGTTTTGGGTGCAGGAGGGGTGGGGGCGGGGAGGTTGGCATTTCTTTTTTCTGAAAAAAAAGGTGACATTAAAGGGAATGTACATGTACATCATTGCTGTAATTTTCAGAAATGAACTATTTGAGGGGTTAGTATAATAGATCAAATATTGTTTCACTGACATGTTTGAAGTTTTGTGTTCAAAAATGCTGGAAAAACCAAGCAAAACAAAAATGTTCAAGTAGTCTGGTTCCCTGACTCCACTAAAGATGAAATGGATCAATTTATAGATGCCGGAAAATTGTAAGGTAAGGGAACCAGTCTAGCTGGTCTGCACCCGTTCATGACGTGTAACCAACAGCAAACAAAATTTGGACTGAAAAAACGGTACATTTGGAGCAGTGGTTGAAAAAATAGTTAGGTTTTTCCAACGGTGGTCGGCCGACCACTGTTGGAAATTTATACAAAATACCACTTTTCTTGAAAATGACTTCACACCAGGTGCCGTAATTTTACAGGATGCTTTAGACTGTCATTTATCAACATCATAGTAAGGTATTTCGTAAATATTTGATAGTTTTGTTTTTCGATGTTTGCAAATGTTGTATATTCCCTTTAATATATTTTTTGTCCATAAAGATTATATATATTTTTTAAATTCTATTACAAGTAGCCGGCCTAGGATTACACAAGGGAATTTGTGTGTTCCAATTTCTTGGAACAGTTACAGTTAAGAGGAACACATTGACAAGCCAAAATTTTGCTACGAAGCTTGTAGTATTAACGACTGTGACTTTTACAATGTATGTACCAACCAAAAACATGTGAGTGAAGTAATTATAAAACCTCATTGCCACACTTACAATAAACCCTTTGCACGATAAGCCAAGTACTCTGATGTACAACAAATTTGAGTGATCCAAGTCAACAGCCCATTGAACACTTCCAAGGTTAATTTCCACAGTACTTGACAGCAATTCTATTGATTTTCAACAGAATTCTCATTAACTGACCGACTCAAAGCCGCTGGAATTTATTACTCTCTCAGTTCATTTTCAAGTGGTGGGAGTATTCCATATGCAGCATACAACCTTGGCTTACTTCCATCAACGGTCGAGAGGCATCAAATGAGAAGTAGAATACAATAGAAGTCTTGATTCAAGACTGTAATTTTAAAATCCAGGCAGTATTGATTATCTGCCAAGGTCTTAGAAAAATTCTAAGAATAGTCCAAAACCAATCTGGTGAGACAGAAAAAACAAATGCAACAACGATCTCTCAGATTAGTCTTGTGGTGTTAAAGCAGGCAAACAAGATATATGCTCAATGCAGACTGGCAAACAATGTTCACACCAAGCATTGGGCCAAAATAAAAAATACCCCATGCAAAGTCAAAAAGTAGATTTTTTTTCTCCTAACAACTTTTCAATTTGTATATTTTGCTGACCAAAAAACCTACTTTATTCCAATTTTTAGATGAGTCCGTCCTGCAAGAGCCAAATATTGTCTGGCAGCTAATAATTCTAATTTTGTCCAGAAATAATTCGATAACTTTAATGTCAGTGGATTTTTTTGTATGATATCTCATTCAAAATTGAATTTACTTTTATACTTCTTGGCAATTAAGAATTGAAAAAAAAAAACCTGGGGTTTTTTTTTCCAGGTGAATATCAAGTATAGCACAGGAATGCATCGTTAAGGGCCGGGTGAGGGTTAATTGAGGGAGGAGGTGAAATATAAAATATTACATCCTTCATACACACACCATACATTCTTTTTTTGCCAAAAAAAAATGAAAAAAAAAAAGGAATTTTAAAAAGGTTGCGAAAGTGGAAAAAGAGGGTTCTTTTTGACTTCTTTTTTTCCATAATTATAATTTTGCTGCTAAATTAACAATAAAAGACGGCTGGGGATTAAGGATACTATTACACGTAACACGTACCGTAGTAGGTATACATGTAGTACTACTAGTACCTTACATGCCTAACTTGTACAAGTGTGTGGGCTATCAAGAACATTATCAGTCGTGCATGAATAGACGTTTTGTTTAAATTTCTCCACAGGTGTTTTCAACATACATTTGTAGGCCTATTCAATTTGCTTCTCTTCAACAAATGTTCAATTTGAAAGTTATTTTTTCCTAATTTGGATGTTTTCAATCCTCTGAAAATATAAGGTCTTATTATTATTTTTTATGTCTCATTCAAAAGTGAATAATTTTTGTATTAGAGCCTACTAGAAAATTTGCAATTTAAAAAAAATGTATTTTTCTGGAGTAAAACTTGGAATTAGCATGGGGAGCGCTTGCCCCGTGGCGTCAGTACCTTTGTGCTTGCGTTGTACCTTTGCGCAGCAATATTGACGCCACAAGTGGGGGATAGGGGAGCACAACCTTATTAACTAAATGTTTTGCAATCCTTAATTAAATTTTTTTAAGTTAAATTTATTTTTAAAAATACGTCATGGAAAAAGAACAGCAAAAATTGGCAGAAAATGTTGCAACCTGACGCTACTTCAGCGGTTGTGTACAAAGTCTATGGAGAGTCAAGAAAATTGGAAATGTTTCTCAGTCCCAGATTTATGGCTTATCATTATTTCTGCAATGACTGACCTTCATTGAGAATGATTTTGATATATGAAGAAGAAAAAGCAGTGGGAGGTTGCAACATTCTTTCCAAATAGGCAAGTGCAGAAGTAAGGGACCTTTGTTTCAACAGGGAGGATTGCATTGTCACTGATTGTAGTACCTCAGTGGAAACTCTTTTACAAAGTAACTGTAAACAGGAATCGGCATTAACTCGCACAGCAAAATGGAGAACATTCTGGCCTTTATCGTCTCTCAAACTAGCATCGGCCTTGTGGTCCAGCAGTGTCTCCACATAGTCCACGTTCTTGTAGAAGACAGCCCAGTGCAAGGCCGTCCTGCCCAAGTTATCCCTGGCGTCCGGATTAGCATTATGGCGTAGCAACAGACGACAGCACGCGAGATGGTCCGTGGGCACAAGCGGGCGGTGCCAAGCAGCACCACCGGGGCCGGGGCTTGTGGGGGCCGCTCCACGGCCGGAGCGCTGCACGCAATGGATCAGCGGAGTTGCACCGTCTTGGGAACTGCAGTTTGCGTCAAACTTTTGACCCATGCCCTCCAGAAAAGCTTCGAGATTCTCAGGGTTTCCGGAGCTGGCGAGTCGTAGAAACTGTTCTTCCTCTTTAGGCATGTTGACTTAACGAAACACCACATTTATTTAATGGAGGAATGAAACAGGGCATTATTTTCGCGATCGTCGTGTACTTTCTTTCAAGGCCAAACAACAAATCTCAGCAACGTAGGAGTTCCAAACGCCGGACTCAGGATAGGCTCTGTCGACTTTTGGCAGGATAATCTTTGGCGAGTCTTGGGGACTTCATCTCAATATATGGCCAGGTTTTGCTCCATGAATCTCAAATACTATGATTTCAAGTTGATTTATATTTGGTTTGGACATTAAGTAGTTCTAAATGCTTTCATGCTTTTGAAGCTTAAAAGCTCAACTGGAAACAAATCCCAAGTTTCAAAAATTCCTTAGCTCAGACCCATTCAAGCGTGGTCATTCGAAGTCGAGGCTGATGACGTGTGCGCGCCATGCGGGAAATTTGATACGAAAAAGCACGTGTGACGCAACAGCCGTGGTGTGCGGGAGCGATATGTAAGAAAGTTTCTCGATTTTACACCAAACTTGTGCCAAATAATGCCTCTAATTACCTATTACTTTAAATAACATGATGCATAATAAATCTTACATTGCTTTGAGAGTGATTTTGAGGGCAAATGTTGCGGGAAATGTAGCGATTTTCGTGGCTTTTCTGAGGCATAAATTTGCGTGCACGTGTACTGTGTGTTTTAATCAAAATGGAGATTGGAGTCTGGAGAAATTTTAAAGTTTTCCCTTACCAAATTCTCAATTCTAGTAGATTCATGTCTTATAACTTCTGCAATGACGGACCTTTATTGAGATCATAGCCTATTGCAGCGTCATGCATGTTGCAACATTCTTTCCCAAACGTGAGATATACAGGCTATAGCAATAGCACAACCATGGTCCAATAAGAATTACTATGGTACAAGTACCGGTAGCATGTTTTTGTCGAATGTCTTCCAGCATGACTAATCCACACCAGAGTTGACATGGTTTAAAGGTGACAAAAAAACATGGTAAGCGTCCCCGCCCCCTTCCATTTTCAAGTTTTTGGAATGGTGGCCGCCTCCTTTTTTCTTTTCTTTTTTAAACCGAAAAAAAAGATAAATTTTCATCAGTGACATAATTTTGGCCTCTATCTGTTGCATATCCAGCCCATATAAAGCTGTCGCTTTCTGGGTCCAAAGGCAGCCATTAAAAAACAACAACTGGTGGCCATCTTTGAAAAATAGCCCGGTTGGTTGGCCATTTTTGAGGGGAAAAAAGCCTTCTGCTTCCTTGTTTTTAAAGAGGCAGGATACTTACTAAACATGTTTATTTTGGCCAAATATTTTGACTTTTACAATGTACTAGCCTCTGCAGTCTGCACTGTGGTGTGATCCCTCTGTGCTGCCATATTTGTAACCGTTGAGTGGGTACTTGTGCATAATGAAGACCATATATGTGCATCGATGTTGTCCTTTGACAGTTGGTTTCATTATTTGTTTTGATTCTAGGAATGTGATGAAACTCCAACTACACCGTACAGATGTCTGTCTTCTTGATGAGACGACTAATCAGGGCTTTCCCTCAGTGCTTCACAGCACTGACTGCTGCTCAGCAACAGGTTGGTTTGAAAAAAATGTCACATTACGAACACATTTTCGGTCGGCCTGCTTCTGTCCTAACTTGTTCTTTATGAAGAGGCTTGCGTTTTTTTGCCAAAGTCAGTTGAGCATAGGCCCTCTCATTAGGTTTGTGCAGTGTGCACAGTGTAGAATGTTTAGAGGACCAAATTTTTTACGGCAACATGTCGGTGATCTCATGCCCAAAATTTACTTGATAAATGCAGACTTTGTATTTGTTTGGGCGCAGTTTGAGCCATAAATTACTACACGTAGATCTGTATAGACCAGTTTCATGCTCTCATAGACCATCTTCATAGAAAACTTAAAACTGCATGTTCAACATTTTGGAGGATTTTTGAGGTTGAGGCTGTCAGTATATTTTGGAGGATGTATGGTCTGAAAGACATGGCTTCAATCAAAGTTTTTGTCTACATGTATAT
Source organism: Patiria pectinifera (assembly GCA_029964075.1). Taxonomy (NCBI): domain Eukaryota; kingdom Metazoa; phylum Echinodermata; class Asteroidea; order Valvatida; family Asterinidae; genus Patiria; species Patiria pectinifera. The sequence continues at coordinate 29,995,467 of CM057142.1, read as the reverse complement.
TGACGAAGTAACGTTAAAGAAAAACCTGGGGTTTTTGTATTTTTTAATTTCATTTAAGCATTTTAAAATCATTTTGTAAAGTCGAGAAGGGGCAGCCTCATCGATCAAATCGAACCTCCGTTGTGACGTCGTCTCGTGAACCTGGCTGGCCAGCAATCATTTCCAAAACTTCAATTGAATTCCATAATAAAACATCTGACTGTGTTTACAAACAGTTTACCGTGCTGGTTTTGAAATGTCTGGGTCTGACTGTGTCCTGTACCCTACTTCCTTTCCAAGGATTTATCAGGTTTATTGCAATTTTGTTTGAATTTTCTTGATTTAGGAATCCGACATGGATCCTCCGTGATTCCAGGATACTGCTTGCCAAGCGGACACTGTTGATGAGAGGCCAAGCCCTACCCTAAAAGCTAGTAAGTGCGTTTCTGTATATTTCACATCATTTGACCTTTGAGTCGTATTGTGGCTACTGAAGCACTATTTTCATTTAAAGAGGTTGTGGAATGCTCAAAGACATTTCCGTCATTTTTTATTTCGGTATAAAAAGGTGTGTGTGTCATGAGAAGTGTCTGTAATGAGATTCATGAGAGGTACTTTTAGGTTTGTTTTTCGATTATTGTGCAAAAATAAAGTTGAATTTGTGGCAAACAAAAAAAAACAAAAAATAGTAAAAAAAACATAAATCAGTACGTAATAAAGCAGCGTCCTTGTTTCCTCCGATTTATACGTCACGATTTTTGTTTTATGCCAACTAATTTACTTTACACAAATTGCACGCCGGCGTTAAACAGTTCCCTGAAAACAGCTGTCAAAAGTGCTTTGTTTTCTTTTTTCATTTCAGAAACAATAGAAACTTTTATTTCATCACACTCCAGGCTATACCGAAAAAAAACGGAAAATGTTCGAAAGATTCCACAACCTCTTTAATCAGTTGGATCAGAGGTGTGCGTACATGCTAAAAATGAATAAACCTTGCAGAAACATTTGAGGAGTGAGTTGCAACCTATATGAATACAATTTTGCAACTGCACGAACAGTCCCAATGCACGCTGAAGCGCAGTCACTGCCTTGAAGAAAACAGATCATGCCCAGCCTGAAGAAAAGCACACAATTACAGCCTGAGCCTTGCGAGGAAGACTTCCATGCTGCAGGAGAAGATACAGTGGAACATCGCCATACTGAACTCCGCTATATACCCAACATTCGGCTATTATTTCCCTAAGGAATAGAAGGGGAAAGCCACCCATTTGGTAGTAAGCTCACAATCTGTGTAATTACATTATTCAATAGTCGGCATGTGTTCAAAGTCATCTTTCAGTAACTAGAAGTACCAGGGCGTGTAGGATGAAGTTCTGAAGGGCACTATTTATTGAAAAATGAGTACCGGAGCACCAGCAGCTTAAAATCGCTATACCTAACGATCGCTATTACGAACAATTTCTGTGGATCCCGCAATGTTCGTTATAGCGGTGTTCTACTGTAACGTTGATGAAGCAGAGATCCCAGAAGAACCCGAAGAGCAGCATGATGATTCATCAGAATACATCCAATCATCATGATCATACTCGGACTCATCTGACTACTTTAGCCAGATCAATTGAAAGGGCATCTCACATTTCATTTTTGTGGCATTGTACTGTACAGCTCAGCTGTACCATGTAATTTTCAGGAAAAGGGTTCATCCAGCTATTTTACTGGACGAAAGGAAGACCGGAACACATGTTGGACTATTTTAACAGGCATTCCAAATGTATCGGATGTTTGGGAAGCATTGATTATTTTCTCGGAATGCGTCTTCGCTGCTGTCCGTGTGTTAGGCTATTTATTCTCACGTCCTGTCAGATGGCCTGAAATGAAGCACTTGTTCCCATTGGCGTAAATCTGAGCCGGACACCGCATGCCACTAGGGGGCACTGTTTATGATGTTCATGTGATGCAAACAGGCGCACTTACAATACATCAAGACGGTGCATAAAGCTTTTGTCATATTCGTTCTTCGTTTTTCTATGCTATTTAATACATTTAGGCTTTTGGAAAGTTAGAAAATAACCATAAAATAGATTTTTTTTGTTTCCCACAACAAAATTCTGTGGGAGCTAGGAATGATCCAAAGGCCCATTCCCTGGTCAAAAGTGGGGGATATCCTCCCCATCCATCCCCTCTCCAGAATTTACACCCTTGAACTTAAAGGAGTTTCTTGTTGAACGTGCTTCGTCTGGATTTTATCCCAATCAATTCCTGCTATGATGATGCCAACTACAGGAACAGCGCCCCTTCTAGACACTGTGCTGCTTCCATCCTTTCTGAAGGTGCACTGCCTTCATCTGACTAAACACCTCGACCCGAGAAAAAGCAAAACTGAATCCCAAGATTGCTTCCAAAGCTTGCCAAACCAATTCCAGCAAGAAGTCTCTCAGCAGACCACTGTCACAGCCCCTTCTCCCACTTCTTCAGTCCCTTCTGCGCCCGCAGCCGTTACTGCTTGGCACTTGGGACCATTGGCTCCATATTTTTCCAAGCCATGATACAGCTCAGGCCTCCCCCACCTTCGCCTGCACTGAGCCGTTCCTCATCAGAATTCATGGTTGCATCTGGGGCCCCATCTCCACAGCCTAGCTCAGACTTAATCCCAATCCCAAGGCTTTCTTCAGAGACTTTCCATGATGGGTCTACAACCAGTAGTAACACCTCGGTCTGTTAGTCACGATGCGCCCTGCTCCAAGCTACTATATTCAGAGCCTTTCTGCTTTGTATTGTGACTCACCCAAGTCGGCGCCCACCCTCGCCCCTCCCAAGAAAGGTATACTTCACATAGCTACCCGGCTGCTGGATTAGCCAGCTAATTTGGCTTTTATGATGATCTGCCAAAAGACAAAGCAACTTCAGCTTAATTCAATCAGCATGACCCCAATCACCCCCCCCCCCCCCGTATTGATTCTCACTCAACTAGCTCTTCGATGGGTACTGACCTTGATGACACTACAATGCCAGCCTTCCTGGCTACCAGGTGACATGGCCATGAATTGAGTTTTTTTCTGGAGCCGGATGTCGCAGCTCCCCAACAGCCCAAGTTATTCAAACCCCTGTCAGCCTTTTACATGCACGATGAGACCCCCAAGACCACAGCCAGATGGACCGTTGATCGAGTATGTACTCAGAGAATGTTTGAGGTGCCTCAGTTGCACCCTTTCTTGCATCGCTGAGCTCGAGCTAAAGAGACAAAACAATTCTTCACCTCCTGGACATGGCGGATGAAATTTGACATACTTGCCGTTGACATTGGCCATCGTGCTACAGCCACGACCTATTCCTGCATGTTGCCGGCAACTAGAGTAAAACAGCTTTCTTCCAAGTTCAAGCTGCCTGTTTGGGCCTTGCTACAACAGCCTTCTCCCTCCCCCTTCCTTCGCCGATTACATGTGTTCAAGTACCTTAATGATTGGCTTGTCATTATTGACACTCATCGGGCCTCTACTGTTCACACACTTCAGGTGCCCAGCACTTTCACCATGGATCTGGAATTTCTCATCAATGAGAATTCATCCCATTTGATCCCGTCTCAATGACCCGGCCATACCTTGGTGCCATACTTAACTAACCAGAGCAGATCACCAGTGACACAGCCAATCGCATTGGCCCTGGCTACAGTTCCTCGGCCTCGTGGCAAGTGGTGGAGACTAAGTTTCACTATGCCGTATGTACATAATACATGTATGCATCCCAGCTCCACCTTCTTGCCTATTTTCAACCTTGGTCCCCTCTATCCAGTCTTCTCATCTACTATGCTCTCATTGTGTCTGCCAGCCTCACAAGTGGTGGTGTCAACTACATGTAGACAATATCAATCTAGGCATCTCTTTAGCTAATGACTGTACAAGTTGTAACTCTCTTTAGCTAATGACTGTACAAGTTGTAACTTTGTATCAAGGACACACAGGAACATGCCAAGTACTTGCCCTCACTTGCACTTACGTAGTGCAGCCTTCCGATTCCTATCCGTTCCCGGACCTCTTCGCTGTCACTGAGATTGTGAGTTTAATATTGTTGTGTCAAGGTAGCGAAACCTGCGGACACACGGTATCAATTGGCTCCACATGCAAAAACACAATGTAAACAAGTTAAGTGATTGCCAAAGTATTGTTTAACTCCACTGCGCGGACCTTCAAGGCAGCTGGCCTGAAACGCATGATTCTTTTGGCAGGACGATATGGCGAACCCTGCGGGGCATAAAGACTTTATTTCAAACGAGAGGCTGGCGGAGATGATTAGCAGACGCTGGTGTACGTCTTACAGGTGATGAGATACGTGGTAAAGTGGAAGGCTATGTAATGCGCTCATGTGATGAGACAAGGAGGTCTGCCCTGCACAGTTATAGACGGTTTGCCTACGGGTATGAGACGTGGCAGAGGTCACCCTAAGTTGCGCTGGGTAGACAATGTGACGAAGTGGAGTGGCAGAAGTGTGGAAGAGCTGAGAATAGCAGCAATTGAAAGAGAACAGGTGATGGCGGTGACCCAAGGGATGCGCCCCCATTACAATGACGAGGCGGCCACGGACGCAAATCTTTGCCGAATGATGAGGATGATGATGTGGTTACTGTCAAAATTAATTAAAAAGAATAAACTCAATTACCAGAAAAACAATTGTCCTCATGTCTCCAGTGATTTTTGCCTGCTCCTTGTGTTCGTGGTTGTTTATGTCATTGTAAAAAATGCATGTTAATCTGTGTAATTCTCAAAAAGTGAAAAGAAATAAAATATTAATAAAAAATTAAAAGCCTTATCCAAAAATGTCTTGCTTCATTGTCATTGTGTTGTTGGATTAACTTGTGTACACTGTGTTGTTTTGATTCATCTGAATGTTAATCAAAATTAATAAACTACATGTTGAATCAGCTCACATTACATGAAATAGTGTCCTTATGTCTCCAGTCATTTGTCCATGTTCTTTGAGTTCATTTTTGTGTCTGTCATTGTAACAATACATGTACATGTACTGGTAAATCTGTGTTCTCAGAAAGTAAAATGAAATAAAAGTCTCGCCCAAAAATGTCTTGCTTTGTCGTCATTGTGTTGTTGTGATTAACTTCTTTACATTGTGTAGTTGTTGTGATACATCTTAATGTAGACTTCTAAGAGTAATCAAACAAATTCGGCTCACATTACCAGAAATAGTGTCCTATGTCTCAAGTCATTAATTTGTGCATGTTTTTTTGTGTTCATGGTTGTTTATGTCATTGTAAAAAATGCTTGTAAATCTGTGTTCTCAAAGTCTAAAATGAAATAAAATATTAATAAAGATTGTCCAAAAATGTCTTGCTTCATCGTTATTGTGTTGTTGTGATTAACTTGTGTACATTCTGTTGTTGTGATTCATCTTAATGTTAATCAAAAATTAATAAACTAGAATCAGCTCACATTACACGAAATAGTGTACTTATGTCTCCAGTCATTTGTGCATGTTCTTTGAGTTCATGGTTGAGTACGTGTGCCATTGCATGGAAAAATACATGTAAATCTGTGTTCTCAAAAAGTAAACTGGAATAAAAGTCTTGCCCAAAATTGTCTTGCTTTGTCGTCATTGTGTTGTTGTGATTAACTTCTTTACATTGTGATGTTGTTGTGATAGGCCCCCTACATCTTAATGTACACTTCTAAATTTAATAAAACAAAATCGGTTCACATTACCAGAAATAGTGTTCTATGTGTCTCCAGTCATTTGTGCATGTTTTTTGTGTGTGTTCAATGTTGTTGATGTCATTGTAAAAATGTTTGTAAATCTGTGTTCTCAAAAGTAAAATGAAATAAAAGTCTCATTGAAAAATGTCTTACATTGTGTTGTTGTGGTATATCTTAATGTACACTTCTAAATGTAATAAAACAAAATCGGCTCACATTACCAGAAATAGTGTCCTATATGTCGCCAGTCATTTGTGCATGTTTTTTTGTGTTCAATGTTGTTTATATCATTGTAAAAATGCATGTAAATCTGTATTCTCAAAAGTAAAATGAAATAAAAGCCTTGTCCACAAATGTCTTGCTTTGTCGTCATTGTGTTGTTGTGATTAACTTTTTTACATTGTGATGTTGTTGTGATACATCATAATGTACACTTCTATAAGTAATAAAACAAAATCGGCTCAGATTACCAGAAATAGTGTCCTATATGTCTCCAGTCATTTGTGCATGATTGTTTGTTTTAATGTTTGTTGATGTCATTGTGAAAATGCATGTAAATCTGTGTTCTCAAAAGTAAAATGAAATAAAAATCTTGTCCAAAAATGTCTTGCTTTGTCATCATTGTGTTGTTGTGATTAACTTGTGTACATTGTGATGTTGTTGTGATACATCTTAATGTACACTTCTTGAAGTAATAAAACAAAATCGGCTCACATTACCAGAAATAGTGTCCTATATGTCTCCAGTCATTTGTGCATGTTTTTTTGTTTTCATGGTTGTTTTTGTCATTGTAAAAATGCATGTTAATCTGTGTTCTCAGAAGTAAAATGAAATAAAAGCCTCGTCCAAAAATGTCTTGCTTTGTCGTCATTGTGTTGTTGTGATTAACTTGTGTACATTGTGATGTTGTTGTGATACATCTTAATGTACACTTCTTGAAGTAATAAAACAAATCGGCCCACATTACCAGAAATAGTGTCCTATATGTCTCCAGTCATTTGTGCATGTTTTTTGTGTGTTCAATGTTGTTTATGTCATTGTGAAAATGCATGTAAATCTGTGTTCTCAAAAGTAAAATGAAATAAAGGTCGTGTCCAAAAATGTCTTGCTTTGCTGTCATTGTGTTGTGATTAACTTCTTTATGTTGTGTTGTTGTTGTTTTTGTGATACATCTTAATGTACACTTCTAAATGTAATAAAACAAAATTGGTTCACATTACCAGAAAAAATGTCTTATATGTCTCCCGTCATTTGTGCATTTTTTTTGTGTTCATGGTTGTTTATTTTATTGTAAAAATGCATGTAAATTTGTGTTCTCAAAAGTAAAATGAAATAAAAGTCTTGTCCAAAAATCTCTTGCTTTGTCGTCATTGTGTTGTGATTAACTTCTTTACATTGTGATGTTGTTGTGATACATCTGAATTTACACTTCTTCAAGAAATAAAATAAAATCGGCTCACATTACCAGAAATAGTGTCCTATATGTCTCCAGTCATTTGTGCATGTTTTTTTGTGTTCAATGTTGTTTATATCTTTGTAAAAATGCATGTTTATCTGTATTCTCAACAGTAAAATGAAATAAAAGCCTTGTCCAAAAATGTCCTACTTTGTCGTCATTGTGTTGTTGTGATTGACTTTTTTACATTGTGATGTTGTTGTGATAGGCCCCCTTCATCTTAATGTACACTTCCAAATGTAATAAAACAAAATCGGTTCACATTACCAGAAATAGTGTCCTATGTGTCTCCAGTCATTTGTGCATGTTTTTTGTGTGTGTTCATGGTTGTTGATGTCATTGTAAAAATGCAAGTAAATCTGTGTTCTCCAAAGCAAAATGAAGTAAAAGTCTCATTGAAAAATGTCTTACATTGTGTTGTTGTGATGCATCTTAATGTACACTTCTTGATGTAATAAAACAAAATCGGTTCACATTGCCAGAAATAGTGTCCTATGTGTCTCTGGTCATTTGTGCATGTTTTTTTTTGTGTTCATGGTTGTTGATGTCATTGTAAAAATGCAAGTAAATCTGTGTTCTCAAAAGTAAAATTAAATAAAAGCCTTGTCCAAAAATGTCTTGCTTTGTCGTCATTGTGTTGTTGTGATTAACTTTTTACATTGTGATGTTGTTGTGATACATCTTAATGTACACTGCTACAAGTAATAAAACAAAATCGGCTCACATTACCAGAAATAGTGTCCTATATATATGTCTCCAGTATTTTGTGCATGTTAATCTGTGTTCTTATAAGTAAAATGAAATAAAAGCCTTGTCCAAAAATGTCCTACTTTGTCGTCATTGTGTTGTTGTGATTAACTTTTTTAGATTGTGATGTTGTGATACATCTTAATGTACACTTCTTGAAGTAATAAAACAAAATTGGCTCACATGACCAGAAATAGTGTCTTATATGTCTCCCGTCATTTGTGCATGTTTTTTGTGTGTGTTCGTGGTTGTTAATGTCATTGTAAAAATGCATTCTCAAAAGTAAAATGAAATAAAAGTCTCATTGAAAAATGTCTGACATTGTGTTGTTGTGGTATATCTTAATGTACACTTCTAAATGTAATAAAACAAAATCGGCTCACATTACTAGAAAAAGTGTCCTATATGTCTCCAGTCATTTGTGCATGTTTTTTGTGTGTTCAATGTTGTTTTTGTTATTGTAAAAATGCATGTAAATCTGTGTTCTCAAAAGTAAAACGAAATAAAAGCCTTGTCCAAAAATGTCCTACTTTGTCGTCATTGTGTTGTTGTGATTAACTTTTTTACATTGTGATGTTGTTGTGATACATCTTAATGTACACTTCTTGAAGTAATAAAACAAAATTGGCTCACATGACCAGAAATAGTGTCTTATATGTCTCCAGTCATTTGTGCATGTTTCTTTTGTGTTCAATGTTGTTTATGTCATTGTAAAAATGCATGTAAATCTGTGTTCTCAAAATTAAAATGAAATAAATGTCTTGTCCAAAAATGTCTTGCTTTGCCATCATTGTGTTGTGATTAACTTCTTTATGTTGTGTTGTTGTTGTTTTTGTGATACATCTTAATGTACACTTCTTGAAGTAATAAAACAAAATCGGCCCACATTATCAGAAATAGTGTCCTATATGTCTCCAGTCATTTGTGCATGTTTTTTGTGTGTTCAATGTTGTTTATGTCATTGTAAAAATGCATGTAAATCTGTGTTCTCAAAATTAAAATGAAATAAACGTCTTGTCCAAAAATGTCTTGCTTTGTCGTCATTGTGTTGTTGTGATTAACTTTTTTACATTGTGATGTTGTTGTGATACATCTTAATGTACACTTCTTGAAGTAATAAAACAAAATCGGCCCACATTACCAGAAATAGTGTCCTATATGTCTCCAGTCATTTGTGCATGTTTTTTGTGTGTTCAATGTTGTTTATGTCATTGTAAAAATGCATGTAAATCTGTGTTCTCAAAATTAAAATGAAATAAATGTCTTGTCCAAAAATGTCTTGCTTTGCCGTCATTGTGTTGTGATTAACTTCTTTATGTTGTGTTGTTGTTGTTTTTGTGATACATCTTAATGTACACTTCTTGAAGTAATAAAACAAAATCGGCCCACATTATCAGAAATAGTGTCCTATATGTCTCCAGTCATTTGTGCATGTTTTTTGTGTGTTCAATGTTGTTTTTGTTATTGTAAAAATGCATGTAAATCTGTGTTCTCAAAAGTAAAATGAAATAAAAGCCTTGTCCAAAAATGTCCTACTTTGTCGTCATTGTGTTGTTGTGATTAACTTTTTTACATTGTGATGTTGTTGTGATACATCTTAATGTACACTTCTTGAAGTAATAAAACAAAATCGGCCCACATTACCAGAAATAGTGTCCTATATGTCTCCAGTCATTTGTGCATGTTTTTTTGTGTTCAATGTTGTTTATGTCATTGTAAAAATGCATGTAAATCTGTGTTCTCAAAATTAAAATGAAATAAACGTCTTGTCCAAAAATGTCTTGCTTTGCCGTCATTGTGTTGTGATTAACTTCTTTATGTTGTGTTGTTGTTGTTTTTGTGATACATCTTAATGTACACTTCTATAAGTAATAAAACAAAATCGGCTCACATTACCAGAAATAGTGTCTTATATGTCTCCCGTCATTTGTGCATGATTTTTTGTGTTAATGTTTGTTGATTTCATTGTGAAAATGCATGTAAATCTGTGTTCTCAAAAGTAAAATGAAATAAAAGTCTTGTCCAAAAATCTCTTGCTTTGTCGTCATTGTGTTGTTGTGATTAACTTGTGTACATTGTGATGTTGTTGTGATACATCTTAATGTACACTTCTTGAAGTAATAAAACAAAATCGGCCGACATTACCAGAAATAGTGTCCTATATGTCTCCAGTCATTTGTGCATGTTTTTTTGTGTTCATGGTTGTTTTTGTTATTGTAAAAATGCATGTAAATCTGTGTTCTCAAAAGTAAAATGAAATAAAAGCCTCGTCCAAAAATCTCTTGCTTTGTCGTCATTGTGTTGTTGTGATTAACTTTTTTACATTGTGATGTTGTTGTGATACATCTTAATGTACACTTCTTGAAGTAATAAAACAAAATCGGCTCACATTACCAGAAATAGTGTCCTATATGTCTCCAGTCATTTGTGCATGTTTTTTTTGTGTTCAATGTTGTTTATGTCATTGTAAAAATGCATGTTAATCAGTGTTCTCAAAAGTAAAATGAAATAAAAGCCTCGTCCAAAAATCTCTTGCTTTGTCGTCATTGTGTTGTTGTGATTAACTTTTACATTGTGATGTTGTTGTGATACATTTTAATGTACACTTCTAAATGTAATAAAACAAAATCGGCTCACATGACCAGAAATAGTGTCCTATATGTCTGCAGTCATTTGTGCATGTTTTTTTGTGTTCATGGTTGTTGATGTCATTGTAAAAATGCAAGTAAATCTGTGTTCTCAAAAGTAAAATGAAATAAAGGTCCTGTCCAAAAATGTCTTGCTTTGTCGTCATTGTGTTGTGATTAACTTCTTTCACTGTGTTGTTTGTTGTTTTTGTGATACATCTTAATGTCTTCTATAAGTATAATAAAACAAAATCGGCTCACATTACCAGAAATAGTCGCCTATGTCTCCAGTCATTTGTGCATGTGTTTTTTATGTTCATGGTTGTTGATGTCATTGTAAAAATGCATGTAAATCTGTGTTCTCAAAAGTAAAAGAAATAAAAGTCTTGTCCAAAAATGTCTTGCTTTGTCGTCATTGTGTTGTTGTGATTAACTTCTTTACAATGTGATGTTGTTGTGATACATTTTAATGTACACTTCTAAATGTAATAAAACAAAATCGGCTCACATGACCAGAAATAGTGTCCTATATGTCTCCAGTCATTTGTGCATTTTTTTTTTTTTTCATGGTTGTTGATGTCATTGTAAAAATGCACATGTACCGGGAAATCTGTGTTCTCCAAAGTAAAATGAAATAAAAGTCTTGTCCAAAAATGTCTTGCTTTTTTGTCATTGTGTTGTTGTGATTAACTTCTTTACATTGTGATATTGTCATGATACATCTTAATGTACACTTCTAAATGTAAAAAAACAAAATCGGCTCACATTACCAGAAATAGTGTCCTATGTGTCTCCAGTCATTCGTGCATTTTTTGTGTGTGTTCATGGTTGTTGATGTCATTGTAAAAATGCATGTACATCTGTGTTCTCAAAAGTAAAATGAAATAAAAGTCTTGTCCAAAAATGTCTTGCTTTGTCGTCATTGTGTTGTTGTGATTAATTTCTTTACATTGTGATGTTGTTGTGATACATCTTAATATACACTTCTAAATGTAATAAAACAAAATCGGTTCACATTACCAGAAATAGTGTCCTATGTGTCTCCAGTCATTTGTGCATGTTTTTTTGTGTGTTCATGGTTGTTTATGTCATTGTGAAAATGCATTTAAATCTGTGTTCTCAAAAATGAAATGAAATAAAAGTCTTGTCCAAAAATGTCTTCCGTTGTCGTCATTGTGTTGTTGTGATTAACTTCTTTACATTGTGATGTTGTCATGTTGTTGTGATACATTTTAATGTACACTTCTAAATGTAATAAAACAAAATCGGCCCACATTACCAGAATTAGTTTCCTATATGTCTCCAGTCATTTGTGCATGTTTTTTTTTGTTCATGGTTGTTTATGTAATTGTAAAAATGCATGTAAATCTGTGTTCTCAAAATTAAAATGAAATAAACATCTTGTCCAAAAATGTCTTGCTTTGCTGTCATTGTGTTGTGATTAACTTCTTTACATTGTGATGTTGTTGTGATACATTTTAATGTACACTTCTAAATGTAATAAAACAAAATCGGCTCACATTACCAGAAATAGTGTCCTATATGTCTCCCGTCATTTGTGCATGTTTTTTTGTGTTCATGGTTGTTTATTTTATTGTAAAAATGCATGTAAATCTGTGTTCTCAAAAGTAAAATGAAATAAAAGTCTTGTCCAAAAATGTCTTGCTTTGTCGTCATTGTGTTGTTGTGATTAACTTCTTTACATTGTGATGTTGTTGTGATACATTTTAATGTACACTTCTCAATGTAATAAAACAAAATCGGCTCACATTGCCAGAAATAGTGTCCTATATGTCTCCCGTCATTTGTGCATGGTTTTTTTTTTGTCTTCATGGTTGTTGATGTCATTGTAAAAATGCATGTAAATCTGTGTTCTCAAAAGTAAAATGAAATAAAAGTCTTGTCCAAAAATGTCTTGCTTTGTCGTCATTGTGTTGTTGTGATTAACTTCTTTACATTGTGATGTTGTTGTGATACATCTTAATGTACACTTTTAAATGTAATAAAACAAAATCGGTTCACATTACCAGAAATAGTGTCCTATATGTCTCCAGTCATTTGTGCATGTTTTTCTTGTGTTCATGGTTGTTTATGTCATTGTAAAAATGCATGTAAATCTGTGTTCTCAAAAGTAAAATGAAATAAAGGTCCTGTCCAAAAATGTCTTGCTTTGTCATCATTGTGTTGTGATTAACTTCATTCACTGTGTTGTTGTTGTTTTTGTGATACATCTTAATGTACACTTCTATAAGTAATAAAACAAAATCGGCTCACATTACCAGAAATAGTCTCCTATGTCTCCAGTCATTTGTGCATGTTTTTTTTATGTTTATGGTTGTTGATGTCATTGTAAAAATGCATGTAAATCTGTGTTCTCAAAAGTAAAATGAAATAAAAGTCTTGTCCAAAAATGTCTTGCTTTGTCATCATTGTGTTGTTGTGATTAACTGGTTTACATTGTGATGTTGTGATACATCTTAATGTACACTTCTCAATGTAATAAAACAAAATATGTTCACATTACCAGAAATTGTGTCCTATGTCTCCCGTCATTTGTGCATGGTTTTTGAGTTCATGGTTTTGTGTCATTGTAAAAATACATGTACCGGTAAATCTGTGTTTTTAGAAAGTAAACTGAAATAAAAGTCTCGCCCAAAAATGTCTTGCTTTGTCGTCGTTGTGTTGTTGTGATTAACTTCTTTACATTGTGTTGTTGTTTTGATACATCTTAATGTACACTTCTATAAGTAATAAAACAAAATCGGCTCACATTACCAGAAATAGTGTCCTATGTCTCCAGTCATTTGTGCATGTTTTTTTGTGTGTTCATGGTTGTTTATGTCATTGTGAAAATGCATGTAAATCTGTGTTCTCAAAAGTAAAATGAAATAAAATATCAATAAAGGCTTGTCCAAAAATGTCTTGCTTCATTGTCATTAATTGTGTTGTTCTGACTAACTTGTGTACATTGTGTGATTTAACTGATTAGTCAAAAATTAATAAAATAGAATCAGTGCACATTACATGAAATAGTGTCCTTATGTCTCCAGTCATTTGTGCATGTTCTTTGAGTTCATAGTTTAGTGTGTCATTGCATGGAAAAATGCATGTAAATCTGTGTTCTCAAAAGTAAAATGAAGTAAAAGTCTTGTCCAAAAATGTCTTGCTTTGTCGTCATTGTGTTGTTGTGATTAACTTCTTTACATTGTGATGTTGTTGTGATACATCTTAATGTACACTTCTAAAAGTAATAAAACAAAATCGTGTCTGGTATGTCTCTAGTCATTTGTGCATGTTTGTTTGTGTTCATGATGTTTATGTCATTGTAAAAATGCATGTAAATCTGTGTTTCCAAAAGTAAAATGAAATACAAGTCTTGTCCAAAAATGTCTTGCTTTGTCGTCATTGTCACAATGACGACAAAGCAAGACATTTTTGGACAAGACTTTTATTTCATTTTACTTTTGGTTGTGACTAACTTGGGTACATTGTGTTGTTGTTGTGAAACATCTTAATGTGCACTTCTAAAAGTAATAAAACAAAATCGGCTCACATTACCAGAAAAAGTGTCTTATATGTCTCCAGTCATTTGGGCATACATGTTTTTTGTGTTCATGGTTGTTTATGTCATTGTGAAAATGCATGTAAATCTTTTGTGTTCAAAGTGAAATGAAATAAACACCATTGTGGTGTTGTCATTTAGACTTGTTTACATTTTGTTGTTGTGATACATCTTCATGTAAACTTCTAAAATTAATAAAAAGGATCAGCTCACATTACCTGATATAGTGTCCTCATGTCTCCAGTCATTTTGTGTGTTAGTGGTTTACCACAGGGTGGTGTGATGCGTCAAGTGCAGTAGTGTAGTTGTAGTTAGTATTGCACACCCCGCTTTCTACCTTCAGCCGCTGCCGCTGGCTAGCCCTGTTTGGGGCAAAAAGGGAGCCGAATGTGTATGTCTCCCCTGCCAGTACATAGCCTCTCCCTCACCAAGACTCCTGCAGTGCCTCCTCGTGGCAACACACGGTAACTGGGCATCTTGTGACCCCAGGCTGAACTGTAGGGGATCTCGGAGCAGCAGTGGGCCCCAGAGACATGGTGTGCAGGCCCACCGGCATGTGGACACGCCCTTGCGCCATGTCAACCACTGCCCCAGCTATGGGTAAATAGCACGGTAGATGGAGCTCTTCAGCCCAACAAGGCAGTTCATCAAAAAAAATCCAGAGCTCGAGTCCGGAAGGCAGTCTGTTGCTGACTCGGCACCCCACTGGCAACTCCTGCGGCATCTCTGGTCCCAAATTGTACTGGCCTCTGCCTTTCGTTTGGACCCATCACTGACGCGGAGAGGGGGGGATCCGCTGAATGGGATACAACCTTTCCTCCATAGAAATCAGCCCAGGCCTGCACCCTGGAGAGGACACTCCAGCCTCGCCTAACGGTGTAGATGAAACACGAGAAGCAACAGTCTACCAGTTATAAGTCTAACTCAATTGGCGTAGAGTAAGGCGCTAGGGGTTGCTTCCGACGGTGGGACAGATCATCGCGTCTCCATGGGCAGCTACTGCCTGCCTTAAGCTGGGCTGCCCCCAGCCAGTTGGGTGCTGTCTTGGCACAGTTCGCCTGCCTCACTGGGTGCGTGGGGCTCAGGGTTATAACTAGCCTGACAAGCGGACTGTAAAACCAATGTATCTGACAACAACAAAAGAAAACCAAGGAAAAAGCCAGCACTCAAGATTGGGTGCTGGAACGTACGGACAATGACCATTGGACTGTCTGAAAACCTGCAGGTGATCAGTGACTTGCACAAGACAGCGGTGATCAACAATGAGCTGCTGAGACTGCATTTCAGGAAACTAGCCTATTGGGCTTAGGCACCCTGCGTAAGAGGGATTTTACCTTCTTCTGGCAGGGAAAGAGGCCAGAGGAGATCAGAGAGTATGGTGTCCGCTTCGCTGTCCGAAACACACTTATCAGGATGACTGATCCATGCGAGAGGGGAACAGAGAGAATTCTCACACTACGCCTTCATACAACTGATGGACCTGTCAACCTAATTAGTGCCTACGCTCCTACCCTCTACTCCTTGCAGGAAGCCAAGCATGAGTTTTACGACCAGCTGCAGACCGTTATATGGGGGATCCCCAGTCGGGAACAACTGCTGCTGCTCGGCGACTTCAATGCCAGAGTGGGTGCTGATTGTGACTCCTGGCCCACCTGCTTAGGAAGGCATGGAATTGGGAAAATAAATGAGAACGTGCTCACCACCTGTTCCTGCCAGAGTGCTGACTGCGACACTGATCATTCTCTTTTGTGCAGCAGGATCAGGCTCCAGCCGAAGAAGATGCACCAAGCCAAACCTCTTATTGGCAAACGAAGCATAGATATCAGCAAGACCGCACACCCAAAGAGAGTGGAATCCTTCACCAAGGTCATGAAGAAGCCCTCTTCGCAGACCCCCCAGATGGAGACGCTCAACAGAGATGGAGCCAATTGAGGCAAATCGTCCAATAGCACTTTACAAGCCTTCAGGAAGAAGTGAAAGAAGACCCAGGACTGGTTGGAAGCCAATTCCAGTGAGCTCAACCCCGTCACTGAAGAAAAACGTGTTACACTGCTAGAACACAAAAGCAAGCCGGCCAAGCAACACAGCAAGCTCTGAAGTCAACTTGAAGCAAAGACCAGAGAAGAGCAAGAAGATCTGCACCAGTGACTACTGGCTGCAGCTCTGTAAAGATATTCTGACATCATCAGGGGTCTTTGATGGGATAAAGAGCGCCATGGGAAACACACAAACCAAGGTGGCGTCTCTCAAATCCGCAGCAGGTGATCAAGGATAAAGCCAAGTAAATGGACAGATGGGTTCAAGCATTACTCGGAGCTGTACTCCAGGGAAAACATTGTCTCCAATGATGCCTTCGATGCCATTGAGAGCTTGCCTTGTATGATAGAGCTTGACGTGCTGCCCACTGTGGTGGAGTTGAACAAAGCAATAGACAACCTGCCAACTACAAAGGCTCCGGGACTTGATGGCATATCCCACCTGAGGCCATGAAATGTGCAAAAGGAGTCTTACTGAGCCACCTGTTTGAACTACTCTGCCAGTGCTGGAAGGAGGGACAAGTACCTCAGGACAAGAGCAACATCGTCACCCTCTACAAGGATAAAGGGGACAGGAGTGACTGTAATAATTACAGGGGCATCTCTCTACTGAATATCTTCAGCATCATCCTGTCATCCTGAACAGATTGCAAAAACTGGCCGACAGAGTCTATCCCGAGTCTAAGTGTGGCTTCAGGTCATGGCGTTCAATGATAGACATGGTCTTCTCCCTACATCAGCTACAGGAGAAGTGCAGAGAACAGAGACAGCCACTGCACATTGCCTTCATTGATCTTACAAAGGCCTTCGACCTTGTGAGTTGCGATGGCCTGTTCCGGATCCTTAAGCCAAGATCGGATGCCCACCCAAGCTACTCAGTGTGATTCAGTCGTTCCACACTGACATGAAGGGTGTTATGCAGTTTGACAGCGCTTCCTATCCGAGGCTTTCAGCATCTGTAGTGGTGTTAAGCAAGGGGTGTGTGCTTGCCCCCACCCTGTTTGGCATCTTCTTTGCTGTCATGCTGAAGCACACCTTTGGCTCATCTACGGAGGGCGTGTATCTTCACACCCAATCGATGGGGGCTTTTCAACCTCTCCCGGCTCAAAGCGAAGACCAACACCCATCTGGGCTCAACAGTGTCAGACGACCTCTCCCTAGACATTGAGATATATAGACAGATTGGGCGAGCAGCCTCAACCTTTGCCAGGCTTACCAAAAGAGTCTGGGAAAATGGCAAGCTGACCATCCATACCAAGGTGGATGTACCCTCCTTTATGGCAGTGAGTCCTGGGCCCTATACTCCAGACAGGAAAAGAGGCTCAACACATTCCATCTGTGTAATCTGTTGCACATTCTTGGCATCAAGTGGTGGTCCGACCATGTGACGAACACTGAGGTCCTTGCCCAGGCTGGAATTCAGAACCTGGTCACCCTTCTCCAACAACGCAGACTCTGCGCTGGCTTGGACATTTTTACGGCATGCCAGAAGGGAGGATCCCAAAGGACCTGCTGTATGGTGAACTGGCTACTGGCAAGAGAGCGCATGGACGTCCACTTCTACGCTTCAGAGATGTTTTCAAAAGAGACCTGAAGTCAGTGGACATTGATGTCGCAAGGTGGGAGGAGCTGGCCACTGACTGAGTCAGGTGGAGACGAACGAAGAGCCACCAGTAGAACGAACAGCCACCTGGCAGCTCCTCAGGACACCCTCTTCAGGTGCACCGTGTGCGGCAGAGACTGTCACTCCCGTATTGGCCTTTATAGCCACAGCAGGCGATGTTCCAGCACAAGCTGATGATGTAGTCTCTACCTTCCAGGTGCAGATCCATGATCTCACAAGATCGAAGGATGCCGACGACGATGTTATACATCTTAATGTGAACTTCTAAACTTAATCAAATAGAATCAGCTCACATAACCTGGTATAGTGTCCTCATAATGTATCCAGTCATTTGTGCATGGTTTTTTGTGTGTTCATGGTTGTTTATGTCACTGTAAAAATGCATGTAAATTTGTGTTCTCAAACAGTAAAATGAAATAAATATCAATAAAAGTCTTGTCCAAAAATGTCTTTCTTCGTCGCCATTGTGTTGTTTTGATTAACTTGTGTACATTTTGTTGTTGTGATACATCTGAACTTTAGTCAAAAATTAATAAAATAGAATCAGCGTACCTGCCTGAAATAGTGTCCTTATATCTCAGTCATTTGTGCATGTACTTTTAGTTCATGGTTTTGTGTGTCATTGTAAAAATACATGTAAATCTGCATTCTCAAAAAGTAAAATAAAATAAAAGTCTTGTCCAAAATTGTTTTGCTTTGTCGTCGTTGCGTAGTTGTGATTAACTTGTTTACATTGTGGTGTTGTGATAAAACTTAATGTTAACTTCTAAAAGTAATAAAACAAAATCAGCTCACATTACCAGAAATAGTGTACTTATTTCACGAGTCATTTGTGCATACATGTATTGTTTTTTTTCATGCTTTTATGTGTCATTGTAAAAACAGTAAATCTGTGTTCTCAAAAAGTAGAATGAAATAAAATATAAGTAAAAGTCTTGTCCAAAAATGTCTTGCTTTGTCGTCATTGTGGTGTTGTGATTAACTTCTTTACATTGTGATGTTGTTGTGATACATGTACATATCTTAACGTAAACTTCTGAAAGTAATAGAACTAAATCAGCTCACATTACCAGAAATAGTGTCCTTATATCTCGTGTCGTTTGTGCATGTTCTTTGTGTTCACGTCCTTTGTGTACGTGTCATTGTAAAAATGCATGTTAATCTGCGTTCTCAAAAAGTAAAATGAAATAATACATAAATAAAAAGTCTTGTCCAAAATGTCTTCCTTCATTGTCATTGTGTTGTTGTGATTAACTTCTTTACATTGTGTTTTTGTGATACATCTTAATGTACACTTCTAAAAGTAATAAAACAATCAGCTCACATTACCTGAATTGTGTCTTTATGTCTTCAGTCATTTGTGCACATTCTTTGTGTTCATGGTTTTGTGTCATTGTAAAAATATATGTAAATCTGTGTCCTCATGAAGTAAAATGAAATAAAATAGAAATAAAAGTCTTGTTTAAATTGATTGCTTTGTTGTCATTGTGTGGTTGTGATTAACATGTTTACATTGTGGTGGTGTTGTGATTATTGTCAAAAATAATTAAAGAGAATCAGCTCACATAACCCGAAACAAAGTGTCCTCATGTCTCCAGTGAGTTTTACCTGCTCCTTGTGTTCATGCTTTTGTATGTCATTGTAATGCATGGAAATCTGTGTTCTCAAAAAGTAAAATGAAATAAAATATAAATGAAAGTCTTGTCCAAACATTTCTTACTTTTTCATCATTGTTTGTAACTAACTTGTGTACAGTGTTGTTGTGATACATCTAAATGTTACAGTCATTTAATAAAAGAGAATCAGCTTACATTATTAGAAATAGTGTCCTTATATGTCTCCAAATATTTTTTTCTCATATACATGTACCTGTATGTGTTCATGGTTTTGTATGTCTTTGTAAAAATGCATGTAATTATGTGTTGTCAAAAAGTAAAATGAAATAAAATGAAAATAAGTTTGGTCCAAACATGTCTTTCTCTGTCATCATTGTGGTGTTGTGATTAACTTGTTAACACTGTGTTGTTGTTGTGATACATCTTAAAGTTAAATAATAAAACAAAATCAGCCTACATTAGCAGAAATAGGGTCATTATGTCTCCAGTCATTTGTGCATGTTCTTTGTGTTCATGGTTTTGTTTTAATTGTAAAAATGCATGCTAATCTGTGTTCTCAAACAGTAAAATGAAATAAAATATGAATTAAAGTGTAGTGTGTTGTTGTGATTTACTTGTTAATAAAAATAATAATAAACAAAATCTGCTCATGTTACCTGAAATAGTGTCCTTTTGTCTCCAGTGTGCAATTTCGTTGTGTTCATGATTTTCATTGTAATGCATGTAACTCTTTGTTCACAAAAAGTAAAATGGAACGTTATTAAGTAAGAATAAAAGTCTTGTTTAAAAATGTCTTGCTTTGTCCTCATTGTGTTGTTCTTTACATTGTGTTGTTGTGATACATCTTAATGTTACAGAAAAAGAATAATATAAAAGAATCAGCTCACATTGATCAGAAAAAGTGTCCTGATGTCTCCGGGCATTTGTGCATTTTTTTGTGTTCATGGTTTTTTATGTCATCGTAATGAATGTAAATCTGTGTTCTCAAAAAGTAAAATGGAATAAAAAATTAACAAAAGTCTTGTCCAAAAATGTCTTTCTTCGTCGTTATGTGTTGTTGTGATTAACTTGTGTACATTGTGTTTTTGTTGTGATATATCTGAATGGTACTGTGGCGTGGAATTGTTACCCGATCCGTAGTCTCTTTACCCAGACTTTCAAGCTTAGGATCAGTACCCCAGCAGCCGGGAATGTAGGCCCGTTTGGATGGAAATATCATATCGCCCCATACGCGTAGCGGCATTCGCCCACGCCTCTCAACCTCCAATATGGACAAGGACAGACAACTAACTACACACACAGTCAATGACCTCAATTACCGATTGATTTATTTACACAGAATTATGTCATATGATGGACCACTCATTGAATTATAATGTTAGCCTCTTTAAGTAACTATTGATCTCTGCCTCTTAATTATATGGGTAGCCTCGCATTAAGCGCTACTGTAAGGTAGTGCTGGGCAGCATGGCGATGCCTGGCTGAGGAATTGCCTCAGAGTCCCGTGAAACCTTACGCCTCCAGCTTTATTGCGCGTATTCCGCCTCCATTATCCCGCCCTCGACCATTGCAAGTCTCCTTCCTCGAGGCGGCGCGGTGGGTAGGTGTGCGCGCACTCCAAACTCCATCCTGTTAGAATCAGCAGATAGCTGTATGTCGCTCCGGCCGCTTCCAGTAGCCTCCGTGGACTCCGTGACTCCTGACCGCAGCCCAACTTCACTGTACCTTCCAGCACGCCGTCAGCCCCGCTAGGTCTGTCCCGTAGATGACTAGCGTGCGCTCTGTGAAAGGTTGTGTCTGAGATCTGATCTGATATGTGTACTACGAAACATGTGGACATCGTTTACCCTCTCCAACTGCTGCTCATGAACTTTCACACCTTGGTACTCAAGGGTGGTCGATATATACCTCCTTCACCCGGGTAACTCTGCCCTTCAGTACCTCTTCCAGAAGTGTCACGTTAATTGGGCGAAAATCTTCTCTGATGCGCACAGCTGCTCCGTTGTTGGACACTGCCTCAGCCAGCTCCTGTGGTGGCAACACTTCGCCGCCTCTTCATTGCTCTCCGCGCCATCGTGCTGGGCCATTAAGAGCATTCCCAGAGGCTTACCACCAAGCGGCTTACGCACTGAGGCTGGCATATCTTCTTCTAACAAGGACAAAGAGGTCTTGTTGCACAGAGGTCTTTCAAGTGAAGTTGAGGGTGAGGAGGACATGGCAGATGCAACAGCTGGAAGGGGTCTGATGGTGTCAATGGGATGGTAAAGGCGTGGGATGTTCTAGACATCCAATTGGCACAGGAAAAGGACACAGAGTTGCAAAATGTCTTGCGTTTGCTGAAAACGGGGGATCCAAGACCAGCCTGGAAGGAAGTTGCGGCACTGGATGAGGGGACCAAGTTCTGGTGTGCCAAGTGGGACATAGTTGATGGGGTTTTGAAGGTCAGGTTGGAAGAGGTTGACAGCATGGCTCAACCTGGAAAGTCATTGTTCCACGGACAAATGATGCAGACGTCCTACGCGTGGTACATGACAACAGTACATCCGGCCATCTAAGGACAACCAGAACAGTAATACATGGTGGGTGCCCCATGGAACTGATTGCCATTGACATCACCAGACTACTTTTAAGTACCAAGCTGGGCAATAGGAGCAAGCTGGGCAATAGGAGCATCCTGGTCGTCGCCAACTACTTTACCAAATGGGATGAAGCATTTCCCATCCCCGACAAAACCTCCTCGATTCAGGGCTCCTCTTGAGATCCACATTCCAGAGTGTCTGTCTACTGTGTCGATGAGGCGTCCACAAGACACATACAACGCCGTTCCACCCCCAATCTGATGGTATGGTTGAACCGTTCAACGGCACGCTCAAGACCATGGTCAGTGTCTTCGTCAAGGAGAAACAGAACGACTGGGATGAGCACTTGCCATACCTTTGGCCTACCGTTCTGCCAGGCACAAGAGCACGAAGACGACACTACCTATTCTCATGCTTGGCAGGGAGATTGGCCCACCCTTGGACTTGGTAGTTGGAGCCACTGAGGAGGAAACCCTTGATCTCATGGACCCACACGACTACGCTTAGGGGCTGAGGGAGAAAATATGAGACACTCACAACTTCGCCAGAAAACACCTCAGGGCTAGAGCGAGCCAACAGCACCAGAAGAGGTACTATGACCTCTAGCTACACGAGTGGCTTCAAGCTAGGGAGTCTGGTCTGGCTTTATACCTCGCAACGGAAGCCGGGAAGAGCTCCAAAACTATAGTGATGGTGGAACAGGCCATTCACTGTGCTCTCAAAGATCGATGATGTGACCTACCGAATCCAGAAGTTGCTTCAAGCCGAAGGTGGTACACTGCAACTGCCTCAAGCCCTACCTCTAGGAAGTGCAAGTAGACTGGTAGACCAAAGCAGTGACCGGGGCTAAAACCATCGAACCTCAACCCCTGGACAGGGAGAATCAGGGCTCGGAGCAACCTCGTGCCAGCAGCCGACCAGCAACGAAGCCTAGAGCCAAGTCCAGCAATCATTCAGAATGGCCTCTAACTTCCATTAACAGCCCAGAACACCCGCAGCCCACAACTGGTCAGACGAAAAAGAGAGGCTCACTATCCCGATGGAAGACACTTGCCCCCGGACAGCTGGTGATGGAGCATGTGGGGCCTGTCCAGGACGTGGCCACAGGCATGACCGCGCTTGTGGGACTAGCGCAGACTTAGGCACAGAAGATACCACTACGGGTGACTTTTGAAAGTTCACCCGCTTGAAATTGTTGGACCACCAGGGCGAGCCTTGTTACTTATTCGAGGGCAAATAAGAGTCCTCAGAGGGGTGATGTAGCATATCTGAGACGACCAGCAACCGATGGCGCTATGCAACTTCAAAAGTGCAGATCGGAGCCCCTGATACAGAGACTGTAAAACCTGTTCACGGAACGCTTTGTCCCTGTCTGGAAATTTATATTCCTGTTACTCACATGTTTGGAGTTTGTATTGAGAAAATGTGTTTTCGTTGTGCTCTGTAGTTGTGCAGAATAAAGCTGTATTTTATATATCACCTGTGTTTGTGCATTGATTGTGTTGTAAGCAATTACCCCAATCGACACGCTGTGCGGGTGGCAGCGGCGGCACAGTCGGGACCGGGGGGCGGACTCGTTAGCGCCCCCGACGTTGGATCGTGCCTCATTTCCTTCGAAGGCAGCAGCGCGCACATATCACTGGAAAGTAAGCCAATTGTATTGTGTACAAAAAAATAACTCCCACACACACATATAGCCTTTAGTCAAGTCCCACGCGCCTATACCCGGACCATCCGGACACGTAACGCACCCCGGATGCTGGCACGTAAAAAGACTAGCACGAGCGGCGAAGCCGCGAGGGCCTTTATCATCTCGTGGAGAACGCTTATGTTTTTCTTTACATTTGTCTACCGATTTGGTAGACATGCATAATGCATTACCCGTTGTGAATTGACCAATGAAAATGCAGAATTACTAACGTAAATCAGCCGTCGTCTGGCGCCAGACAGCACGCGCGCCATGGCCCACGTGCTGTTGCTGGTAACCGCAAACCACCGTTAGATGATTGGTTTATATTGCTTGATTCATATTACGTGAATAAATGAATAAGTGATTAGTTCCACGTGCTAGTCTTTTTACGTGCCAGCATCCGGGGTGCGTTACGTGTCCGGGTAAGCGCGTGGGACTTGACTAAAGGCTAACACACACGGAGCTCACACACAGAACGAGGTGCGCGTATAGAGGTGCGCGTATAGAGGCCCGGGCTGGAGGACCCTGTCTATACGACATATACAATTACATAGATTTCACTTTCATAAATTAGGCCCCAAAACGGTCATGTTGAACTGAGTGATTTCCTTCAAACGACTCTGGAGTAAATATGAGACCTTTGATGATTCTTTCAAGGAATAAAAGCGAAATGTTAAAAAAACGTTTTCCCAAAAAAAAGATGATTTTTGTGCGGGAATTTTAGGGGCGTCATTGAAGGTGATACTATACACGGTAAGTGCATTGACCATGTGTTGGCATACATTATTCACTGCATGATAGAACGAAGTAAATACAGATTCTTTCCTAGATTTGTTCTTTCAATACTAGATTAAAACCCTCCCTTTGCTTAAGAGGTCACCAATGGGGGTCTTGACCAATATTGACCCAAGTAATAAGCAGGCTGACAATGCATGTTACCATAGGAGGGTTAATTAATTAAATTAATAAATGTATACACATTCGGTATGGAACAAGTGCTTGAATTAATAATAATAATAATAATAGTGGATATTTATAAAGCGCACGTATCCACCAGGACTGGTGCTCAAGGCGCTACATCATTATTACCCCTGCTCATTGGGCACATGAAACATTCCAAATACCATCTCAGCTCCCTGGGGAGTATACAGCTCGATGCAGCCTGTTAGGCGCAAGGAAGCTAATTAAATCACAATAACCATCTCTGCCCTCACTGGTACCCATTTACTCCTAGGTGGAGAGAAGCAATGAGTGACAAAGTGCCTTGCCCAAGGGCACACGCACCATGACCCCGCCAGGACTCGAACTCACAACCTGCAGCTTTACCCACAGACCACGAATCAGTGCCCTTAACCAAGAGGCCACAGTACTTCACATGAATTATGCCTGTAGAAACCAGAAAGCGTACAAATAATGACTTTAAAAGGGATATTTCTATTAGCACCATTTTGCACACCCCGCTTCTCGGAGGCACACAGACAATCGTTCGCGCAAACAATCGTTCTACTCTGCCCCCCCCCCCCCGTTCCCTCCTGGTCAAGACAGTAATATCAGGTATTTTGATTGTGTTTTTGCTCTGCGGATTGAACAAGGATGGGCGTTATGGCAACACATCGGGACATGGTGGGGCGAAACCCAATCGGAACGCTATAGTGCATGTTCTTTGTGTTCATGGTTTTGTCTGTCATTGCATAATGCATGTGAATCTGTGTTCTTAAAAATTAAAATGAAGTAAAATAAAACCAATAGGTTTGTGTTGTTGTGATTTACTTGTTTACATTGAGTTGTTGTGATACATCTTAAAACAAAATCAGCTCACATTACCCGAAATTGTGTTCATGTCTCCAGTCATTTTGTGCATGTTCTTTGTGTTCATAGTTTTTTTTGTCATTGCAATACATGTAAATCTGTGTTCTCAAAAGGTAAAATGAATAAAAAATAACATAAATGCCTTGTCCGAAAAGTCCGGTTTTTTTCCCGTCTTTAAGTGGTTGTGATTAACTTGTTTTAAAAATACGTGTATTATTTTTTTAACAGATTTACATGCATTACATTCACAAACAAAATAGTGAACAGAGAGAACATGCAAAAATTGACTGGAGCCATAGACATTATTTAGGGTAATGTCAAAGCTGATTTCTATACTCATTGACATTGAATTCTTGAGGATATAAGTACATCACAGCAACACAACAATGACAGGCAAGACATTTTTGGACAAGGCTTTTACGTTTCACAGCATTAGCATTACAATCACATAAAAAACAATGAACACAAAGAACATGCACAAATGACCATGAATTATATGGACATGCATTATTTCAGGTTGTGTGAACTTGTTTTTTAATACTTTTTGACAGTTACAATGGATGTCTGCAAAAGTAAATCACAGCACAATGATGACAGGAAAGACATTTTTGGACAAGGATTTTAATTTTTACACAGAATTACAAGCAGCCTACAAATCAGACAAGAAACACAGAGAACATGCACAAATGACTGGAGACATGGACACTACTTCAGGTAATGTTAGCTGATTCGTTATCAATTTTTGACGGTAAAATTAAGATTTTGAAAACATTGGAAAACTGTTTTAGTGACATGTAGTAGAATGGTCTGTGATATGCCAGCAGATTCGGCGATTAATTATGCAAAACTGCATCTTGATGTCGCCATTTTGCCCATTCAGCGGCGCCTATTTCTATTGGGTCTTTTGCAATCCACTGTTGAATTACAGGAAGTGCGAGTGAACAATAAGCTCTGGCCGTCTTCCATGAAAGTCTATAATGATGACTGGAGATTGTGCATATACAACATACCACGGATAATTTGTTTCTTGATGGAATTTTTTTGATGGAATGTGAATATCCAATACTTCCTCTGGGCTTTTCTTTTGGGGGGGGGGCATTGCAAACCTTCGGGCCTATTAAATGATGCACACCATTTAATGGGCATACACCCTCAAAATATTATATATTAGATAGTTTTTGGGGAATTGAAGAGATATGGCAATGAACCGCTGGCCCGGACTTGGACCTTCCAATTCTGAGATTTTTTTTTAATGCAATTGGGCCCGAAAGTGGCACGATTTTGCCATGTTGTGGAGGGATTCCTCCACAACATGGCGAATTTTTTTTTCAAGATGGCTACTTTTCCGCTTTGAGAAAAATAGGGGTCGTCTTCTTTGGGTGAGAATTTCTCGAAAAGTCTATGGTCGACCCACCAAAAAAGAACAGAAAATGAAAGATGACATGTTGATTATCATTTTTCTGTGGAGCTTAAATACCTGTGGGAGTTATGAGTATTTTTAAAAGAATTTTGAAGTATTGGCTTTTAGCACTAGTGTCTATGAGAATTTTAATACAGGGTTGCACCCATAGCGAGCTGTGTACCACGCTATATACGACGTGATTAGAACATTACTTCACACATCTTGCCTCCATTGACAAAATTGTCATGAATAACTTCACGAATTGTTACAATTTTTGTGAAGTATTTAATTTATTTTGTTAGCTTTTTTGTGAAAATTAAACTTTAATATTTCTTGGAAACTCAGGGGGCTTGTTTTTGGTCAATTTCCCGGGGACAGACCTACCGATTGATTGACCACGAATTGACATGTAGAAGCTCCCGCCAGAGCTTAAAGCAGGTCAGCCAAAGTGACCAATCAACAACTTAGTCCATAATTATTTCTAATCAAAATTTTTAAAGTCGACTCCGATTGGCTGGTGCGTGCATGAGGTTGCATAAAATTTGCATTGCAAATAGGACTCCTTACACAAGTACCCTGCCATCAGTTGCAACTCGGGGAGACCATGAGAAATGTGCAAAAGCTTTTGTGATGGATACAGAGCTGGAAATCAATGTTCAACAATTTGAAGTCCGCAAAATAAACATAATTAATGGGAGAAAACTTACATTTTACCGTTTGTAGTCGCCAGAATATCAGGCGGTGGTAACCAAAGATCCTATACAGGGCGCTCGCGCTACGATCTTTTTTTGGGTGCCAACTATTTTGTTTTATACAGAGAGGGCGCTATTCATTTTCACCCATAGTTGTCGTTTTTGCAACGTGTTAAATAACTTTTCGCCACAAATTCCGTCGAATATCGTCATTATTTTTCTTTTATTCTAGGACAGCTCGGCGAAGTTGAGTGTTTGTCTTGTTTTTGTATAATGACATTATTGAGGTGATACAAGATGATTAATTTGCATACAAATGGGGATTTACAAATGGGGATTTTGTGATGCGTGATGAATAAAGTGTTTGAAATGGGAATTTTGTTATGGAAAGAGTCATCAAATGTCATGACGGCCTCAGTGTAGAAGCCGTTGGTGGCGCTGTCCATAGAAACCATTTTCAGACCATTTAGTATTTTTCTTGGACTTAACGGTCGTTTGTAAATTTTTACTTAATTATTAATTTGGATCAAGCCATTCTGTTATGGATAATTAGGCCCATACACTTCAAGGAAGTTTTGGAAACATGTGTGTATTTGTTTCTCTTTGTTTAGTTGCACCATGTAGGCCTACAGTGCCAGTGCCATGTATCAACCATCGACAGGTAAAGTCGAGTACGATGTATCATTACAGTATACATGAGATATAGTTTTTGCATAACTTTGAAGATCGAGTGAAGCATAAAAGTTTCATCTTCAATTTCGGCTTTGACTTCAAAGGTCAACTTTATCATTGCGAGCAAAGATGGCAAGATTGGGAATGGCACCGTGACTTCTGATATCGAGGCTGCCGCTCAGGAACATCAGTTTTTCAGTTCTCGGAAGGAGATTGAAGAGGGCCAGATGCAGAAAACCCATTCAGTATGTGGATTATATCAACGAAAGGTGGCCTCACTCAAGACGTGTCTGTTACAAGTTCTAGACTGCAAGCAGCCGGTGAGAAAGCTGCATTAGAAGCAGAAGCAACAGTGGAGAAAGAGAGAGAAAAAAGCCGATAGCTTCGCCATAGATGCCAACAGGTTGAGTTTGAAAACAAAAATCACCCAAATCACCAGGTGGACTGAGAATCTTGAAGCAAAAGTCAATATGCTATGTCAATTGTCAATGTCAACACCTGGTTAAGACACAAATGCACAGGAAATTAGGGACAATAATCGTCCAGCACCTGAACAGCCCGTCACCTGCCTTCAAGGAAAATACTCAAGTAGGAGACATCTGGACATAGATGCAGGACAGTTGCCAATTTCAGCAGCAATCAAGTTGTTGAAACCCCAAAGCTGCCAAATACAGAACTTGCGACATTCAACTGTGACCCAGTCAAGTGTTGGGTGTTGATTCTAGCATTTGAGAACGATAGACAAGGAATCCATCAGTGATGCTGCCAAACGTGCCCGTCTTCAACAGAAATGCACTGAGTCTGCAAGAAAACTCATGCAATGCTTTGCTGTGAAGACACCGCTGAGGCATGGATCAATAAAAAATAATCAATCGGCCTGACCAGGGGCAGATCTAGGTTTCAGGAGATGAGGGGTTGATATGAGGTTGGGGGAGAGTTCCGGGGTCCTGCCCCCGGGAAACTGTGAAATATACAATGCTTTCTCTTGCATTCTAAGTCAGTTTGAGAATACATTTTGGAACTTTAGCATTCCATTTATTGTTTTTGGCCCTAGTTTACTAGTACATGTATAACATTAGTCAGTGGCTGAACGGGGGAGGGGGGGGGGTTGCCCTCTAGATCCGCCGCTGCTGATCGAGTCACAATTCGTGGAGAAATTGTCCTGGGATCTTCGCAAGACGTGGCTCAGGAGAGTCCATCACATTAAACATGTTGATGGAAGAGCTCCTACCATTGATGTGAGGTTTGTGACAATTTAAGAACAAGCCAATGAACCTGTGTTCGGCAAGCTTGTGAATAAGTTCCACAAAGATTTCCCGAGATGGGGACACTACAGTATGGATATTCCCTTCATAACCTACCTGACGACAAAGATGTTGGTGTCACCGGCTGCGTTTGCTCGGTAGAGGACTGACGAGAGATGCCAGTTGAAGGAGACGTACTCTGCAGGAATTTCGGATTTGATTACCAAGGGCTACGCAGAGTAAGTGCCTCGGGAACAGCTGGGCAGAGCGGATGGAGCAGTGTGGTACTTACCACATCATCTTAAAACCAGGAAAGATTCACATATTTTTCGATTATGTTGTCAAACACCAGGGCTTATCGCCCAACGACAAAGTACATCAGGGACCTGACTTGACAAACAAGCTCGTCGGGGTTCTCATTCAAACTTGACGGGAGAGGATTGAACTCACTGATGGTAACTATTGAGGGGATATTTCACCAAGTCCATAATCAATTAGCCTGATCGTGACGTACTGCGTTTCATGTGGTGGAAGGATGACAACATCGCTGACTCTCCAAAGACATACCGAATGACACTCTCACCTGTTTGGCGAAGTATTGTCACCCAACTGGGCCAGACAACATTCACAACACAAGACAACATGCACAACTTTGATGCCAAGAACATCGACAAAGATTTCTGTGTAGACGATTGCCTAAAATCGGTTTCCACAGAGCAAGAGCCATCAAGCTCATCAGTCACCTTTACAATGTTTTGGCCCTTGGGGGATTTCGTCCCACAAAATGGATCAGCAACTCATGTGAATTGCTGCAGTCGGTTCCTGAAACTAACAAGCAAAGGGAGTTTCCATATAGGATTTTTATGACGAGATGCTGCCTGCTGAATGAGCCCTGGGAGTGCTGTTGGTTATCGAGTCCGATTCATTCACCTTCGACGTACAGGTGAATGAGTCTGTTGAGCGCAATACATTTCGTAGTTATGAGTACGACCGGCTAAAGGGTTTGCCAGTCTATTTGTTGGTCATTGTGAAGATACCTTTCCAATAGCTATTTAGGATTTAGAGTATGTGGAGAAGTATTAGGTTTCTTTGTAATTTGTCCTCCGTTTTAGACGCTTTGTTTAAAAGGAGTAGCACCCCTTTCCCATTCGACTAGTACTGTGACTCCACCTACCCATTTGTATTTAAGATAGAGAAATCATTTTCACAGGTAACAGTTTTATGGTGCCGAAACCCGGGAGTGATTCATTTTCCCTTGGAAGTTAGCCATTTATATTTTAATGAAGTTGGGGTAAAGTTCCTTTTTCCCTCCCGACCTATTCTCCTCTGTTCACAATACCAACACAGTGCTTTTAGTTGGGAATGTCAAATGGTACGAAATGACCAATACACCAATGTGTCCGACAGACCTCACAATGCATGATTTCCAGGTAGACGCATTTCTCCCGAAGGTTGCGACATCGTCCCACCAGTATCTACCACTTCCCACATAATGAAGACTAATGGCCGCAAACCAGCGCAGATCACTCGGAACCCCCTCAACATGTCGAACTTAACACTCTGGGAAAACAACACGGAACAGGTTCTGCCGTACAGCCCTCAAAAAACTTTCACAGCCCATCAACTGAATGATGGGCCAACCTTATGGATCGAAATCAAGAAAACGTGGGTGAAGATTGAAGACTGGGCTCGATACATCCGTTATCTTCTCGACACCAAGGGAAATCAGCCAGAACATGTCCAGGCACATTTGAGGCCCTTATTCTAAGACATGTGGAGGACCAAACAAGACAAGGAAGGGGCCGATCCCTGGGGGAAGATAGAGATGTCCCATTGACCACCCAATTCATGGCGGGCTACCAATCATGCAGTGAGGCGAGGCCTGGTCCTAATGCAGCACAGGGCGATGAGCTTCAAGATGTTGCGGAAAGAGCTACACATCATTGCCGAGGAGTTTCGTCAAGTGCACAATTCAAGACAACAGTGAAGCATGTATGGAGTCTATAGCAGCACACAACTGAACCAGCTGAGCCAAAGAGGTAACTCGAGAGTGCAGCCAAATAAAAGCCAAATACCGAGTCTATACCCAAGCTAACCAGCAGACTACAGCAGGGTTTCCATTCAACTTGCAGAGTTGTCAGCCTTGGACAACGCAACGCGACGACAGTTGACCACATTGGA
Organism: Patiria pectinifera; assembly: GCA_029964075.1. Classification (NCBI taxonomy): domain Eukaryota; kingdom Metazoa; phylum Echinodermata; class Asteroidea; order Valvatida; family Asterinidae; genus Patiria; species Patiria pectinifera. Next base: position 29,963,852 of record CM057142.1, on the reverse strand, counting down.
CCACGTCCTCGAAGGGCACCACGTCCTCGAAGTGTTGCCAGTCAAGGCATTGAAAGGAAAAATCGACGAGAGAATTTCCCTAGCTATGCTGATGTGCTCCCCTTCCCAGCCAGAGATGAGCTGCTCCCACTTTGCTAGGCAGAGTGCAAGCCCAGATCATAGAACAGAGCAAGGGCAGACAATGCAGCATTAAAATTAGAGAGGCCTGCTGATACTGGACAATCAGTGGGCACATTTGGGGGGCGGGGGGGGGGGGCAGCCGTAGCCGTAGCCATTGTACGAACTAACCCAGAAGCATGAAAAGCAGGAAGAACCACTAGTGGAACCGGTGAGAACCATTGATGTTGTCGTCTCGGGACGGAGTTGCAAAGCACTGTTGGACACCGGTTCGCAGGTAACCACCGCCATTGGTGAATTTGTGTCCATACATATTGAGCTGCAAAATCAAGTCCCGAGAGAAACGGACATCACCACACATGGAGATAAAGGTCACGCTATCCCTCATCGTACTTGCATTGTGCTAAACATCCAAGTTCTTGGCGAGTTGTTGGAAAGTCCCAGTGACATACTGGAGACGCTCCTCTCCCCTGATTGGTACAAATATTATTCTTGCAGTTCGAGGTAACTTGCACACCAAGTACAAACGGGGATTTATGTCCAAGGTTAGGAAGATGACCAATCTGTGATATTCGACATTCAGGTTCCTAAGTGCTGATGGCTTTGAGATGATTTGGCTCAAAGTGACGTAGAAATCGGTCAGTTGCAATTAGTGGGAAGATGCCGTGTGACGGTTCAACCTGGGGAAGAGGTGTTTGTTTCCGCCCGAAATCGACGCGGGACGGACGCCGCTAACTGCCATCGTGGAAGAAAGCGACCACAAGCGTTTAGCTGCAGGGAGAATGGTGGTCCAGGTTCGAGACGGGACACCAGTATATACGCCTGTGCAACTTGTCCCAGCAAGCGGTGACCCTAACAAGTAGCACGGTGGTTGCAAATTTGTCCAAGTATGAGCGGGGAATTCAAGAATTAATTCCCACTGCCCATGAAGGATTCTATTGGATATCGGGGTTGCCTTTCCTATTATACATACCCGTGTCAAGCAGCATATCAAAGAGGAAACGGGGAGGCCCTTTAGCATTTGCTGCCAAGTCAACCAAACGCACCTCTGTAGGAGGATGTGTCCCTACACTTGCTGTACAACTTGACCGATTTACGCTTTAACGTACCATTGATATTTCTAATGGTTAATTTATACTTTGGACAGGCTACTTTCGAAACGTATTTCATGCTGAGAATAAAAGCCTTTATTATGAAATAACTACATGTACATCACAATTTCGTGTAAAAGTTTATTGGATTCAATTCCAAACAGTCGAGAAACTCAAGAAATTGAAATGAGATTTTTTTTTAAGTACAAAGCAATCCATATACAGGCATCTTTTCATTCAAGTCTGTTTGATTTTATTATATCCGTCCTGTTACACATAGGGGGATTCTATCTTGCACCATTTACACTGCAGTGTATTAAATTACCAGCTTTTCATTCATCCAAAAACTGCCATGAGGATTCTCTCGAGCCAATACCAATAATAGTGTTTTTGAGAGTAAAATGAGAAACAAGCGCCTTGAGAGGGAATGGTTTAATATGCAAACAACGGATATGTCCTCCCGCAGTACTGACACCTGACTAGCTGTGCCCCGCCACATTAAAAAGTAGTTTCTTCATCAAAGTCTTTGCAGCATGAACACTTCTCTGACACTCTCTCCAGATCTCACTTAATTGGATTTTGAATCCCGGGTCGGAAGTCTCAACAGTTTTTAGTGACATGAAGCATGATTAATCAAGCCCGGGGCTTACTCCGCTATGTTTAGTTTGTGAAATAGGGTCTTAAGGTATAGTTTAAATTTCAGTGGCTTTGATCAACAATCATCGGTGAACAGGTAGTTTGATCGTGAAGTGCAAACGGCTCTTGTCGAATTGAGAGTAACATATAGGTCTGTGCGATGGAACTTCACGTATATAAGTACCATAATGTAGAACGATATGAGACGGAGGAAACCCACCCCCCTCCTTTGTGTTGGGCATTGTGTTACCAGAATCTTCGGAATTCTTTTGAGATATCTAATTAAGGGGAATGTGTTAAGTAACAATAGTGTAGGGTTTGCATAGGGTATGTGGAGATTGGCGGGGGTACCCCGAAAATTACGCTGCGGTGGTCTCCACGAGAAATTGTCCAAAAGAAGACGACTAAAGCTTCCCATAAAAAAGCGTGCAAAATATAGCGCGGTATATAGCGGTTATACGCGACTATAACATTACTGCACATTATGTTGCCTCCATTTTTTTACACAATTTTGATAAACAACTTCACGAATTGTAGCAAACAATTTTTGTTAAATATTGAAGTAAGTTCGTTTGCTTTATTTTATTTTTCAATTAAAAGTTGATAGTTAAATTTCATGGGAAACTTATAGGGGGCTCGTGTTTCGTCAATTTCTGGAGACAGACCGACCGACCACGAAGTGACATAGAAGCTCCTGCCGGAGTTTAAAAACCGACATTGTCACTTCTGAACACGCTTTTTCGGTTTTGTACTTTTTCCTGCATGCTACTTATAATGATCGATATATTTGGCTTTAAAATTTCAAATCTTGATGAAATTTGGTTGCCTGTTGAAGTCGTACAGACCAGCCATACTTGCTGCTGTTGATGTTGTAGTGCAGGTGGTTTGTTATCCCACGACCTGGACACAAACAACTACTCTTAAGTCGGACAAGAATCATCATCTCCAAATGGTGATCTATACTACGTGACCTGCGTGTGGAAACATCAAACCCGCCTAGATTACAGGATTACGATACCCTATACGTCTACTGGAGGGTTAGAGAGCAGTTCTTGTTTTCCAGTGAAGTGGCTGATGGCAAATGGAAATAAAACCGATCAGTCAATATGAGGTCGTCTTCTTCGGATGGACCTTTGAAAAGGCCGTTGCCAATTCAGAGTCGTTTGTAAGGGATTTGTGTTTTAAATTAATAAAAGGGCACGATGCTGGCAACAAAAGGATCTTAAGTAGGCCCCCTACATTAAATTGAATTATTACTGCGGGACTACTGTTTAACCTGTACCTTTCTTTGACCGCCGAAAAAAAATATAATTTGCATTACGATGGATATAGAACTAGAAGTGCGACGAAGTGTCAAGAAGTGTCAATTTGATGTTTTGGCCACTGTTGGTGTTAATTGTCGAAACAGTCGCTCCTGCCCTCCACCCGTCAGGATCCTCCATCCATCTGCAGGATTGCAACTCTCTAATAACATGTAAATGAACATGCATGGTATGCTGATACAATTCCAGTCCATTGGGATAAAGGCTGTTGCTTTGATCATCATCAAGGTCCATGGATAGGCACTTGTACATAAATGGCTTCTGTTCATTCGAAATTAACATAATATTGTCGATACATTTCCGCTGCATGGATAATCTGCACTGAGCGTGAAATTATCCATTATAGGGAATATACGAAAAAAGTTCAAACCAACCCTCACTGCATACACAACGATTGGGATTTCTTGTGGAAAGGCGTTTTCCTCGCTTCATCTACAATGCAAATATCCTGACACTTGAGTCGGGCAATTTAAAAAGCAGAGCGAGTCACTTGGGATTGCGCAGAGCCTGCATTCTGCTGTTACCGTCCCGTTGGGACCAGGGTTAATTTGCAGTGTATGACCCTAGGCGTCAGTTTCACTTATTGAGTTGAAGCTCTAACAGGGTATGCTTCATTCAGGCTGAAATCGGTGAAAGTAATATGTCTTCGCTCGCCCCGATGGGACAACCAACAGTGGGAAAAACAACAGTTATGGAGACATACACAACAAAACCAATACCGTTGAATGATGGTCTTGAATACCGGAAGGCCGAGAGCGGCGCGATGGCAGTGTTATTATCTCGTATTTTGTGGCTAGTCCTAACAGGGCCGGCGGAATCCGCTGTCAATGCCGGACATTTCTGTCGTGCCGACTGCCGAGGAGCTCACTAACTCGGCCACTTATTTTTTTTGTGGAGGGGTGGCGCTGCTGTTGTGCGAACGTTTTCAAACAATTTGTACACAATTTGGATCATCCAAATTATACTGTTTTTCAAGAAATTACAAATTTACGACGCAGGGTGCAATGAATATGTTGCCTTTTGGAAAGTGCTTATTAACGGACACTGTGATCGTTCAATTAATGCTGATAACGACATACTTTGTCCGATCTGACTGAAACCTTACAGATAGGCTATTTACAATTAGTGCCAAATTATAGGCCTAAGCTTGGGACATCCACGAATCCAAGGGCGTATTTTTTTCAAACAAGTTGGGCCCCGAAATGATGATGAAGAATACGAGAAGGATTTCAGGACGTCGAGAAGCATTTCAGGTTATAGGAAATATAAAAGCCTATGCATGCATGCGCTCATTATGAAACAAACCTTTTATGTTCACACACCTTTCATCGGTGGTTTTTCTTTCCTTTTCTCCTTTCCACAACTCATTCCGCGTGATTTTTTTTATAATAAAAAGTATTTTTAATGTCTTCAATAAGAGAGCTACGTGGATACTTAGTGGAAGTATCGTCTCCATATTCTGGATTTTACGGTCATTGTATAAATTGAAACGAGCCATCTCGAACTCGAGCTCCTACTAAAGGAAATGTACTCAGATAATCGTTCAAAGATTTCTCATGAGCCTTTCAAGCAGGACAAACAAAACGAAGGGAAACAAAGGTCTTCCCCTTGTGTGCAAGGCTGGCCGGGCCGTCACCGCGTTATTAAAGGGAAGATACAACATTTGCAAACATCAAAAAACGAAATGATCAAATTATCACGAAATACCTTACTGGATTGTTAGGGAATGACAGTCTAAAATCGTGGCTCCTGGTGTGCTGACATTTTCAAGAAAAGTTGCATTTTTCCAACGCTGGTCGGCCGACCAGCGTTGGAGAAAACTGTTTTTTTTTTCAAAAACTGCTCCTAATTTTTCATATTTAGTTATTCCGCATTTTCTTTGCAATTGACTACACACTTGTGAAGGGGTATAAGCCTGCTAGACTGATTCCCCGAAGTCTATAAATTGTTCCGTTTCACCTTAAGTGAGGTCAGGGATCCAGACTACAAGAACATGATTGGTTTTCTTGGTTTTTCCAGCGTCTACAAACTCTAAACGTGAAACAAGTCAGTTTAACAATATTTGCTATAACATACTTATCCTCCAAATCCATTTATTTCTGAAAATTGCAGCAAAAGCAAATGTTGTACATTCCCTTTAAAGGGGAAGTTTTTTTATTGTTAGGCAAATTAGAACCGAGTTATGGGGACCTTCTGCTGTAGCTGGGACAACTCGTGTGTAGTCCCCACAACTACCGAACAAGTATGTGCGTGTATGGGTTTGTTTTGTATTCAATAGGGGATGTGGAACAACAGAGGACAATTCCCAAAGATCCACAATTGATGATCTTGCACAAAACATATGGGAGGTCTTCCTATAAAAAGTACAAACAAAAGAGGGACAATGGGGGGTTTACCCACTTGTGTGCGCACATATACTGGAATTTGTATATCCTACTTTATCCTCTTTGTTCTCGTGTACTGAAGTTTTAGAGTTTGAAAGTGTAGTTGCAAAATGCTCCTATTTAAACCAGAATTAATTTCCCGGGCTGAAGTTCGGACTTAACATCCCTTGCATAAAATACTTCAATTTGCGACGAATCAACACACCTTGGAAATTCCTAGGTTTTTTTTAGTAAAATCACTTTAGTAAAATCTATTTCTTGATAACCTTGTGGAGACGTATTCACCTATAGAAATTGCTCTGTGGAGACGGATACAATCTTTTGTTCCTTATGCACATGTCTCCACTGGGTACCGTGTATCAGATCGTGTTTGTGGTGTAAATCGAGGACACACACAAAAATGTGAAGCATCATCGAGTAATTGAGGACAAGAGTTAAATCGAGGACGACCTGGATTAGAAATCGTGTACAAAACCAATGAGAGCAGTTGCAAAACAGTTGGAGTATGTACAAAAGATCGACGATGAGGAATAGAAAACCTTCGATTTACACCACAACCTGCTGGTGCATGTGCTAGTTGATCGACGAGTCGATCGCCCTTTGGCCACGCGCTTGCGGAGCGGGCGTCAGGCGGTTAAGCTGACACCCCGCGGGCGGGCGAGGAGAAGCCTCGTTTATACCAAGCCACATCATCTCAGCATTCTATTTCTAACTGAAGTTGTTTTAATATGTGCACACTACAGTAAAAAAAATAATACAGTACATCAAAGTGAAGTACGTCTGGGAATTTTGACATTAACATTCGAATGCTCCTGTCTCTGTTTGTTATTTTACGTTGTTATGAAAGTAATTCTCCAAGGAAGAGATTGTTTTTCCACTTTCGATGTCGATCTTGGGACCACAAATGGCCTTTCAGCTAGATAGAGACATAGCTGCCAACTAGTACGATTTTTTTCGTAATTATTACGAATTGTTTGTTAAATTACGAAAATACGATTTGCCACTAAAACATAACGAATTTCCCATTTTCTACCTAACGGTGATTTATCGTTTTGACTAAAAATCTGAAATGTCGCGATAATGGATGGACTGGTGACAAGTCTGTGTTGAATGCTAGTAAATAACAGTTTTTGCGGCAAGCATATTCCTTAACATGATAATATCTCTGGCTTATTCGTAATTTTGCAAGGTTTTGTTGTGCGTAATATTAGGCTGTGTTTTAGTTATAGCTCCCTTTTATCGCTTCGTTTAAAAACGCATTTAAACCGGAATGGGGCAATCTCAGCGGAGGCAGATCATTTGTGTGTAAAACATGATACGAACTAAAATTAACATTCGATAGCATGCTCCAAAATATGCACATCTGTGTTGATGTTATTTTTTGACTTCAAACAAACAATACAGACATTAAAACAACGTTGTTATGAAAACAGTACGTTATTATTCACAACAAGGAAGGGTATTGTTTGTGTACATGTAAACCATGTACCTTTCGATGTCGATCTTGGATAAAACGAGAAGTTGAAAATGACCGCGCGGGTTGATTACTAATTGGGATTTTGAAATGTTGGCAGCTATGTAGAGAGCAGAAGGCGCTTTTTGTGTCGAATGTTTTTGTCCTTCACATTCTGCAGCTCGTCTATAGATGGCTTCCTTTTCCAGTCACATTAATGGCTTTTTCTATTATCGTATCTCCTCTATAAGTGCTTTTTAATACCCACTAAGCCCATGCGCCTCAAAAAAGAAATACGCTTTATAATGCAAAAACTCTGTAATGAATCGCAACCCAGCTAAATTGCCTGAGGAGATACAATAGACCATGTTAGCATGTCTATCATTATGCGAATGAATATTGCAGAATGTCGCGATACTTACTTAATGTCACATGAGTGATTTGCACGGTTCAAAGTCCCTCCATTGTCCTTCGGTTTTTGAATGTAGGGACAGGTAGGAATACATTAGGAGGATTTCCTCCCAATGTATGCAAATTATATGCAGGACTAGGGAGATATACCCATAATGCAACTAGGTCTGAACAAGGCCATTAATACATCTCACGAAACTCATGTTAATGCTGTGTATACAAAAGCTGCTCAGAGACTTTATGTGTTAGTGCAACTTCGTAGGACAGGTCTTATCCAGCTGGACCTCTGCAAATACTATTTTGCTTGTATTAGATCCATACTTGATTATACATGCCAGGTTTACCATAGCAGCGTAACTAAGGAACAGTCCACTTTGTTGGAATCCATTCAACGAAGAGCTTTGAGAATTGTTATCCCTGGTAAGTCTTATGTAAAGGCAATGGAGCAGGTAGATATTCAAACTCTACATGCCCGCAGGAAGTCACTGTGTGAGCAGTTATTCGCTGACATGTCAAATCCTAACCATAGGCTGAATCATTTGCTCGAAAAACACCAGTCTGTATCGTATGCATTAAGGAACCGAAAACAGTTCAGCCTGCCTTTCTGTAAAACGAACAGACTAAAGAACAGTTTCATTCCCTGGGGTCTCTATAATTTACAGTCCTATTTGTTAGTCACTTTTTAGCAATGTTGAGTTGATGCTGATGTCGATATTAATGAGTATTTTAGGTTGAAGTGTTTTTATATCGTGTGAAGTTACCTGTGAATGTATGTGTGTCTAAATGATTTAAATATGTATCATAAATGAAATGTTTTGTTTTTAAATTTAAATACGTGTCATGTCCGGTGCAGCTCTGTTAGTCATGTTCTAGGTCTGTGAAAGTATGTTTCCAGTAACTTGGTTTGGATTGATTTGTTTATTTTTTTTATAGGAGCTTTTAATGTTTAATGTGCATTGCTATTTAAAAGTTTTGATATTTCAAACTCAAATGTAATTTAAATATCTTTCAAAATGTTTTTAATCCAACCATTTCAGATGCTTTGGTTGCTAATAATAATAATAATAATAATAATAATATCTCCACCACTGTAGTGGGTAGTTTGTGGGGTGATGAGTTTCGATTTTCGCTGAACTCGAAAGAATCTCTGGGGACAATCATTAAATAGAGGGTCACTGCTTTACAGCATTTGAAACCTGTGCAGTTGAAATCCTTGAAAATTGCCTTCGTGCAGTCACTGTGGCGATTTTGCCCACTCATGTTTTATGATAAGAGTAATTTTTCGATAGCAATGTGTTTAACTAACATTCCTGCGCAAAGCTGTAAACATCACTTCAGACTTAAAACCAAACAAATCACACTGCGCACGCACACTGCGATACAGTCAATAGTTTTAAATGAATGTCAACTATAGCTACCTGTCCATATATATTATTATTGGAGTGGGAACCAGTCTGTAATTTACACACGTTTTATTTTTCAGTGGTATTGAACGGTACTTAATTTCAAAGTTAAAACTTGAACTGATGGGTACATGGTGGAGCTGCATAGCCCTTATGCCCAAGGATTGTGCACTTTGTGATAAAAGCATGAAACTTCGCATATTGGTTCCTCATGCCATGAAGAAAATCCTCAGATAAGGAAGCATGTCATATTTGACCTCTGCTAACCTTTGAGAGGTAAATGACATTTACATACTCTATTTATAACGATTACTCTTCAAAACTTCACTTTCCTATGACCCAAGTCTACGTCATAGGTCTTTGAGAGGTCCATGACCTTTGTAAACCTAATTTATAGCTATTTGTAAGATTTACTCTCTAAACCCCAACTTGTTCACGTTCCAAGTCTAAATGGCAAGTGTTCATGCTATAAAGAGAATATCCATATAGGACATTTCATATTTAACCTCTGGTGACCCAACGAGAGGTCGTGACCTTTGAAAACCCTATTCATAGATATTAATAAGATTTACTCTTCTAATTGCCTCTTTTCATGACCCAAGTCTAAAAGATAACTCTTTGTGCCTTCCGTGAAAAGAATATTCAGATGTGGGGACATATTTGACGTCTGATACCCTTGGAGAGGTCAATGAAGTTTGTATACCCTAGTTGTCGCTATTTATCACATTTATTCGTCAAAACGCCATTGTTTTCGTGACCCAAGCCCAGTGCCAAAGAAAGGTTGCACCTATTATTCTACAGTCCTGTTATGAATTCAGACCCCACAAACAATTTTGAGGTTACCGCCGTTTTCCTTCTTTTTATTGGCAGACTCAACATGATGCTACTGGAATAGAAATATGTGGGACTGTTTTGCGATGGAATATCATGTACAAATGTCAAGCAGTATTCACTATTGTGTACTTATTACACTCTGTTGTATATCCAGATGGACTTGGTTAACCACATTTTAAAACTTTTTACCAAGCACACTGGTCACTGTTAGAGAGTGATGCTTGTCCGACGAGCCTAGCTCTTATATTCGGTTATCATCGTCTGCCCTTAAAAAGAGAAATGGACATTAGAGGTCATGAAAAAAAATGTCTTTGGGGTCTGAATTCATGACATACTGTAGAATATTTGTTAAAATCACTTCTCTTGCACTATTTAGACTAGGGTCATGAAACATTGGCATTTGGAAGATTTAAATATGATAAGTAGCGGCAATTAAGGTATGTTCTTTGACCTCGCAAAGGTCACCAGAGGTCAGATATGAAATGGCCACCTATCTGAAAATTCATATCATCGCAAGAATACCCAAATGTTAGATATGGGTCATCAAAAAGTGGGGTTTTGAATAGTAAATCTTCTAAATATCTATAAATAGGACATACAAAGTTCATTGACCTCTTGAAGGCCATCAGAGGTGAGATATGGAGAAAAAAAAATCTCTACATATGAAAAATCTCTTCACAGCACGAGCACATAACATTTTAGACTTTGGTCTTGAAAAAGTTATGGTTTAAAGAATAAATCTTAAAGAAAAAGTCCACGTATTGTCGATACTGACTGCGGGGCGGGAACCAGCCTACCATGCGAAAACAGAATTATTGTCTGGCAGCCAACGATTCGAAATTTGAAAAGCATTATGCCCTACTTTAATATCTAAAACTTGACCCGATTTTGTTCGGTCGATGTCTCTTTTAAATGTAAATAACTTTTGTATTGCAAAGAAAATTAGCAATTTAGAAAAGGCATGTGTTTTCCGGGATGAAACTCGAAAGTAGCGCGGTGAGTGTAACGTGTTATCGTATTGAATGTGACCATTTTGTTCCGTCGGTCGTCACATGTCAATTTCCGGGATGAAACTCGAAAGTAGCGCGGTGAGTGTAACGTATTATCGTGAATGCGACTTATTTGTTCCGTTGGTCGTCACATGTCAATTTCCGGGATGAAACTCGAAAGTAGCGCGGTGAGTGTAACGTGTTATCGTATTGAATGTGACCATTTTGTTCCGTCGGTCGTCACATGTCAATTTCCGTTGGTTGTCACATGTCAATTTCCGGGATGAAACTCGAAAGTAGCGCGGTGAGTGTAACGTGTTATCGTATTGAATGTGACCATTTTGTTCCGTTGGTCGTCACATGTCAATTTCCGGGATGAAACTCGAAAGTAGCGCGGTGAGTGTAACGTGTTATCGTATTGAATGTGACCATTTTGTTCCGTTGGTCGTCACATGTCAGTTTTCGACTTGATCATACTTCAGCATATAAAATGTCCATGTTTTTTCGTTCACAGGAAAACAAATGTTTTGAATCATTAAAGACGTAAATGACCTTACTTAGTATGAACGTTTTACTTATTTGTTCTTTTCATTTAAGATTTCAATATTACTGAAGGACAGGTTCTATAAATTCTGGTGCAAGTAAGCGAGCCGCACTGGCTTTACTTTTGTAGGTTACATATAATTTCTGGTTTGCGTATTAGCATAATATCGTTAACAACAACGATGTATATGTTTGCGATAAAGCAGTGTCATAAGTTTATCAATGAGTTAAAATTCTCAAAAGTGTAGGCAAGGGTGAAATGTTCTCGTGTTTTGCCCGAAACCTACAGATGTACTTGCAGTCTACAGCAACCAATCGATTTAGTTCCTTCCCAGGTCACATTTCACGGAATCGATCAACAGGTTGCGATTGCTGGACATGAAGATCACTTTCACGAATGTTCGATATTAATTGACAGCATGAAATTGAATTAACATGGCCAATGGGGAGCAAAGGCCATTGGATGGATTTTTGGGCCTTGGCAAAGTACCCCCCCCCCCAAAAGGTGTCGATTGCTAGCGTGCATGCAAACAAAATATACCATTCGTTTCATGGCATTTTTGTACAGAGAAATCGAGCGGGATTTAAAACGCCCATGCCCGGAAGTTAAAAGTGCTTGGTTTATTTGATACACGAGTTGTTTGGGCGAAGGTATCTTGCACACGACAACAACGGTCAATGCTCTGTAGATGATACCACGGAGTTCATTCAGTGTAGATTCAAAATGAATGAAAAGCAAGTGGGGAAAAATATTGTTCGTTTTTGCCGGTGGTTAAGCATCTTCGGTTCTTTCAGATGAAAGGGATACGAATCGCCGAATTTTCTTCTTTGAAGATCCCATCAGCCACACGGAGAAAAATGAGAAAGTCTGAGGGTGGCATTTACGTGCGACTGTCTCCTTTTCTTTGGCGCATCCGTTGCGGAAATAAAGGGATTTTGTAGGCTTATACAACATGAGCTGTTTCTGTGTTTCTGAGAACGTCTGACGCAGTTGAGAGATGTACAATCTCCCAGGTGATTTCACGTTGAGCTAACAAAATGTTACTGACACCACGAAATGTCACTCTCTTGCCTGAAATGCAGAGAGCGAGTTGGAAAAACATTACTTTCACTTAGTGCGTTAAGGTCACCAAGTATTCCGTTGGCACTGTCACCAAAACCAACCGGTATATTATTTCCGGGTGAGGGGTATAGGAAAGGGTAATATCAACCTTTTATAACATAGTTAAATACTCCCATCGCATCCGGATACTATATAGAAGCCTAAGTTATTCCCAACTTTGACGTCCTCCCGTCAACATGACCTATCAGAGGAAGCAATAGTGGGAAGAAAAATAAAGAAAAGAGCGGCCAACCAGGTACCGTTAAAAATTCACTCCCAATAAAATAAAACATTTGAACCAGTCGAGAATGGATATAATGGACATTCTTGTATGCTCCGATATTAACAGCGCCATAAAGTGTTTATGCCAGCCCCACCACCTAACCAAGTTCGTACCACTCTGCCCTGCAAACAGGACGCTGGGATATTCTGATGAATTCACGCTCTGATTGGTTGGATTTTGCATGACCTGTGACCTGCGCGTCATCACGGTCTTGACTCTGCAAGGTTTGAAACGGCCGTTAAGACTGATTCATTACGCTTTTATTCCAGTTTAGAGATTTTTTTGTTGTTGGAAAGCGTTATAATGTAGACAATTCTGTAAACTTATCTGTGTTGTAAATTTACAATTCCCGTCCCTTGCTCGGGCTCCGTTTCGAATCACGAACGGTCGGATTGCATTATGCAACGCTCAAAATTTCGTCCACATGGTCCGCAACGAAACAGAAATCACATCTGGTATGGAATGTTTGGATTTCTATGGGAAGTTTTCGGATAGCATTTGCGCACATTGTCTAACTGCGGTCTTGAACAGCTGCAGCCAGATGCTTTATATACATAGGTCATAGGCCACTTCCTTCACAAGATTCTGTGAAGCTCATCAGAGTATCCCAGCGTCTTGTTTGCAGGGCGGGGGTACGGGGGAACCAAGAGCCCTGTTATAAGCTCTTATTTTCTTTGAGCTGTCATTTGACGGATTCTCTTTACCTGATAAGAACCCTCATGGTTAAGGGTGCAGACATGTAAATAGGCCCAGAATTGCCTACGCGGGCCAAATCAAGATTTGTATGCCCTCAATTTCTTTGCTTAGAGCATTTTGTGGACCACGAACTTGAAGGTTTGTGGGTGGAAGCTGTGCACAAGAGTGCGAGCTCGAATTTTTGTGAAATTCGGATGAAATTGACAAATTGGGCCCCAAAGTTGCTCTATTTTGCAATGGAGCGCAGGGATCGTTTTTTGTTTTCAAAATGGCGATGGGCCACAGGACTACATTTAGGGGTGATCATCTTTGGATGGATTTTCTCCCAAAAGTCATTGGATTACCACCCGAAAATTGAACAGAAAATGAAAGATGATGAAATGAGCTTTAATTTGATGGGTGTCTGAACTCCGGAGAGTTGTGAGTATTTTAAGTATTTTTTGGAAATAGGCCTAATTATCACTGAGGTCTATGGGAGTCGATTTACAGGTCTGCACCCTTAAACCCTCCTGAGCTCTCACTTGGAGCTATTCTGTTCTCGATGATACAGATAACACTTCCGGGTACGGGTGATCATGACACGTGGGGCAGAGTGTATAAGCACAAACACTGCATAGCGAAGTAACGGATTTAGCTGTCATCGGCTTCCTTTGATAACAGGGCGATGGGGATGAGCGAACGTCAGGGATAACTATCTTGGAGGTTTTTCTTGATCATTCCCCATTGGTCAAAACAAATCTCAAGCAAATCTCAATTTCACTCTGGGCTCGAACGACACTGTATCGCTGTCAAGTTCGACGCTGTGATTGCATTACGTATAATACACGCAATTACAGAGCTACAATCGAATTTCCCCGAGCAACTGAAAAGGCCAATAACGTTTCCATTGTTGTACGGGACATTCACCCTTGTAGTTGACAATAGCCTCTTTTTTTTTAGTGAGTGTACAAATAAATATTTTCTGCAAAATCGCAACAGCAAGCAATTAAAGTGCAGGTTTAAGGAACTGTTGGCGGTCTAGCCGTTGGCTACCAAATGTTTACCGGAAAACGAGGAGGAAGAACACAGGCAAAATATTCCGGAGAATCAAAATAACTTGCAGAAACGTCCGTAAACTACGATGCTCTTGTCTCGTGTTGTATCATGTAGGCCTATACAGGGTGGGTAAAAAAAAAAAAAAATGAACCTCATACTCCCACTACCCTTGGACTCAAATCACATATACCAATGCATGAAGATTTTTTTTTAAAGAAAACTGAAACCAAGATTAGGTACAGTAGTTTTTGTTCTAGAGCCTATTTTGTGAAGTAAGGTTGGGATAGTTTTTTTCCCGATGAATTACTAAACCGCGCCCGGGAATTTGAGTTACATTGTAATTGATAGAGGGATAGGGTCTGCTCATAAGTCCGACGCCTCATAGGTCCGACGCCTCATAAGTCCGACAAAATCGCATCCCCCAACCAAATAAAGGCCCATAAGTCCGACGCCTCATAGGTCCGACAGCTCATAAGTCCGACGCCTCTTAAGTCCGACGCCTCATAGGTCCGATGCCTCATAGGTCCGACGCCTCACACGCTTCGTTTTTCCGACGTCGGACTTATGAGGCGTTGGACATATGAGGCGTCGGACTTATGAGGCGTCGGACTAATGAGGCGTTGGACTTATGAGGCGTCGGTCCTATGAGGCGAAATAAATAAATTGTATGCCTCATAAGTCCGACGCCTCAAAAGTCTGAAATTTCGGACTTATGAGGCGTCGGACCTATGAGGCGTCGGACTTATGATACGGCCCCGTTATCTACCCACATGATGAAAGAAGTATAAGGCTCAGCAGCAAAAACTATTGGAGCGAATCAGCATATTTTGGTATCGTAATTCTTCTAAAAAGATTCTCCATCAATCGGTAGGCCTAGGCTACAGGTGGTTTGAGTCTCAAGGTAGTGCAAGTATGCCGTTCCGTTTCTTGGGGGGACCACCCTGTATAGTGCGACTGAAAATCCCCCTACAGAGTATGATGGTGGCGTAAAATTTGCGAAGGGTTGGGGAAATCGATAATCTAGAAGAACTCATTTTTGCGCTAGGTCATAGTTTCAAGCAATAAAGATCTCTTGTTTCCCCAAAATTCTGAGCATACGGGGTTACGCTCCGACACAGCCCCGTCACTCCAACATTAGGGCCTAAGCCATTTCTAAAACGGGAGATGAAATGTCCCCTCTTACAGACCTGCTTTAAAAACAATTAATACAATAATCTAAAACATGCCTTCAAAATTTACGGGGGAAAATGACAACAGAGAACACTCTCGAGGAATAAAACTGCTCGCAAATGCTATACTCAATGCCTAGCCCTGGTTTGTGAAGGAGGTATTTTTGACGAACCGCGCCTTGACATCGAGCGCACGTTTAAAGGTTACCATGACAACCGTAGGGAAATCAATTCCTGCTGCTTTAAAAAGCGCTACCCGTCAATGTATGTAAAAGTGCAATGGCATTCTTGCGTGAAGAGATGGCAAAATAATATGGGAATTAATGAGGATGAATTAA
Organism: Patiria pectinifera; assembly: GCA_029964075.1. Lineage (NCBI taxonomy): Eukaryota > Metazoa > Echinodermata > Asteroidea > Valvatida > Asterinidae > Patiria > Patiria pectinifera. The sequence continues at coordinate 29,948,046 of CM057142.1, read as the reverse complement.
TTTCCGTTTTAGTCATCATTGTTGCACTAAGTGAAAACACGTGAAAAAAAGCAAGCTGCGCACGCTCTTCTATATTGTACGATATTATCAGCCAGGCTGAAAAACCATAAATAATTGAGATCTGACTCCATAAGGAGCTTGTTATGGGAATAGCATTGTCAAAAACTGGCATGTGCCAAAAGGCCTTTATACGATTTGAATTGATGATACGTTTCCTTATTTTGCTTTCTGTATATTTTTGGAGGGGAAAATGAACTTGGCTAATTTTCATGTGGTAAATACAATCTTTGCAATAAATTCATCTCCCAATTTCATGTAATTATACTCAGCCGAAATTATGCCTGGCAAACGGTCCTGCTTTGATATTAAAAATAAGGGGTTGGGTTATGATTGAAGAACAATCAATTATATCGGGTGTCATGTACCATGTTGTTCCTCAGCAAGTCTGGTTGAGCATTAAAATTCTTGAATTTTTCCTTTTAAGTGATGTTTGGAATCACAATTCCAAAATTGGGGAAGCCTTGTCCGAATCGGTCGTTTTGTGACTGTTACTGCTTGATTCTTGCCAATAGTGCGCTGCAGTGAATAGTCGCAGCCGTGCATGGTCAATACTTGCCATTTCGGTCCCCGAAAAAAAGAGAGAAGAAGCTTTAGGTTTGGGCGCCCTATCGTACAGAATCGACCGCGTGTTCGCTTGGCAGCGTGCCAAAACAGAAACCTAGTCTAATGGATGGCCAATTATTCAAACATTTCGATCTTTGGAATAGGAAAGTTCAATTATCTCTAGTCCATTAATGATAGTTATCATAAGTGCTCCATATACGCTGCGAAAACAACCAATTAAGGTCTAATCCTCTCTTAATTTCAACTCAGCACTGAACTACAGCTTTATCCTCTGCAAATTGTAAATCAGCGCTGGATTGCCCCCTCTCCACCCGCCCCAACCGGAAAAAATAGACTAGATACAATAAAAAAGAATGGATATTTAATGACATAAAATTATTTCTACTAATAAAGAACGGCACCTTGCCAGCTCGGCTTTAATCCTTATCATGAAAGCTCTTTTTGGGGGGTCAACCTCATAACACTATAGGGTATCGGATAATTTGGCTCCCTTTTAAAATTCACTTCAGTGACTGAACACTTTAAAGGTATAGTCCATCATTTGTAATTTGTGCATTTTGTTCGTTTGAAGCAACAAACATGCTCAAAATCTAAAGAAGGGTATTGAACAACTAACCTGATGAGGTTTCAGCTCAGCTTCAGCTGTATATTCCGAAAAAAACAGCATTCTAGGATCTTGATTTCAAATCAAAAGTTGCTGAATCATGTTTTGAATTGGGCCTGAATTCAGCGTCCGAGACACGTTCTCAATGAGCCGATTGCAGCTACGCAATGTCGCGCACTGATCCGACGAATTATAGCAACCGTGCCAATGCTTGCGCGCGCTTCGCTGCAACACAAAACAAACTACTAATTTAAATTTCCTACGGTGCGTCTTAAGAAGCAACGTTGGAAAGGCCTTCTTTTGTTGATTTCTTCAAAATGACAGCTTTCCAGAAAGAATAATTTCACAGGGAGTTTAGTCCCCTCACTATCTTTCAACCAAGTATGTTTTTCAACAAGAATTACGCCGATTACTCTTTGGATAGCTGCAAATGATGGACTCCAGCTTCATCCGCTCACCATCCGCTCACCAAAATACAAAAAAAGTTGCACAAATTTTCACACATTGCACCAACACACTGCACACGTTTCTCATCACTACTCACTAAAAAACTAACTGACATTAATCAACTTTTTACGGGTATTTTTATGTTTAAATTTCTTCTTAATTCTCTTTCCTTTTCTTTCTTTCTCTCTCTTCTTACCTCTACTCAGTCATCTATAATATCTCTCTAATAACAATAATAAAGCACAATTTATTCGTTCACAACACTTCGCACAACTCATTCCTCAATACTTCTTAAATCGTCTTTGGAATGCTGACGAGGCCAGTCGTCGCCAGGCCAAGGCAAGTCGTTCCAACAAAAACGAAATTAATAGGAGAGGATCTTGATCTCAAATTATGTAACCTTTCTTTGATCTCATTGGCTTTTTTTTTTAATTTTTTTATTCTCCTCTCTCACCATGTTTATTGTTTTCAACAATGTGTTTGTGTGTGTGTGTGTGTGTTTCTTGTCTGGTTTGTTTGCTTCAGTATTGTTTTTTTTTTTTTTTTTTTTTTTGTTTTTATACGTTTTTTCTCGTGAATCTTTGTTTTTTTTTCTGATTATATTATATTTTGCAGGCATTTCTGTAACAAAGCTTCTTCAAGAAAAAATGCTCGTGTTTTTTTTTTTTTTTTTTTTTTCCAGATTTTATAATTTAATTTTATTTGAATTTTTTTAATTATTTCAGTTCATTTATTTCCTTTGAATTGTAATTGTTTATTATATTTTTATTACTTTACTACTATGTGTCAGAAAGCACGGAAATAAATCTAAAATCTAAATCTAAATCTAAATCTAATAATACCCTGGAATGAAATTGTGTTACTTTTCATCATGCATGTGAAATGGGCCCATTGATCTCCATATATTGAATTGAAATTTAGGTAAAATCTTAATTTTTGGAACTTGCGAAGAGAAATGAAAGCAAGTTAATAACTATCCTGTCTGCTTCAATGAATAATTTAAAATTTGTAATTAAACATTCCCTAATGTTTTAAGCCGTATTTTAAAAACAATAATGACGGTAAAATAAGGCTGTGCCTGCATATATAGTCTGGCGCCATCCCATTCAACAGTTAACAATTAATGAAATACATAGGGAACTAAACAAAAATGACCAACTCGTGAAAAAGGCCCATTAAGCTTTACTTTGTGCAGGGTTTTTAAACACACAAGCTGAGATTCCATATAAGGTCAAACGGGATATTCCAAAGGAGTCAAAATTGCATATGACACCAGAATGTACAAACACCGGATGCCTTTAGCAATTTTAGCAATTTCAAGCATGCAGAAATATTTCCGTCTTGCATATTTCCAAGTGAACTGTGAAATGTCAATTACTGTTGTCGTTCACTTTTCTTCAAGGTCACTCCTCGCAGGATGACACTGTGATACAAAATAATATCCAGCCTATAAATTAAGCGGGGAAATTAATAAAGAATATGAACACTAATGGTTCAAGGAGGTCGTCAACACGACGCGGAAATAATAACCGTGTTCTGGCTGAATGCCGTTGGTAATTGTATTATTTTTTCGACCTTATTTTTATCTTACGTGAATTTGTTCGTCATGATTAATTTAATTTTGTTTATTCCTAAAGTCCGGGTTCAAACGAAACATGTTGTGGAGCGTCAGTACCTTTAATTGTAGCCTAGACTGTATTTAGAATCGATGGATTTTTTTTGTCAATGTTCACTTTTTTTCGCAATTACTGTTTATTTGCAAAGCTGGCGTTTCTCATGTAGTGCGTTCGGGTGACGGGTCTAAAAACGATCCCTTAATCTTGCATAAGGTACAATAATTATGTGCCATGGGTAAATACATTTCATATAGGATTTTTTTATGCTATACTGAGACAGCAGTCTTGCAGAAGAACGCATTCCTTGCACTTTGACATTCAAGTCATTAACAAGGTTCTGTGTTTTACTTTGCAGTTCGTGGACCAGTATTAGCTACAATTTATTTCACGGTACAGACATAAAGACGCTAACGGCCGTAAATTGCCTATGAACAACTAAAATTGGGGACCTTTATGCTCCATTTTATTACCGGGTAGCAGTTACACGATCGCTGTACCGTCCAATATGACTTGCAATTGAATGTGAACAACGATATATTACATGAATTAAATATTTCACATTGGTTTGAGAAGACCATGCCAATGTCCAAATAAAAACCTTAGTATTAACATCCTATAGGTATACACTTATTTCCACCCCTAATCATAAACTAAAAGTGGTTTATGCTGAGTTAATCATCAAATCGTTGTGTAATCGCTCCCTAGTACTAACTCCAACTCTTAACCCTAACCTGAAACTTACCCTAACCCTATAACCCAAACCCTTACCCTACCATTTGATCCTTACACCTTTACCGTTACGGTTAGCGTAGCCCTAACTCTAAACCCAACCGAACCCCGGCCCCAACATACCCTTACCCCTTAATCTTTGTACCCTATACACTGATAATAATCCAGCTTTCTATGTGCTATAGAGACTGGAAATAATTACGTCATACCGACAATACAGATGGGGCTTGCGCATTTGCCTCCTAGCTATGTCACAAAAAAAGTGTCCGTCTAACTATTTTTGAAATAACCACCAAACCATGAAGCCAAGTTTGAAAATGTTTGATTGTACAGATACTCCTTATCCTTGGTCTATGAGTTTCATTAAGTTATATTTAGGTAGCGCTGCACAATGGCAAATTGACAACATTTTTGGACACTGTGACGAAGTTCCTTGCCTAAATCAAGTTCAATGCTGTGTTATGTAAGCTGTGTAAAATCATGCATGCTGTGAAAGAAAAGGCTGATGTGGTTTGGGATTGGAATAATTTGCCCTTGAGCATTAAACTGAGGTCTTGCCACAATGACTGCTAGCCAGGCAAATAATTCCAATCGCAATCGCAGCACTTTTCACAACATGCAGGATTTTACACAGCTTACATAACACAGCACTGCAATTCGTTAATGCAAGGAACTTGGTCACAGGATTTCATGTTAGCATGAATCCCGCAATAGGGCGACAAGTTGTGCGGGACTTCATCTACATTAGGGCGATACACCGCAATAGGGCGACAATTTTGGTGTCGCCCTATTGAGGTAATTACCCTTTAGCGAAGGAATTTTGATGTCGCAAATGGGCTAGATCGATTGCTCGTGGTTCAAAACGTACACATACCAAACTTGGTTGGGATCAGATAAGGTAAAATTGGGTTTGGTCACATTAAAGTTTGGAAAATATTGTGCACGTTTCTATAGAAGTGTCGCCCTATAATGCAATCCATGTTGTTGTGATCAATTGACAATATTGTGTAGTGATGTAGTGACTGAAATTCAATGAAACTCATGGGGTTTAGACCAAAGATAAAGAGCATCTGCACAATTAGACAATTTCAAAATTGACTTCATAGTTTTGTGGTTATTTCAAAAACAGTCAGACGGACACCTGTTTGACATTATAATTACACCCTAGATTGTGCAAAATCACATAGTAACTGCCTCAAAAATTTCTCTCTAAACTGTTTTAGTTCTCGTTTATACGGGCACTCGGTCTGGATTGAAATTCGAGGATACTATTTTGTCAGTACTCGTACTTCTCTCAGACTTTGGTATCTAAATACTCGAACCAATAACTTATCGTTCTCGACATTATCAGGTACACGATATAACAGTCATTCTGTGCCAATAGGGCAACGAATAGGCCTAATAACAAAGATGTGACAGTTTCAAGTAAAAATACAGTACCAATTAGTAACACAATTTTCTTCAAAACTCTAATGTGCAAATGTGTTATAAATTCCCCTCTTCATAAGACTGAAGTCTGCGTTTAAAAATGCGCCTGTTTTTACTGCAAAAGAATCCATTAATCTGACCCCTGAATAAAATACAAATGATCTTGCACTTTTGTACACTGTGACATAATGGTTTCATTATCTCGAACCAGTTACCTTCAGAGTATGGACATCATTTTATTATAGGCCATTATTTTTTTCAGCACGCTTTTCATTGTTGCACTTTTTCACGAGGTGAGCTTATTACCTGAGGCATATATGATTGTCTCCCTCCGATCCCCCGGGAACCCATTGAATGTTATGACGAGGCCGGTGTAGGAGCAGCTCAGGCGAGTTGATAGTTAACCGAAAGTGAGTGGTAAAACAAAGAGACATCTAAAAGCAATGCAATATGTATAGCATCCACATTTCTGCCTCTTTGTAAGAATATGTTTTATTGCGAAATGAAAGTCTGTTTTTTGTTTTTGTTTTTTAATAAAAATGTGTCAGCACTGATGGGAGTCAGGTCTGTTGACCAACTGAACCACGTTGCGTATTTCAGTTAAAGCAGATTTACTGCTTTGTGGATTCATTACAATTTACAAAGAGTGGCACGTACAATTATGCCTGTGTGTTCTTTCAGCAAAACGACAACAATTCACACACATACCTTTGTGAATTGTTTTCTTTTTGCTGAAAGAACACTTACCAGCCTACCTATTTTGTGATCCGTGGACAGAACTTTAAAACGGTGGTTGTGTTTAACATTCATTCCGTAACTTAAAAAGTACATGAGTGATTTGAATGATTCTTGTACTAAAAGAAAGCTTATTAACTGAGATATCATATAGGCTAGATTTTTATAGTGCTACATGCAGAACTTTATTTTTAAAAAAATGGGCCTGCCATTTGGGTTCCCTTTTCACCCCCCACCCTCACCCTGTGTTCACTGTGTGGACCTAACAAAAGAGGTCCACATACACCATGTAGCAGCGACGTTGTGTGGACTTGCCCACGTCCACACAAGGTTTCCCCCTCTGGAAAACAGTTTTAGAGGTATTTGTTTTTCCGCTTAAAAGCGGAAAAGCATTGTTTTTGTTCTGATTTTGTTGGCTTTTAACTTGGTGCACATCAAGACCACAATAAAAATATTTGCATTGACAGGTGTTGTTACGATGACAGCATCATGGGACACGTGACGTCATCAAAAACGTGCATATTTTGAATTCCTATATCTACAGAACAGTAAGTCCGATTGGGTTGAAACTCGGTATATAGGTAGACCGGGATGTGTTGTAGGTAAAAAATTGAGATGACGTCATGATGACGTAATCGATTTAATATGAATTTTTAAATGTTTCGACCTTTAAGCGGTATCTCACAAACGCAACATGTAAAATTCATAAATCCTTTTGTAGTTGGCTTGTCAGATAATAGGTATACACACTTTTTTTTTTTAAAATGTGTGACGTCACGATGACGTCATCAAAGACGCGATTTTCTCAAACACATATAACAGAAGTTCCTATCGTCATGAAACTTTGTGGATAGGTAGATAATGTCACAAGTATGCAAAATTTGAAATGATGTAACCATGACGTCGTCGGTTGATATTTTAGGAATTTCTTAATATTTAAGATTTTATTCCGCTTACACAATTTTACACTTTCTTTCATCAAGACCACAATGAAAAAATGTGCATTGACACTAATAGCTATAAGACACGGTTGGTTTACTAGATTTGGCAGCCAAGTTGATGACGAATCACACATCTTCGCACGAATTTTGATGCACGTTTACATCAACATTCAGTTCACTAAAAATGTAGAGCGTTCAATTTAAATCTAAAAGCACATGCGATTCCACTTTTCAACGATTCACTTCAAAAATAATGCGTTCAAATTAAAAATTCATATTGGGTCATTCAAATTCACCGGAGCTTCAGCTTCACGTTGCGTCAGTTTGGTGGTTCAAATTCGCCATTAAGTAGGCCTAAGCATTTGTGAATTGTGAGCAAGGGAATTCGAAACCGTTTCATGTCATTAATTTGTTGGTCAGAATTCAATGAAGTGTCTTTGTTCGAATTTTAAAAATACAGAACAGCTGTTTCCCACAACATTCAGCCACAAAGCAGCAGTCAACAAAAATAACCATTATATTGATCACTTTTTTGCATAAAAAGAAAGCAGGTGTTACTGAAATGAAATATGTTTACGATAAAGCTAACTGAGAAAAGAGCAACGGTAAATAATTACAAACATAATTATAACAAAAAAACATACATGTATGTGAACATGATAAAAAGAGGGCAAAGATCTACTGAGTTTAATGTGCCTAAGCTTATAGTTTATACAGGGCTAGTAAAAAAAACGAAACCCAAATGTCGGGTCTATTGTTTTATTGAAATTCTGCATGTAGCACTTTCCAAATCTAGAACATGAAAGCCCAATTCATAAACTTTCTTTTAGTACAAGAACCATTCAAATCACTCATGTACATTTCAAGTTACGGAATTCTAAACACAACCACCGTTTTAAAGTTCTGTCCACGGATCACAAAAAGTGTGCGTTCTTTCAGCAAACGAATCCAATTTACACACATCCCCAATTTTTAAAAATGTGTGACGTCACGATGACGTCATCAAAAACGCGATTTTCCCAAACGGATATAACAGAAGTTCCCATCGTCAGGAAACTTTGTGAATAGGTAGATAATGTCACAAGTATGCACAATTTGAAATGATGTCACTATGACGTCATCGGTTGATATTTTATGATTTTCTTAATATTTAAGATTGTATTCCGCTTTCACAATTTTACACTCTCTTTCATAGGATCGACGTCAAACTTCGTGCACATCAAGACCATCCGTATTAAACTTGAAAAGTACATGAGTGATTTGAATGATTCTTTTACTAAAAGAAAGCTTATGAATTTGGTTTCCATATCCTAGATTTTGAAAATGCTACATGCAGACTTCACTAAAACAATGGTCCCGACATTTGGGTTTCGTTTTTTTGACTCGCCCTGTATTTGGAAACTTGTTTACGTGTTCGAGGACCACACCATCCCGTCTCTTTGTAAAATTCCTCGTCATGTTTTTTTCAATAAAGACAGGATGTCCTTTTAGAGAAATTTCATCAGCATACGCATCTCTCTTGTCAAAATAATGTGCGTACTCCTGAGTGATAGTTCCAATCTTTTTTAAACCGAATTGTGAGTACGACATTCTAGAGCAAAGTGAAATTTTCCCTCTACAAATCTAATTGTCTAGCTTTATCAAAATATCACGGAATACATCGCCAAACCTTAATGCGATTTCGGCCTGAGTTGTTCATACTGATTCGAAAATTTTCAATAGCGCTCTGGTAACGGTTTTGCCATCACAAAAGAAACAAACCAAGTTATAGAGAGACGATGGTGTGAACGTCTCCTCACGAATCCCATGACATTTAGGACTCGGTTTTTTTTCTGTTCAAGACTGAGACAAGTCTTGTCCGTTGACAACTTTGTTTCACCACTACTTTTTTCGAAACATTGTAACTTTCAGGAATGTTGTCGTATCGTGTTGCCCATTTCACCAGATGACAGCTAAGTAGCAGGGGTTTCCACTGATGCACTATTTTAAACTCCATGTCTTCAAAAAATGTTATAAATATTTTTTTTTGGTGTGTGTGAATAATTGTATGCCTTGTATATCATGTCTGTTTGTTTGGTTCTCTCTTTTTAATCTAATTGTAACTTAAAGGACTTTTATGTAATGTAAAATGTGATGTGTGTAATGTTTATACATGTAATGCATGTCTGTTTGTTGTTGTTTAGTTGTTTGTTGGGTGTGTTTGCTCGTTTGATGTTGGTTTTTTTTGGGGGGGGGGTAAAGGTTGTGTTTGTGTTGGTAATCTAAATGGCTTGTGTGAAACTTTTTACCTTTTTTTTTTTTTCAAAATCATCTGTTGTATGGAATGTAAATTTTCACCTTTGGTGTGTGAATTTTATGCTTTGTATCATGTCTGTTTGTTAGTTTCTCCCTTTTAAATTTTACTGTAACTGTGACGATATGAACTTTTAGCCTGATTTTGTAAATATTTTAATTGTCAGCATTTATGCTGTTGTGTACAATATATTTTGTTTTTTAAGAATAAACCAGAATAATAATCTTTCTGACTCGCCCTGTATGCCTAATGTAACAAAGAAATTGAAAAGCTCGTCATCTGCTGTGTATAGTATGTTGCTCAGTCGGCATCGATCATTTGTTTTCGGATGCGATAGGCTATATATGACATGTATAGCATGTTGCCCAACAACTGGAACATTGCAAGCAGGCAGGAAGTTCCCTAAACAGACGTAGAGGAACATTGGTAATTAGCCGGAAACGCACCTACCAATTTAATGAGAACAACCTTGCTACAAATGAAGAAAAGACTAGCACCATATACCATGTGAAATTATCCCGCCTGAAATGGTATCGCTCGGGAGAAAGCAATCATTGAAGATGGCTTCAAAAATATGGTGCCCGCGGGCGGTTTTTTTTTTCAGGTGTGGTAGCATCGGAATCAGGTTACAAGACAAAAAAGTTGTTCATTATGTTTTCCGTTCTTTAAATTTTTTTTCTTCTTCAAAACAGGGTAGTTTTATCTTGCCGCTTTGCATGGCATAGACAATCCAGGCACGCTATCAATTATATCACGGAGGCCCCCTATTTTGGCGTAAGCGTTGTGCTATTGCTATTGTTGAGATAATCCATCATGAAACTCAGTGTTGCTTTGTACAATAGCGTGATAATGGTTTCCCCATTGAAGGGGGCCTTGTGAGTACATGTTCGGATTCGTCTACGGACCCGTTGGAATTTTGTGCTGGAAAAAAAGATGCGATGACAAGATTAGGCCACTAACGCAACAGCTCATGAACCTAGACAACAGTCTTTGTTTTGCAGCTACAGTCTCGCTTTTGAGCCACTTTGTGGATTCCGTGCGAAGAGCAATATTAACTATACCTCCTTAGTTCCCCGGGAAATCGGAGCGTTCATCCGGCGAAGAGCTGCCACTCATCGTCGTCTCTCACCAAGAGCGGGCTTTAAAGTGTAGTCGATGTTTGCGTGTGTAATTTTCCTTCTCTAAACGAATAAGAGCAGCTGTGACGAGTGATCCATCACTCTGCCATGGGTCTGTACTCTCTCGACAACATCTTTGCCAAATCGTCAATTTCACACCGGCGCTGCGAGTAAAAGCCCTCACTTCCGATAACTGGATTTATTTTCGGTCACTCGAATATCGCTAGGGTAGTATTTGTCCTGTTCGATGAAAACACAGGTTCTCTCTCTTCTCCGACTACTCGCATGACGAATCCGAGCCAGGTAAAGTGTACAAGAGGGCAGCTAAGCAAATTCATCAAAGTGAGCAAAGTTTACGTTAGCGATTGCGTCGTTCCATATTGCTTAAGCAGTTCTGTAAATACTCGCAACGAAGCGGTTGGGAGGAGCTAAAAAATAAGGCAACTATTGACGTTAGTGTAGGGCTTTTTCGCCGAAGGAACATTTAAAACACAGGGTGAGTAAAACTTAACAGCGGCACCCAGACCAAAAGAATTATATTTCATATTGAAAAAATATTGAGCACCAAAACGAATTATGATTGACAATAAATAAAGTACTCTTAGATAAAAAAAAAATCTTCACTTGCTCCCTCCGTTCAAATTACATCACCATTTAGCGCCGGAAATTTTTTTGCTACGCGGCAACCCGTGGTCCGATTTTTTTGTTTTTGGTATCAAAAGATGCGCAAAGCTCAAGGCTAAAAAGTCATAACAGCTCGGGTCATGTTGAAGCTCGGAAAATGTTGAAGGGAGCCCCCCCCCCCCGCCCCTTTAGGATTAAACGAAATGACCATAAAATCAGTTTCGTCCTAAAAAAACAAAACAATTTATTGTGTGTTCTGATCAGTGTTGTAGTCGAGACCGGATAGTCCGAGACCGAGACCAAGACCGAGACCTGAAGTTGCGAGACCGAGACCGAGACCGAGACCAGCCCCTTCAAGGCGGACCGAGACCGAGACCGAAATGGTCCGAGACCGAGACCGCGGATAATAAATAACAATAATCTAAATAAACAACAAGACACTAATTACAGCTGAACAGTCTGTCCTTGAGATGTTGATGTTCATGGGGATGTGGAGGAAGTGATTGAAAGTTAGGAATCACTTGTACCTGCTTAATAGTGTCATGCGAGTGCTCTTCGTGTTTGCTTCATGCCATAAATTACAACATGGCAACAGAATTTGTTATTGTCACAATCAATTAAAAAATTTGGAAACAACCTAATTTAAAGAAGGGGAAAACCTTATTTGATGAACTCCATATATTTTTGCCACTTTTTAAAAAATATTTTTGTTTTAATATTGTTTAACTACTATAAAGTGTAAATCTGATGAAGAAACTCTAACTTAGGAGTACGACAATTTGTACTAGTTTTTGCAAAACTTGAACATGTTGAAACTTGACAAAAGTAAAAAGTTAAAGGTGGATGTTTCATCTGTTATAGGAACTCGGACCCTAAACTCCAGAGCCACCCCTTGGTTTCAGCAATGACCACTAACGGATATTTAAATGCAACTTTACTTTTACATTGGACCTCCTTGTAAACCTGATTCGAAAAAAATTTGGAGCAAGAAAATATTGACTTATTTTTTAAAATTTCAGTCATGGAATTTAGATTTGTACATGTAGACCAAAAAATTGAGAGATGGTAGCCAGATATGGATTGGTCTGCCCCCTCCCCCCCCCCCCATCCCTCTTTGTGATTCTCCTTCCAACCCTGCATGTTTGTGTTTCTTGTTCCTCTGTCATTTACCTCTGAAGAAGGCATGGCTAAGGTTGAAATGTAATGCCACTTTATTTTTGTTTAATGTCAATAACGTTACATATACTATAGAAGATCGATGAACCATATTTGCCTGATCTATCTTCTGTTAATCTGCCCGCCGTCATCATCGTCATTAGCCTATTTGAGAATATGGCCGACACAATAGAAGGGTGCTGTCACAAACTAAATGTGGTGGGCGAGATGTACTTTTAGGATTCATGGCTCAGTGCCCACGCCTCTCTGTGTTTTGTACCGTGCCATCGTATCGCCCGCATCGGCTACTTTGCTGGGCGATTTACTTGAATATATTAATATTGAAGTACGACATATTGCCAATATATTAATAGTTTATTGTGATGGCCGTAAACAGCATATAGCGATTAATGGACAACAATTCTTCTCGACTCATGCAAATGCAATTGACATTTAGGAAGGAGACGAGGCAATGAGGCAATCAGACTCTATTTTTGTGTGACCATGGCAGTAGCTCAATTTGTGTTTATCACAGATGAAAAGATGAATACATGGCGAGTCAAAAAGAAAGTGACCGTATGATAAAAACAAATGGCACGCTCCATTTTGTAAAAAATATAATTGGGATAAAGAACATGTTATTGAGTAGTAACTGTGAACATTTCACATAATTTGCATACTCCATTCCCAAGTCGTGTCTATTTTAATAAAGAGATCACAAAAATCAGCTGTCCACCACTAATACCAATTTAAGCGTCTACGAATTGATGAATATCCATTAATAAATATAATGAAAAAAAAACGTTTTCCCGCCTCCACGAATAAAGGAAAAATTGAAAAGGAAAGTAGAAAAAAAATCACCAATATTTCTAGGGAAAAAGAGTTGAATTGTTCCCCACATTCAAAATACAAAATCTGACGGTAAAAATAATGTTTCAGTCTTGATTCATAAGATTTAAATCTCAGTTGTATTTGGAATCAATGAGGATGGCTATAAAGTGCTTGTTTCAACAGATCATCCCACAATAAAAACGAGAAATAAGAAGAGGAGCAATGGTTATTGGACTATGCCTCACTCACTAGAAAGTGAAGAGAGACATGTCCATTAGCATCACACTGCAGTCACATTTGCCCTAAACTGATTCTTTACTTAACCCTAAAAGGGCCGGGGCGGAATCCGCCCCCCTCACTTTTTGGCTGGTCTCGACTCGAGACCAGCCAAAATATCGAGACCAAAGGGGACCGAGACCGAGACCAAGACCGAGACCACAGCGACCGAGACCGAGACCGAGACCGAGACCGAGGCCGGCAAAAAGTGGTCTCGAGACCGAGACCGAGACCGAGACCGGTCTCGAGACCTACAACACTGGTTCTGATGACTGTTTGCAACAACAAAGAAAAAGACACAGAATACTTGTTTCAAGAACAGTACGCAATAACCCTGCTTTGGCTAAAAATATGATTTCTAAAATCCACTTTTTTTTAAGACAGGCCTTTAAAAGGACTTTGTTGAATAATTATTTTTAACTTTTAAGCCGAAGTTTGTATCGCTGGTGATGTTTGCAGACAATTGTAACGAAAACTCTCGAAATCGCATTTTTAGACGAAACAGATTTTGGGGTCATTCGTTTAAATGGTGATATAATTTGAACGGATAGAGCATTTGAACTAATATTTTCATTTAAAAGTAGTTTATTAAAAAGTCATAATTATTGTTGGAGCTTCAAAGTTTTTAAATATGAAACATATTTCATTGGGTTTGGGTTCCGTTTTTTTCTACTCACCCTGTATAATTTTAAGCCAAAAGAAATGGATTTTTCGGTCTACAACTAAACTAATGTTTCCAGGTATTCTCTACGTCTATTTTAGAAAGCTGGTAATATTCGACGAACAGTATACTAGCTCAAAATTGTTGTGTATTTCATGGGGAGGGGCATAGTCTTTCGAGGTTTTATTGTATACACAGTGTAAAAAAAACTAAGTAACCATCGTTCGTATACATGTGAGCTGTAGATTTTTACTGCATCGTAACCGAAATGTCATAGCTCACTTTCCTTCAGAAAAAAAAACACACAAAACCACCTGAAAAACAAGCAAACATCTGCCAACTATATCGATTTTTTTCCCCATTTCTGGAAATCAGGAAGCGAAACGCACAAGTTTTGCAATACGACATTTAATGCACGTACATGTATTCTAAAGAAAACATCCTCCAATCGAATTACCGATCGAAACATCTACGTACAAACACTGTGAAACATTTTACTCGTAGGCCTATACATTGTATTGTCAATCTCGGGAAATTTCTACAAACAAATCTTTACTATGTGCAGGAAGAGCATTACATGTAGGCCTATGTGGAAAAGAAACGTTTTGAATAATTGTAAAGACTTTTTTTAAAAGAGACTGAAAGAAAGACAATTTGGGAATGGGATGAAGTAAGGCACATTTCCTTCGGGACGGATACTTCAATTAGTCTTCATGTAGATTGATTTGAGACGCTTTTATGAAGAGTATGCATGACTGCACAACGCTCAACCAAATTGAAAAGAACGCGGTAACCTTGGCATAGAAAACGGATGAAGTGCAAGGTTAGTGGCAATATCCTGCATGTCTGATTTATAATGCACAGGTTTTAATGCGCAGAACGCTGGTGAAATGTAAGAAAATTACATTTTTGGATTAAACAACGTGTATATAGCTCTGTACACTGTTTGGCCTTTGAGTTTTTCTTCTTCTTTTTGCTATAAGCCTAATGTGCCACGCGCGAACATTGATGCCCTAATAATAAGGGGATTGGTAGCCTGTATTGTATACCTGATTCAAAATTTGAAATCTAATTGAAAACCGATTTCTTTGCAATGACTCATTGGAAAGTTTTAGTTCTTTTAGTCAAAATGCTAATTATGAAATACATTTTAAAATTACTTTTAGGGCGCCGAACCCCAAAAACACGGATATGGTAACTTTAAACTATGGATTGTGTTTATATTCACGAACAAACAAACCAATCTAAGTAGTGTTATGAATCTATGCAATCTACATGAGTATATATATTAGGCCAATGCAGTTTTTGAAAAATCCATTAAGACTCCCCTCGCAAACAAAATTGAAATAGCTTCCCAGCCTGATCGTTCACCGAAAGGACGCTGTTCAAAGGCATCACAAAACGTAGGCTATAAGAGCTAAGCGCACATCGATGTGGAAAATCTAGTCTATTAAAATATAACCTTCAAGTTAATGTGTTTAGAATGGGAATTCATCGGGAGGAGAAACCAAACCTAAATAAATACAAATTAGGACACAGACCAATTTCATCTTATCATCCGTGGATGTTATTAATAAGAAAAAAACTGTGACACGAGGAGAATGCTCACATTTTTCTGACATCTATTCTTTTGTTTACGCAAACCATGAACGAGAGAATACTTTTAGTAATATACATTAACTTTTACAACCCAATTCTTTGTTAACATAATAATGGAGTATAGATTTTAAAAACACATTGAATGTTTCCTAGAAATATGACCACACTTTAATTTAAGAAGGAAAAATGATATTCTTTGTTGACAACATAATAAAGGAGTAGATTTTAAAACTCTCTCCTAGAAATAATGGCTATACTTTTATATAATAACGAAAAAATATTATTCGCATATTTATTGACCTATACAGTCTCTTTTGCCTTAAGTGTCTGTCAAAACAGCACAGGAGGATTATATTGTTCTTCCCGACTTGAGAGATAATACTTATTGTTCCTTCATGATATATGCACCCGTCTCCGAAACGTATACACGCACAAATACCCTAGCCCCGAGTATAAGCACGACTGCAACGCAGCCTCACAGCTGTATTTTCACTCCGTTTTCACGAAAATCCAGAGCACGGGCTAAAGTACGTACGTGACTTGTTTCGGTCTCCGACAATGCTGTCAAAAATGGCCAGACGGGCTGTCAAGTCGCGACATTTTCGATTAATCGATCAGAGGAATTACCGGTACCGGAACGTCGACTGAAAACTCCCGCACGCATCATTCGGTCATGTGGGGTCGTGCATGGAGAAACCATGCACACGCAACCAACATTATTACTTTCTTTTGTTTCATTTTTTTTTCGTTCACGTGTTGCTTGTTTATATCGGCAGCCTTCATATTTTCTTTACCCACTTTCAATAACCTGAGCAACAAACATCTTGGCCTTGTCTAGCCCTGTGGTCACTGCGTGTTCCGTATCTCGCTCGCTTTGCAATAAATCGGTTCGTCGATCACAGAAACCCCTACGCCTTGTCTGTCCAGTCTGTGTTTATACGTTGGTTGTGGACCCGCTCCTCTCTAAAGAAACAAACAGGTTGACGGACGTCACATGCTCCTAAAAAAAGGATGACATGACTTTCTATTATGAGGACTTTCTATTACGAGGACTCCACTGCCTCCAAAAATCAAAAAGGAAATCTCACTTAATTATGTCCACATAGGCTAGGTAGTAAATGGGCCTCCCTTTAACACTTTAATATAACTGTATGCCCCGCTCCTCTTGCTACAACCCCATTCGATCTGTACCGAAAACTGGAGAACTGAAGTTTTTCATTAAAAAAGGAGTAGCAGTAATAATAGTATAGGGAAGAGGATGAGAGATATGAGCTTCAATTTTGATTCATTGTACCTGTCTGTAGAGCAAATTTAATACTCTCTTCAATCGCGTTGATACACCAAACATCATGTCTACTGCAGACGCTCTAGTGCAATCTCTGTAACGACGAGACATTCCCACAGTAGCGATATTGATCCAAATTTAAAAGCAATCACGAAATTTATTCTGGCGAGTGTTTATTTTTTTTCCATATAGCTCTTAAGTTCTTTGATCATACAAGAAGATCCTTTAAGAACGAATATGCAGGAAGTCGTCTACAATTTCGCCTTGCCTCGCCTCTGTGCAAATACCGTAATGCAGCGCTTCTATGAACATTCGATACTGTTACAGTCTTGCCAATTCGAGATCGAATATTCCGGCAGTCCCTGCAGGATTTCTCAACTCACAGGATAAGGATCAACATCAATATTAAGACGCTTTCTGACCGCTATTGCTCCTGCAACAAAGCGGGATATCAGATGGCCATGAAAAATGTTTGTTTAAGCTGCCAGAAACGGCATCCTAAACAGCTGCGTTCCCTGATAAACACGAACGCGTTGAGCACAAATAACTCTAAAATGGTTACAAACATGCTCTTACATCGATCCTTCAATTTTAAATACGCCTAACTGCATCATTGACACACTCGTGAATTTATAACTAACTCTGTAGGCTATATCTTTCTTTGTAGGCTATATCACTTTCTTAATGCGGTGCGGAATGTTTCAGTCGCATCTTTTACATGCAGCATGTTTTATACCATACTCGAATTATACAAGGTGAACGCTTAGTTTTATCTGGCCATTTGAAAAATCCAAACAGAAACCTACAGTTATCACTGCGAGAGACTTTTAAGTAGTCTCGTTGTGATGTTTGTAGTTTGCAGAACTATACCAAACTTAAAGTAGGAAAACATTAGGTGTAACCTAATAAAGTAGTGATATCCTTTCTTGTCGGAATACGCAATGTACTGATGCTGCTTGAATTCACTCATAATGCAAATGGTCTACAATGGCGTCCAAACCATTTGGGGGAAAAGTTTTAGCAAAAGTACACTATGATGTAAAAGTACACCAGTAATTCACTTAAAGTTTCTCCTCAGTTGAATTGACGTCACACCCACGTGGTACAAAGAATGTAGGCCTACAACTTATCATGTGCTGTACAAAAGTCAACTTCGTTTAATTGGTATATAAAGAAGGATATTAAAAATTTAGACGAAAATCAATGCAATCTTGATTAACATTGCCCTTATTTAAGCGCTCAAAGAATTAAAATCTTAACAAAAAAAAATTCATAAAATGCGAATGCATCTCAATTAGTCATCTTTTGCTGCCTCCGGGGAATTTATCCTTCTTGCATCTTTCATGCGTCGGTTGTCTCAAAACAGCTCCAAATTTTTGAAGTATGTTCAAGTTACACGAGTGTTCTCCGTATCTTTATTTCTTCTCGGTCTATTTGATATCGCGTTTTGCTTGGCCCCCAGGGCCTTGGCAACATTTTACCCTCCCTGCACTATGAGCGTGCCGTCTCCCACGCGAGACACCTTTCAGGCAGGGGAAGAACCAGGTTAAGCATTCACATCAAAGTACGTGTCTGATGGGATTCGGTAGATATCAGCCGAGAGCCCATAATGTTCTTGGATGACAGGTAACGTGACTTAAAGATTCTGATTTTTGTGTTTGAGTGATCTGTTTTGTATCCCCATGCAGCAACGGCTCAATCAAAATACAAACGAAAATCAAAAGTCTGAGAATTAGTTTTGCCGCAACCACGGGAGTGGGTGAGGGTGACACATAATCCATTAAAAGAATACCTTCTTCAGGGACAAGGGTGAAGAGTTAGATGAGCAATTACACGGTTGTTTGGCGTGCAGGCGTCTTGCACCACTTAAGGTTATAAAACGTTACCTGTGGGACTCAATTTGATGGTTTTGACCCAAAATTGCTTGACTGTGATCGCGCATGCGCGTCGATACTCCCGCGCCGATACATATATACCGATGAATCGGTATATATGTTGCAAAAACACTCCCCTTTCCATTTTGCTTATAATAATATGTAATGGATACGATTGAAAAAAAAATTAACTTAACCCCCCCCCCGTGTTTTCGTAACTCACGTCGCGACGAATTGCTTCTGTTTTTACCCCAAACACCGCACACAAAATCAAACACTGATGCATGAACGACCAGGCACCAGACTATTGGATATGCAAATGATCCAATACCTGGGTAAGAAAGCAGGCAGTGGTGGGAGCTTATAACACCGTGGGAACGCGATTGCTATTCTCATTCCCCGACCTCTTCTCATTTTCATCTCACATAGTGATGCTCCATTGGACATAATTTCAGGACCGAATTGTGAAAATCGGACGTAGGTCCTTTCCGAGACCTGAGCCATGATAAAGATTTGTCTATTAAGAAGTATACTGATGTGAATGCCATCCACTCGAATTCACGCAAGCAGACAGACACATTCTGAAATGCAAATGATATTTAATACAAAGATACTTAATTCTACCTCTTCAAAAAAAATTGCAAGGTCAGTCTTGCCACCTTTTGCAATTCTAGAAGAGGTTTTTAGCGTAACTCTAATTTTGATTCAATTATCTCCCATGCACTTTTATCCCATTATTACTCCACTTTAGTTTCAAATTATGACGTACGCCCGATGGTGGAAGATATGTTTTTATTAGAGTGAACAGCAGTTTCCATTTCTCGTCATGTTTTTATTTCAGATCCTGATAACCAAGTAGTGGTTATCTGAGTTTACTCAACCTTTTTATTGTGAGAGAACTCCCTGAAGATTGCTGACAGTGTCATCACGGTTCCGCAAGAACCATCCATTATAGTACAGAAACTATATACAGAACCTAATACTTTAACGCGCGCGTAAATGGCGTAATGCATCTTCCAAAGGGATAACCTCATTTTGTGAACACGATTTTTTTTTCCATACACGAAACCAATAATTGAGTATGAGGCTAGAATCGTGTGTGTGTGACGTACACTGGACGAATATCTCTCACTCTTCGTGTTGTTGACATCTGCGTGTAATGTTGTCTGCTAGTTGGTTTGACGACACACCTGCCTTCGAACTGAACGGCACTGGTTTCCTTTATTTCGTTGGTTGACGACTATCGTAACTCTTTACCTCATACTGCAGCAATTTGGCCAATGAAAACCCTACTCCAGTTTTTAGATTGAAACCTATTAAAGCACGATTCAAGGCAACGATTCATTTGGATTAACTAAGTCGTTCATGCAAGTAACATCGTCTCTGAAAAATTCTTGTAGCTGGTAACTCATCCCTCGGGCTGAACATGTCACATTCCGTGTCCTGAAATTGAGTCCAATTATGAAAGTATCAAACAAGCTTGTTCGTCCTTACAATATTCGTTTGACAAATGAAACGCAGACGTATATTCACAATGACTATTGTATAAAGTGGTGTGGAGATAATGGCAGGCAAGCTATGCGTGATTTAGACGTCACAGACAGAGAGGTGTTATAATTATGAAGAAAGATTTTTTTTTCACTCTGACGTTTGGAGCATTTACTTAAATATACAAAATATCCTCCAGCCTCTGTATGCAATACTCTTTGTTTCAGAACTATGTGTAGCATTTTCCAAATAATATTCCTAAAACTCAAACGTATAACACTTTAGTTTTTGGCAGTGTATCCCATATTCTTAATCAATCTCCTAACCCAAGGAGTGCAGTGAAGCAAAGGGTTATGTCATACATTGTATTGACATTCTGTTCCGTACGCAGGGCCTTGGGGCCATTATTATGGTGTAATTCGGAGATGTACATGTAGGCTGTCCGTCGATATTGAATAATAATATCCTTTAAAGCGCCATATCCTCAATGTTGGCGTAAACATTCCGATACCAGTATAATTAACCAATAGTGTCACCGACTGCTTGCAGGACACGTTTGATCTCATCAGATCTGCGTATTTATTACCTAGCTGTATTGGACCGATATACACCAATTAGCGAATGAAGCGAAACAGCGTGACGAAGAACTTACTGTCGTTATACCTAGATTCCATGGTAACGTGGGAACACAATTATTTGCGTCGTACTGGCAATCAATCTCAACGCAGTGGTTCCATTGAGTTGATTGTTTTCCTGACCTTTTACTGGACAGGTAAAAAGCCTGACGCATAAATGGACGTGGCACACTGAGATGCAATAACATGACGACGGATCCATAAAAACTCAGCCTATTGTGACGAATCTGACATGATTACCAAGCCATCTGTGAGAGAATTCGCAAATGACCTGAAATCTTCCGCTTGCCAATCCCGATTGGAGGCAAATTAATGATCCGAATGAAAACAGCGTGCAAAGCGTTGAGCTGGAATCAATTGCATGCATGCCGCAAACAATCCCCGCAAAATCGCTCCATAATACTGACATCATCGGTGTACGGTTGATGTAAACACCTCTTTTTATTGAATTTTATTCTCATAAATTCTCATCTCGTGTCCTTTTTAAAACTCGTTTCATGACTGGATGTTGGGTTCAATCGACCAATCATGTTTATCGTCTGCACATAAAGAGTGCGCCAACATGATATTGTGCTCTTTTAATATCTGCTACATACTATTTTGCATACATTTTGCTATTCCTTAAGACATTATGCACGCTTTTATATCTGTCATTGACTCCGCTCAGCTTCATTTCGATTTGAATTTTCAGTTAACGGTGTCTTGTGACGAACTTCCCATTCCTTTTAACTATACTTTCATTCAATCAGGATTCTAGATGCAACCTTGACCGTAGCCCTTCTCGATGGGGACGGTTCGATAATCTGGTTTACGGGTAGTCTGGTTCCCTGTTCTGACGATCACCTAGGCCTACATCTCTTAACGGATTGTGAGTCAGGTATAAACCGTTGTATTATCTGGTCCTGCCCTCGTCCGAGAGCACTCTCGAGGCACAAGACGTAAATGGAAGTTAAATAATTATAGACACTCGCATTACGCCTGTAGTTGGACTTTGCAAATGCGAGCCTTCATTTTGGTAAACTCCAAATTGTCAGTTCTGATAACAAGCATAAAATCCATTTTAAATCCGGATATACCCGCGCTATTGCGAACTTGTATGCGTCCACAAACAAAAACTTTGGCAAACGTCAGACATTTTCGAAACGGGCAGGATCCTGCATGTTTTTTTTTCATTGATAATGGCACCTAGGCCTATATCTGACTTTAGATTCGCCAGAATAATTTGAATCTAGTCAGGGAACCAGACTACTTGATGAGGCGCGTGCTAGGGGCAAGGATTGAGTTGTCAAATTAGTTAAATAATATAGTTCGGATTTGTTTTGTCCCTCCGTTGCGGTTACTAATTGGGTGGTGACTTTAATTAATAGTTGGATTATTGATTCATTGATTAACCACTGGCCTACAGTTGGTTCGTCGGTTCAAACAGTGGCTAGTTTATTGATTGAAAACCTGATTGATTGTTGATGACTTCATTAATATTTCTGATTGGGATATAGCATACCGTGCCAAGAGGTCATGCCGAACATTGTTGCTCTTCAGATGCGATGTTGTAGCTTCTGTGATGACACACCTGCACGAAATGCGCACTGAAGCACGTCTGGTACGGTGCTCTGGACCAAAAAACGAAATAACTGCCGGAGAATGTTTGCACTCTTCGCCTTTTTCCGTCAGACTGATGTAGGGCCTACTCTGCTATATTTTACCAACCTCAGTTTCCTGTGGAGCATTCAGTCATCTTGGCTCTAGAGAAGTTGGGTTATCTGCATATGGTTTAAGTGCGGTAGATAAGGGGAGCCGCTGGGGAACCAAAGCTGTTTTTTTTTTCAACTGCACTGATAATACGTGTCGCCCCCGTGAAATGCAGAACAAGACTGTAGAAACTCACACGGGTGTCGTGTAGCCTTGTGCGCGATATGATGATGTACTGTTAGCTTTTAATACGATTAGGTATTTACAATCGGGTTAGTGCGGAAAATTTGCTTGAAGCTTAAAGTGAAATAGCGAATACACAAACAAGTATTTCCGCGTTTGGCGCATTCTAAACCACCTAAAGGAACAACTTCAAACTTAAAATGTAACAGAAATGCTAAGTTTTGGACAAAATAGCTGAAATTTACGCACGATTTTTGTCCATTCGTTGATGGTTCTGCTCACCATTGTGAATTTCAGACAATTTATATGTTGAACACTATAGACCAAACTTTCCCGTTTGTTGTTTCAATCAATGAAGATGATGGATGTGTACTGTAATTGATGGAACAGGCAAAAAAACATCCAAAATGTTTTGACATTTCGTGCTGCACAAAAGGACAATTTCTTAAATTTTTGCTGGTACCCGCTATGATTTTGTACACAAACGGCGAATTATTTATCCCATTGGTATGCACATGCGCAGTTGGAATACCGAACTGGATTAATATAATATCAACGACCTGGACGCTACTATTTATAGTTCCAGTGCCTCTTTCGTAAGCCAACTTAATTATTAAAATACAATTACAGCAGCAACTTGCTTGAATGAAGACGAAATCACATGTCAACAATATCCGGGAAGCCTAGGCTGTACATGCACTTCAAAGTGTACTCACTCGCAAATACTCAGGCTAGTGCCATTATCGGTCATTGTGCAGGTAGGATGGGTGTGTTGACATAATTTAGAATGCGTGTATTCTCGTTGTTCGATCCATTACCAAAGACAACAAATATAAAAGCATACACAAAAACTGTTATTATATAGTGGACCCAAAAATGCAATTGATAACAGGTAAAGGTAAAGGGGACGAACCTGTATTCACAGGAACGGAGTACCCATCTCTCTTTCGTTAGCGATTGGGCCAGACTCGAGTCCATGAAATGCTGCTGTGGGGGGATCGCCACACCTCCTCCACAGCGAGTCTGTTACCTTCCCAGCATTGAACAATGCCGGTACCCATTTAACACCTGGGTCGAGAGGAGTTATTGAGGTAAAGTGCCTTACT
Organism: Patiria pectinifera; assembly: GCA_029964075.1. Classification (NCBI taxonomy): domain Eukaryota; kingdom Metazoa; phylum Echinodermata; class Asteroidea; order Valvatida; family Asterinidae; genus Patiria; species Patiria pectinifera. The sequence goes on along the minus strand of CM057142.1, from coordinate 29,924,105 downwards.
CAAGGGCACAACACGCATGGCCACGGTGGGGCTCGAACCCACAATCTCTTGATCACGAATCCTGTGCTCCACCGCTAGACCACACGTGCCCCCAATTGATAACAACCGAATAATAATTACAGACAGCAACTATAAGTTATTTCAACGCTACGTTTTGTTTTCGATTTAATCGATACAGCACTGCAAATACAAGTGTGTCCTTCAGCCTGACGTAAAGCGGGAAAATAGATATGTGTTCAATATGTTAAATATATACAATAAATTAGTACATTGATGTATATAATAAAGTATGGAAATAAAAATATACAATGTCTTTAGAGTGATGTGTTTAAATAATACGAATTGTTTTACCCATATATTCACAGTATGAAAAAAACCTCTTAAAACTGAATGAGGCCAGATTATCTTCTGATTTTCATCAAGAGCCCTTCAATATTAAAGTTTTTCTTGGTGTGGATTAAACAATTTAATTCAGGGAGAAAAACAATAATGAAATTCTTCTTATAGAAACACAATTTCAGAAATCATCTTATGGCGATAACATTGCCAATACCTTAATTGAAAAGGGGTCTACCAGTGCTCCCCAATGTTCCCCAATACTAGTTCCTCATCCGTAGGGTTAGGGTTAGATTAGATGGTTAGGTTTTGGGTTTTTTTAAATTTAATTTTCTAGTCCCACGATTTGACCATGGTGATTATGTATGTGGCCTATTTTCGAGTAGTATAATAAGGGTGTATAAGTGGCGCCACCAACGTCAAATTGGTCCCCCCCCCCAAAAAAAAAAACCCTCCATTTTTTTTCTGCGGCCAAAACCTTTGGGAAAAATTTTGAGCCCCCCCCCCCCCAAAGCCAAATCCTGGGCGCGCCACTGGGGTTAGGGTTAGGGTTGGGGAACATTGGGGAACATAGGTATGCACCCATGGAGAGTAACGCATATACTGCGTGTTCTTGGGTTAAAAAAAGTCTTCATTCTACATCTAATGTACAACATTACGTATAGACTTTAAAGGCACGTATAGGAACATTGGTACATACGGAGCCGGAAACGTACCTACCGATTTAACCAGAAATAATTTGCTCAAAGTGAAGACAGGACTGGTACCATCCAAGTACCCTGTGAAATTATTCCGCCTGAAATGGTGGGTGCCAACGGGTACATTTTTTTACGTACTTTAAAAACGGAATCCATTTTAAGCATGGAGGAATAAGAACACTGACCCAATATAATGTGAATCATGTTTTCTCTGTTTTCTGAAAACGTAAAATAGCCACTAAGCTAAAAATTCAGTAGGTTAGATGTTATGCACACCAAAACAGATTTTTGAGCAATTGAGTTTCTTCAAACCAACACAAATATACACAAAAAAGCAAATTGCACTATTACCTTTAAAGTGGACCATATAATAATTACACACTATAAATTGTCGCAAGCAGACTAGACTTGCAACAAGATCCAGCTGTTTCCCCGCGAGGGTATACCGTGACAAGGCGCCAATTACGCAATTTGAATGTGTCAACGTACTGTTTAGGAGCAAAGTGGAGAACCAGGTGCCGTAATATCTATACGCCGACAAAATGAAAGCAGCACCATCTCGAGTTCAAATCAAATCTATTTACATCCTGCATTTTTTAAATTCAATAATTTAAGGAATCCTGCACATTCCATGACATCACATCGTTTGGACGGGAACAGCGGATTCAAAAGTATACCAGAAGGCAAGTTATCGACCGAGGTTATACAAGAAAACTGCCGATGCTTCAATGCTTCATTATAACAAAATGAACTATACTAAAAGAACAAAATGTTTTCTTTCTCCCTCTTTCACGCTGTGTTTTTCAAACACTGGAACCCAGGGGCATTCCTTGCACCATTTAAACCTTTAGATAGATTTGACGGGAAACAGTCAAATTTAACTCCAGTGAAGTCGGCCGAGTGGAACTGACTTGTATGAATAACCGTGTTAGCTCCGATAAGCGTGTAAAAAATAAGCTATAAAAATAGAGCTATACATAAAGAATTTCAGTAATTATCTATGTTGTTTTAACAGCGTACCTTTTGATACCACATTATTTTGATCATTTTCAACGACAATGTGCCGATGTTATTTTCTATTTCTACATACAAATTTGGACATAATTATTCTTGTGCCGGTAATGTTGGGTGATTTATACACTGCTTGCAATAATATAGAACAACTAAATAAATGTGATAACCATCATTAATACAGGTGACCAGAAATGTTATTGATAAAAAAAAATCAGTACAGGTTTGTTTTTTTAATGGGCTATACTGTGCAGCAAATTACACTTTTTTTTTTACATATTCTCTTTGGCGTACTGTTTTCAGCCCAATTAAGCATAAACACATTACGAATATCGAATATGCACATTTCTCTGGCGGCATATCCGCGCGTTTATTCGTCATATGAACCACTCTCTGATGCTATTAATACCCATTAATTTCCCACATTCGGAACTTGCCCGAAATTTCTGCTGAGGGATGATGGATCTTCTTTGCTTTATCCTAGCAACGTCTACGGGCCCATCAGGCAAATCAATTATCTAAAAACAAGTTACCAAAAGTGGACGCTATACCCTTGGTCCATAAAAGGCCTAACCATTATACCCTCGGTATAATTACTGCAATATATCACCATTGTTCCGCCTTGACGCCACCGAAGTCGCCCTGGGATCCCGGCTCATCTATATCTGTATATATGATAGTCTATTGATATAGGCGCGAGTTCATATAAAAGCCCGAGCGTTCAATATCTCGTTTGCGGGCCAGTCTGCCACTGGGGGATTCAAAATTGGGAAATCAATCTGCACGAGGTTGAACAAATTTGGTTGAATTGCAAATGAATATAAAGAGGCAATACTGCACAGTGGCACATTAATCTCTTTGGAAGAAAAACTTCAACCATTCTGACTTTATGAAGCATCTATTTTGCAATAAATTATCATCAGCTGCATTCAAAAAGGCATCATCTTTTCTCCACGGCGTGAATGATTAATTATTATACTATAGTGTTCAATTAAAACAGAAATTACGACAATGATGATGAGGATACTGGTATAGCCATTTGTCGTGGGCTCGATTGCCACCAGAGTATACTTGTGATATTTCTCGAAAGGTTTCGAACAGCGGCACTGAGTAAAGTGCTTATAAAACTACGACGGCGAAGGACAGAACCCAATATTAAATAACCATCGATTCCTTTATACAACAGTTGTCGTTCAACCTTTTTTGCAAGAGCCTTGACATACAAATGTTAGGCAAACCGAAATGTTTCTTTGAAACCGTAAACAAAAGTGTCCGACATTGTTAATGCTTGCTTCTAGTTTTGTAATCACAAATCTATTTTTGTAATCACAAATTTGAAATCACTTTCCTCTTGGTATAGCCTACAACCTGTGATATTTTGGCCCTTTTTTTGGCTCGGTTCGATGCGACCGGAACATTGTATAAACAATTAGCTGTCCTTTATCATTTCTCCCCTTTTACTAAGTGGTACTTGTGTATGGAGACAAGTATGTAGTATTTTAGCACTTTGCGAGTACAGACATGCTATTCGCCTATTTGTGAAAGACCTTCAGTTGCGTAGAACAAGTACTTATCGTGGCAAGAGGTCTGTGAGCGCCGAAACACCTAACTGACACTTCAATGTCATTTCAGACTTATTCACGTTTTCCGCATGAGCAATAAATTGCGTTTTCATTTGCGTTGCTTTGAAAGCAAGACCTTCGACTTCAGTATCCACTTCGAATGACGCGTGTGCAGAGGCGGTACAGCTAATCCAGGACCTCTCAAACTACAAAATGTCTGTTTAAAATATTGTCTTATCATTTAAATGTGCAGTAAATTTCGCACAATTATTATCACATCCAGGCCCAATTTCACGGCGCTGTTAAGTACACAAAATTGCTTAGCACAAAAAGTTTAGCTTACAAAAGCAGGGTACCAGCTAAAACTCCATGTGATTTTCATGCTAAGCAAACAATAGCTGAATAATAGAATACTAATCACCAGCAATAAACATCACGTGGAGTTTTGGCTGGTTAGCTGCTTTTATATGCCAGACTTTTTGGGCTAAGCAAATGTTTGTGCTAAGCAGCGCCGTGAAATTTGCCCCTGATCTGTCTGAAAATAGTGTAACCAAACTTTCAATTTGCTGAAAAACATGCATTGACCTCTCGTGCGAGACTGCATTATTCACACTAATGTGAATTTAGCATTGATATAATTAAAATAATGAAATAATAATGAACGAATAATATTTATATGGAATCTATATACGGTTTCACATATTTTTCTCGAGTTGTTTTATCAGCTGCGCGAAATGAGATTCATTGTGAGAAAAAAGTCTTGTATGGTCTGCATGATTCTTGCCATTAGATCCTGCTTTTACCGCAGGTCATTCGAATCAACCAACAACAAAATAACATTCTTTTAGTGAACATCATACAAACTGTAGGCCCTACGTTTTCATTTAAGTGTAGCTTTTAAATGCAGAAATCCCCTTACCTCTTTGTTTCAGGAACACTCAAAATACTTGCAAGCCACCATTTCAATTAAGCTAGTAACGACCAAGAAGGTACACATGAGGTTCAGGTTAGAATTATATCGGAGTCTTATATAGCGCACGTATCTACCAACAATTAGGTTCTCAAGGCGCTGGCGATTATGTCTATTATTAAAGAAAGGTAAATAAAGTTTATGAGAAGTATGAGACCCATTATGTAGCATCTTATAATGGTTTACAAGGTGCTGCGGCGCATATTGCAGCCACTTCCAGAAACACCGGGGCAAACCCCTTCTCTTAGCGATACGTGTTACTGGGTTCTTTAACGTGCATTACACAACACACGTGACCTACGGCTTTACGTCCCATTCGAAGGACGAAGCAATAATGGTAAAGTGCCTTGCTCAAGAGCACAAGCACCATGTTCCCACGGTCAGGATTCGAACCCATATGTACCACGGCACACGAGTCGAACACCGTAACCATTGGACCACAGCACCCCAATGATTTACAGCGTTTTACCTGCTCATGTCGTGAAGAGGCTTCTTGACGCCTATAGCTGTTTCCTGTTCACTTGTGCGTCACACTTGGCTGTATCACACCATAAATTTGCCCTCTAATTCCATAACAAACATGTCCTTTTTTATCAATAAGCCCAATGGTTAAGAGTCTAGCCACATATAATTTTGTTTTAGAGTCTAGCCTTGCAATTTGGTTTAGAGTCTAGCCTTGCAATTTGACTGCAAGTTCTTCAGAATCCTCCGGTAAGCTTGTCTGAAGTTTCGGTTGGACCACGCGTATAGGTACGGATTGATGGCGCAGTTGACCCATATAAAGAGCGAGGCAACCTTACGGTAATAGACGGATACTTTCATGAAGCGACTGCAGATGTGGTTAATGAGCTGTGGCGTCCAACACACGGCGAAGACAATGAAAATCAGGATGGGGAGCCGGGTCAGGTTGATATCTCGCTTGCTGATGGAGCGGGGATGCCTCGCCGCGTTATCGTCCAGATTGTTGTTCACGGAGTTCGACACGGTGGAGACCAAGCTGACGTCCCCGTCATGTCCAGGCGGGAGCGCCGAGGGCTGCTCGCCCACACCACCGGTAGCGATACGGGCGTGCACCCGCCGGTGGCTGGCCTTCACCGCGCAGATGGTCAACCCGTACAGCAATGGTACGACCACGAACGCGGGAACAACGACGTAAAAGGACATCATGATTGTGCCAAGCAACCAGTTGGTCTCGGCGTGGCAGCCCTGGACTTCGCGGTCGTAAACCACCTCCCGTGTACCGGTGATAGATGGCAGGATGAAAATCATGAAATTGATGAGCCAGATCATAACGATGATGAGCACCACCTGTTTGCTACCGCAGCAGGCCCGGTAGCAGGTGCGCGGACGGGTGATCAGGAGGTACCTGTTGAAGGCGATGAACATGAGAGTTGTCAGCGACACGCTGTAGGTGGTGGTGGGCAGGTACAAGACCGCCGTGCACAGCGGCAAGTTCTCGGGGAAACCTTTGAGGAGTTGGGTTGGAGTCATCATGAACAGCAGCTGGAGACTGGTAATCAGGTCAGTCACGCACAGATTGCCGATGAGTGCCGTACAGGTGTTACGAAGCTTGGGAGTCGTAGCCAGGGCCACCAGAGCGATGCAGTTACCAAAGACGCCCAGGAATCCCACCACGATGTAGAAGACGCACATGGTAGCGATCCAGGCTGGATGCATCTCCACAAACATCTCCACCTCACCAGTCATGGTTACGTTCGGTAACGTGTCGTTATAATACATAGGAACCCAACCCATTGCGTCATTTGCCTCCATTTTGCTTACAATCGGGGGACCTTACAAACACTGGGTTTTCACTTTAAAGTGACCAAACAGAAACCAAATCGTTTTCACGTTTGCAGGGGAACAGACAAGCTCGTTGTCCAACTAACGAAATCTCACCTTGATGGAAGTACTACTTGAGATGGCACGTGTATTATTTTCTTGATTACTTCATCTGCATGGAAAGTACAGTAGTGACAAATGAAGACAAATTTCAATTTTCGGAACATTCATCCGATCGTCGGCAGGCGGGAAGAAGAGTCGTTATTTGAAGTTTGCGTGCCCCTCGAATTTCTCAGGTTCTCCCGGTTCACCGGGGAAAAGTAGTACACTTTAGATCTCCGTGCGCCTTTCGCAGATAACGTCCTCAAGTTACGGGTACAATGTCAGCTTATGAGCACACGAACCGCGGTTGTCACTCCGCAGCAAATGACCAAGAAAAGCCACCCACGTGTATTGTGTAAGTTGTCTCTGAACATTACCACCGAGGAAATTCTCCACAAATCAGTGCAGACGCTATCTTTCCACGCGCAGATTGCCTGCAACTGCTAATTTCCCAGTCTTTTGACCATCGCATCATTTGATGATGTGCACTATCACGCACGATGGCTATTCGGATCAACGACGCAATCATCCATGCATCCCGCCGCCCTGTCACTGCTTCCATAGCCTCACCGACCAATCAAACAAGGCAGGTAACAGACTCTGAAGAGTCGTCAAACGTTGAGGGCGTCATGCATCTCAAAAGTACAGGCACGACGCGACTTTTAATATTTGGAAACCGCATGCCTCAACGCACATTTGGACAGGTTGAAACTTGACTGGCTCGTTCCGGTGTTGCTTTACTCTTCATAAAACGGCCGCTGACAGTATTGAAGCCTCGGTCATTGCTCCGAGTCTTCACAACATCGCGAAAGGACCGGACATTAGCATTTCGCCAAGGCCATCGTGGCATAGAGCGGCGGAGCTGCGAAGGCACAAAGCGACTGGAGCAAAGATTAAGTCAGCACGCACGAGTGGCGAAGCCACGAGGCCTTTTCCAACTTGATTTTGTTGAATTATTCATAGTTTTTTATGCAAATAAGAAGAGTGCTGAAAGGTTATCACACTGACGCGGATTTTGCCTAGTTGCTTCCATTTGTGAAAGAAGGGTTAGTAAGGAAAACGTTTTGTCGCCGCTTTGTCTAATGCCGACAAGTTAAGCCACGATGGCCTTGGCGAAAGGCTAACCGGACATAGGCCCTACTACTTTCTGTCCAAAAATAAACGTTCTGCTACTTACAAACACACACACACACACACCCAAATAAGCCTTCTCGACAGGCAGGACGAATTATCGCCGTATGTCATATGACGCCATCGTATTATTGTTGTTACTCAACACGGGTCAACAAAGTTGTAACGGATTGATGAAGTTACAGATTGATCAAATAAAACCATTGGAAAAAAAGAGAAAAAACCGGCATGACTCAGGGCTGTCATTCATTATGGAGGGCGCTCTCAACATCTTTGGAATAAATGAATTAGCCCGTGATCGCTGTATGCGCAAGGAACACCGCAGTTTTTAACCGACGGATTGTCTCAGTCATCTTGAAATTACCTTTTCATTCAATGCTCCAATGCAAAACTAATCGGGTATGCATAGGAGATGACTGAAGTAATTGATTTTGCAGTCAATCTGCAGAATCATTTTTTTTTTAATCGAAGTTGCACAAACTGTACAACGTCTGCTTTCCGCCTTTGGAGAAAACGAATATTTAAAATACATGTATACCTCATAGACTCCTGTATAATAGGCCCACATTAGTGTTTGGAATTCTATGGAGAGTCGTGCAGTTTGTTTTTTAAAATTCGTACCTACGAATTTTCAGTGAAGATTTGTATGTCATCAAATTTGCAAGTACTTGTCATCGTTGGGCTTATCTTATACCAATCCTGTCAGACCTCCTTTGTTTTATAAATCCTTTGATTTTAAAAATTAAAGTATTGAGGTGTACGGACATTACCCAACTCAATGAGCCCAATACCATCACTCTTCTGGAATCACGGTGGTCCCGGCCCATACACTTCCTTCCCTGTACATAACCCGATGGCCAGGCACCATGCAAAAGGGAGGGCCAACAGAGGCGAGGTGGATCCAGGAATTTTTGCGGTGGGGGTGTTTCATCAGCAAATCAATGCTGAAAAGATATGTAAAGGCAGAAAAGATATGAAAAGGCAGTATTTTTTCCGGATACTTGGCCTCCGTGAAATCAATAGGTGGGGATCGGGGGGGGGGGGGCGTACCATAGTTCCACTGGGGGCGCTGCTCAAATCCGACGTAAGATTATTAACACCACTTGTTTGTGTTGTTGAGTGTTGTGATGTATGACATGACGTTTTGAACACCCGAGGGGCGCATAGCATCCGAGGCGAATACCCCGTATCTCAGCAGGCTCTGAACGTATTTTGGGCTAATTGGGCACTGGCGTATATGAATACCGGTATAATTGTTTTCTGGTATCAGAACAGGGGGCGGGGCCCGTTAGCATATTTTTTTATACATATAATTTCTGACAGAGCTGGGGGTTGACCCCTTGAAGCACCCCCCCCCCGATCCTCGCCCGAACAAGGTGGCACCCTAAGCCCTTATCCCCAACGGCCACAAATCTTGAACCTGTACGAAGATGCCAACCTGGACTTCGCAGACAGTACCAGCACAAAAATTAATAAAACAATTTTAAAAAAATTTAAAAAAATCATAATTTTAAATAAACATAAATTTTGCAGGTAACACCATGTGGAAAGAAATTTCTTCATGGAAGAAGTGTAGTTCTGAAAAGAGCCGGTTGGTTGAGTGTAGAACTCGACGGACAGAGCACACTGTCTTCCCCGCAAGCTTTATAATTTATCTCATCCGCCATGCAAAGCTTCAAGTCATATATATTAATAATTTTATCAAATGAGCATATTATATACGGTTCCAAAATATATGTTTTCACTTAATATTTCACTGAATTTTGTTGCAGATTGTATTATAGGCTTAATGCGGATACTGTTTTTGTTTCTTTCCTGCATTCGAAAAAAAGCGTAAAAAATATTCCGTGGATTAACACTTGCAAGTGTCTGTGGTGAATAAAACAAAAAGTTATGTGCTAGTCAAGCTTTCAGGGATCGGTCTGAGCCATAACAATGCCCCAGCCAATCCCTTAGTTCTCTTCCGGGGTCTCGGCGTCCCCGACCAATACACACTTCCTTCCCTATCCATCCATATAACCCCGGAGGGCCAGGCACCATGTAAAAGCAAAGAGCTAAGGGAGGAACAGGGCGGCCCCTAAGCCCTGATCCTCCGAGTGGACCACATGCCCTGAACCTGTACGAAGGCGCCAACCTGGAACTCACGGACAGTACCAGCAGCAGTGCTTACCGATTAAGCTAAGGTACTGTTGGTGTTTTACGACGGGAAATTAAATCTCTTATAGTCAATGGCTGAACGCGTACGTTAAAAACTAAAATGGCACCTGCGGGATTCGAACCCGGGGCCCCGCTTACTGTGAACGACGTATCTAACCGTTAGGCCACTCGGTTACCTTGGAGTCGTCGTCTAACCAATGTGTCTTAATGAGCGAGGACACGTGCAGGTTGTTGAGAAATAAGTCTTTTGTTTGGAACGACAAAAAAAAGAAACCGCAGTCTTTAGTTGGCGGTTACTAAACAAATCGTTATGCAACAATTTACACTATACAATAGGTCATTCCTTCCTCCATGGTTAGGCCATATGCAACGATACAGAAGTCTTAGAAGGAGACGATACGTGTGCAACAGAGCAACACCAGTATAAGATTACGTAGTTTGTGCGCATTTTTTTTTAACACGCAAGTTCATTTCCGAATAACTGTTAGTTCCATTGAGAGGGCGCTGTTTTCCATCGGCCAACAGGCGCAGATCCAGGGGGAGTCTTGCACTCTGTCAAAAAACCCATATTCCTAGAAGTTCCTTAAAAATAATGCGAACCCCCCCCCCCCCCCATGCTGTGAAACCCAGAACATTTTTAGTGTTAATATTGTCCGCCAGTGCACAACTACATACCGAGCCAGCTTGGTTGGGGTTTATTGTACACTACATGTATAGTCAAATTTGAACAGCACCGCCACTAAAAGTATTGTACGAGGCCCCCCCCCCCATTTTATTTTCAGATTAAGCCAAGGGTCCAGAGAAAAAAAAGCTGTCTACATTTCAGAATGTTTTGCTGATGACCCCCCTCCCCCCTGCGAAATTCCAGGATTTGCCCGGGGGGGGGGCACAGTTGTAATGTTGAGAGCGGGGCACTAATAAAACTGTGCTATCAAGGGGCAGTTTTACTAGATGGTGGATGCTCTGTGGTGCGATCTGAGGCAATTTTCTTCCTTTTTTTAGGAAAAAGATCATTTACAACTCAGTTCGAGATTCGGTGATTTCGAGTAATTTATAATCAAATATAGGCTACATTGGAGGACAAACCATATCTCCTACATGTACTTAAAAAAAGTGTGGGGGAGACCCCCCCCCCCCCCAATTGATTGACGCCCATGATGACGGAAACGGCACTAGGTAAAACGCGTTCGTTGTGGGGAATCAATGACGCACAAGTTAAAGAAATCCGGGAAACAGCGTTTACTCTTTCCAAATTATTCTCCTTTTATTGCATACACAATCTGCAAAACAAATTTAGAATTAGTTTCAAGATTGGATGTGCACACAGAAACACCAGGTATAGCCTGGTAAGCTGACCATCTGTCTTTTCAGTGCTTTATGACTGGAGTATAGACACACATCAGGAAAAAACAATCCTCCAGTACTTCAATACAAAGCTTTACGAATGCTATAGAAGGTCGACAAAATCAAATAATAGTAGGCCTACACTCACTACTATCTCAGCCCAAAGTAAATTGTAATGATGCAAGTTCGTTTCTTAAACATTGTGGACTGCATTATTTTTTTAATGGCCCGAACACATAAAACATAAGGATGGTTCTCATTCAGCTCAGTTAACCTAAATTATAAAAAAAATAGTTTTACTAACAACACTACTTGAAGTTAATACATATTTACATATTTCTCCAGATTTCAAGTACATGTACTTTCAATGAAGAGAGCAATTTTAAAACGCGCTGACAAGTGGCAGAATATTTTTTTGCGATTTAAATTTCTCAGAGATCTCGGTACATGTACCCACTATTTTCGTCAAAGCGTTTAAGGCCCGAGTAGGCTATAGGCCCGAGTTTCAAACAAAATAGGCCCGCAGGCAATATCGCATATAAGCTTTTGTCTCTGTGTCAACGCTTTAATAACTTTCAATTTATTATTTTATGCTGATCACTAACAGCTGCAAAGATTTAAGAAAAAAGTACAAAACGACTTTCAAAGCTTGAAAAAAAGACCAGCATTTACTCGCACAAAAATGTGACCTTTGCGCATGGTCAATAAACCTTCACATTGTACTCCAATTCGTTTCAATGCATAAAACATCCTTTAAAAACAACTGTTTTGCTAATCACACATTCAACACATGATAATATTAAGGTACATTGAAAGTTTGACACGGCATAACAATGAAACATGTACAATTACGAGAACATGTCCGCGTCTGTGATACATGTGCACAGCAAATACAAATGCTGTCCCTTCTCTGCGAATTCTTCACAGTTTCAGTGTGCATTTCTGTATAAGCTGAAAAGCAAAATGCAATGTTCACGTACATTGTACATGTAATATGTACACTGCAAACTATTCGTCATCACTTATGGCGTTGTCTCATGGGTACATTTCTATCTGTATCTAAGATAAACAGAATTTTAAACAGGATCTAAGATAAACAGGATTAGGGCATTCGTCGTAATTGCATATAATAATTGGGGGGAAAACAGAAAAGCGTACATATGCACGTTTATTCTTACACAAGGAGGTTTAATCTTTGAAATTACAAAGTATGCTTTTTTTACGTATTTGTGCACATGAATGTTTGACACGCAAAAAACAGGCAAGTTATTAAACTTTTACATATTTCACCTGGACTCGAAGAAATTCACAGAAATGTGAGGCAGACATTGTGTTAACAATACGTTTATGTAAACTTCCATTGATCAAAACTGAAATTCACCCTCATTTTACAACTGGGATATACACGTGAATACAACATTGCAAATTCATATTACCATATAAAATTACAAAACCAACGAGATAGAGTCCAGAGTTAAAGTGGAACACATCTTTATAGTGGGGTTAATAAAATAATGCCGATTGAGGACTCATGGGTAAAAAGTCTTTTAAAACAATCAGAGATACAACTTTACCTTTAAAAGACAAACATAAATTCACAACTTAATGCATCAAACGACATAACCTTAAAAAAAATATCAATCCTGCAGAAAAACAACACCTGTTTTTCTTTTCAAATGTTCCTAGAAGATTCCAAGTATGTTACAAATTATCACGTTTCTACCTATCGGCAACATTTAATCCAATGTACTCAGTCAAAGAAAAGTCGAGCACGTATCTATAGAAGTAAACAATTAAGTGATCTTCCTGTCCTTTAGCACGAAGTTCAGCTTTTCCGTCCGAGTAACTGGAAGGTTGCTGCAAACCAAGATAATTATACGTCAATTCAATTCGTTTCAATTCAATGATTTTTATAAATCCCATTTTGCCGCGCAACACCAAATTACATGCATGTGGACTGCATTATGCAAGAAAAGTTGCCTATCTACTGCATGATTATTCAATGTATAATCCTAACCTTCCAAAATCCTCCAAAATCCTCTTTGCAAAATGGAGGATTTTGCAGGATTGAGGCTATATGACTAAAATGTGAGGCTGATTTTGAAGGATGCACTGTGTCAAGGCCGGACCTTGTGTTGTTAATGCTCAGCCGTGCATTTAAGCCCAGATGACACTTGGAACCCTCTGCACTGCTCAAGGATGTCACTGGCTATGCCTATGTGATCGCTAGATTTTGCAGGATCGAGGCAGTGGTCAAGGACCATATTCAAGAAATAACGGATGATTATGGAGGATTTTGCAGGATTCATGTTGCATCCTAGCAAAAATGCCTAGGGAGTTTGGGTTAAGGAATTGATCGTCTTGAGGAATCCAATGGCAACTTCATTTAGTTGTCCTTCCTGTGATGAAAATGAAGATGGAGAACTTATGAGCATCACTTCAAAAAAGTGAAAATCATACGTGTGTACATGCGTGTACACGCGTAGTGATTATCATTTCAAAGTCACAAGTTAATCTCAATCTAATAGTGACAATCAGTGATGCTAGGGGTGTGGCTGAGATTTATTTTGGATATTCACATTTAAAAAGGGATCTACGGTGTTCTCCGTTTTAACACTTTTCTGGAAATAACAAATGCAATATGGCATTCAAATTCCACAAGTTGACAACCAGTCTGCCCTCAAAAATTGATTGAAGGGGTTGGTTTTTTATTTTACAAAAATTATGATTTTAGCGAACATGGGTTTGCTCTCAGCTGGTGAAATGCCCAGCAGAGTGCTGGCCACCATCATACCCTTAATACACAATCTTTTGTGTGATCCTGGAGTTAGATATTCTCCTTTCGTGGACTCCAGACACATGCCCATCAACATTTTAAAAAGTAAAAGTTGGGGGAGACCACTGGGAGGGACATTTGAATGCAACGCTGTAAGCGCCTGATGCTCACGCAAAAACGCTATGGGTTTGTGCACATTCAGAGCAAATTGGGTCTCGATTATTTCATACCATACATGAACCAGTGTGTACAGTCGGTGTCTCCCTCCCACTTGGGCTCTTGAAAGTGGCCATAAAGGGCTATCGTTTGTTCAGACACGTAGTCAATATGCAGGGGTTACAGGTCCAGGTCCCACCCTTAAGCCAAGAGTGCAGATGACATGATCAGTAAAGGGATCCCCCATCATCAAGTGAACAAAACAACACTTGAAGCAATCTCATATTCTGGGCTGTCAAGATCATCTCTTGTAGTACACTGTGATGACATTCAAGCCAAAGGATGATTCCAATTCCCCCCCCCCCCCCACCTCCAATAAAATTAAAACAAAGAATTGGTGAGACTCCATTTGTGGAGAAAAAATAAGTTTGAAAGGAAAAACCTATCCAGCCATCTGTTCATCTTGGACTAGCACCAAACTATTGTATTAAAGTTATAGTCCATCATTTGTAATTTGTGCATTTTGTTCGTTTGAAGCAACAAAAGTGTTAAAAATCTAAAGAAGGGTGCTGAACAACTAACCTGATGAAGTTTCAGCTCAGCTTCAGCTGTATATTTTGAGATTAACAGCATTCTAGGATCTCGATTTCAAATCAAAAGTTGCTGAATCATGTAATGAATTGGGCCTGGATTCAGCGTCCGAGACACGTTCTCACTGAGCCCATTGCAGCTACGCGATGTCGTGCACTGATCCCACGAATTATAGCTACCGCGCACGCGTGTGTCGTGCCAACGCTTGCGCGCACTTTGCAAATAAAAAAAACCGAACTACGGAAATTTCGAACGGTGCATCTTAAGACGCACCGTTGGAAAGGCCTTCTTTTGTTTATTTCTTCAAAATGACGGCTTGCCAGAGAGAATAATTTCACAGGGAGTTTAGTCCCCTTACTATCTTTCAACCAAGTTTGTTTGTCAACAATAATTACGCCAGTTACTTTTCGGATAGCTGCAAATGATGGACTATAGCTTTAAATGTTATGTTTTGTATTTGAGTTGTGTTTATTCTTACCCTCTGATACTTGCTCTTTTAGTCATCAGGCTTGTAGAATATATTGTACAGGTTGCTAGCTGTTGATGATGCAAACGCAGATGTTGACGATGAAACAGGTGCAGAAGTGGTGGCGGAGACAGGTGGTGGGGGTTTCGGTTTGGGTAGAAAATCTGGTACAGCGTGGATATCATCATCCATCCCAGGAACACAGACATCTTCCTCGTCCATGTCTTCAAGAGACACCCTTTGAGGTGGCGGGAGTGCCGGTCCGAATATATCAGCCCCCTCGGCTTTTGATGATACGGCCTGTTTAACAGGGGGTATTTGCTTGGGCTGCAAAGACTTATCTTTAGCTTTGTCATTAGGAGCAGCATATGGACCTGATCTAAACTGGTCCTTGGGAGAAACGTAAGAACCGGATCTGAACTGGTCCTTAGGAGAAACATATGAACTTGATCTGGTAACAACTGTGCTCGGTTTCACTTGGGCTGTTGACTTTGGAGGCTGTGGTTTTTCTTCAACACTTTTGCCTCCGAATGCATTGGCAATGTCAGACTGGGTCAGTAAGTTCTGCTTGCCGTCATCTTTCTTGACGTCCTTGACGACGGGCAGCGTGTCAAAGGTCAGGGACTTCTTAGAGGAATCTGAGAAGACATTCTGTGGGACTAGTTTACTGGGCTGAGGGAATTTTGGGGTTGCCGTTTTACGCAGAAGGAACTTGCTAGAGCCAGGTCCCCTCATCTTGCCCACCATTGGAGCCAGTTTAGCAGCCAAGGCTGCTTTCTTTTCAGCAGCTGTTTGGGGAGCACTAGAATCTGGCGCAGGTGGTGGAACTGGCTTGGGTGGTTTGGTGTCAGGAGGTGGAGGTGCCTTCTCCGGCTTGCTCTGTGATTGGCTCACGGTTTCACTCTCTATTTTGGGTTTCATGACCTCGCTCTCTTCCTCAGTTTTACTGAAGTTAAAGACCCCAAATCCCCTCTGTCCTTTGTTGCCCACCATCTTGATGTCTTGTTCCTCAGTCTTGGCCTTCTTGGACTGCACTTCGGTTTCTTCATCCTGATCACTGCCTCCATCCTGTTTACGTTTCTGCTCCCTCTCTTGGTTGACAGCCAACTTCAGCTTCTGCGCTCGTCCAGCTGCTTTCTCAATCTTCAGGCGCTTCTCATAGTAGGTGTTTTCCTCCAGGAATTTCTAGAAGGAAATATGATGTACATGTATGTGTCTGATACATTCTACAATCAATAAAAAAACATGCTGTCCCCTTTCCTTTGTACATGTACATAAATTACAATGTTCGTGACTGCCAACATTCAAAAGAGGATGTCTGCACAGTGATAAATTACTCCTACAAGCTCTCAACATTTTCTTATTTTACAGAATGTCTTCTCAGATTACTCTGGAGTGCTGTGGCCTCGTGGTTAAGGGCACTGGATTTGTGGTCTGCAGGTAAGCTGTGGGTTGTGGGTTCAAGTCCAGCCTGGGGTCATGGTGCGTGTGCCCTTGGGCAAGGCACTTTGTCACGCATTGCTTCTCTCCACCCAGGAGTAAATTGGGTACCTGTGAAGGTACCGGCCATATGGGTCATTCTATAAATTTGGGGTCCACTTTTTTTCCCCGTCCCTGTTACATCTGACATCTATGATTGTATAATTCTGATGCACTCCTTAATGCAGTCATCCTCCAAGAGGCAAGAGTGATTATGAATAGAAAACTACCTACCCAACATATAAACAATCATTTGAAGTCACTTTTAATGATGCTTGAATGGCAAATTACAAAGTACCAAGGTAACAGGGGCGGGAAAAATGTCACACTTTGGACCCCAAATTTATAGAATGACCCATATGCGCTGATATTGAGCTGCTGCAGAAGTGGTCTCGTGGCCTGAGGAACAGGGGTAATAATTGTAAAGAGCTTTGCACCTTTGGTAGAAGGCGCTACATGTATATAAGCACCACATTATTATCCCATTATTACTATTCAGGCAGCAAATTGTAACAACAAGCTGCAAATCGACTAAAAGTCTTTATTCACGGTAATGAAGCAGGAATCACATCCCAGACAAATGCAAATACATGCATGCCAGTATTCTGTATGAGTTAAGAGCCCTTTGTCAATGTCCGAAAAGGCGACATAAATGAAAGAAATTTGTTTTAGTTCTTGCTACGCTTAGTAATAAAGTGGTAACTTGTAGGTACACCATGGAATCTATCTCTACTATGAAGAAGTACCTGTACCCCCAGACTTGCCACTTCCTATTCAATTCCACCATGCAGCGCACATCTACTTTTTGTAAAGTGGCTAACACATGGCGAAGTAAACATCTGTCATTCCTTAGAAGGTTGATCATACCTCGTAGTCGTGATTGTGTTTGGAGGTCTTAAGATGCTCAGTAGCACAAACGCCATCCCCGAAGAACTCCTTGCACAGTCGGCAGAAGAATCCGTTGACTGGCATCATGAACTCTGTGCCTGGATGCAGGTATTAAATAGCACAAAGTAAAATACCTGAGCTCTTTATCAAATGTATTCTTTTTTCTTAACAAAGTTGTAACCTAAATATCTTTTTATCTATCGTGGGCATGTGCAACCCTTGGGGGGGGGGAACCCTACATGTATTATTTTGTTTGCTTTTGCACACACTCAAAACAAATCCACCCTCTGATGAGACTGACGCACAGTTCCAACATTATCGATTCTGACAGAAGGCAGGAACCAGTCTACCCTGAATTATTTTCAGGCAGTAAATGATGTAAGTAACTGTTTCTTAAAATACAATGTATCAACCAATTTGTCTTTCAATGTTTCATTCATAAGGCAAAAAAAAATTTCGGTTTCTGGTATGGAGCTTGCCCCAAAAGTGGTGTGGCAACCCAGCTTTTCTTTTTTCCCTACTTTTTTTCTTCTTCAAATGTCGGAACATTTGACCCCTTAAAACTCTCAAAAATATCCTTCAGGGTGGAGCTTGAGGTGACCTCAGTAAGGCCATAAGGCTTGAGAATTCTGCACCCACTTACGATCTCGACCGACACAGACATTCTTCAGGAAATTTGGATAGTCAAGACAAAAATCAGAGAAAACGGTAACGCCAGACCATACAACATCAACAACGTGCATGTGCTGCCAGGCTGGTCATTAATCTGCTCCCTTACATAATGCACTAATTAAAAAGTGTTGACAGGTTCCAGATACAAGACCATCGCTTCCACACACACATCTGGCTTCCACACACACATCTGGCTTCCAAACACACAATCCCAAAAATACAACACCTGCAAATGGTGCCCGAATATTCTGTGCAAAATATATGGGAGCCCACAAAGGCCACATAAAGCTAATACTCGATCGTAACCCCATCTAAAAGCACGTTCAAATTGTGCAGCAGCAGGATTCCAGTCGAACCAGTGAGTTTGGCGGTTTTGAGGCATCATCTTACATTGAAAAAGAACTTTTTAATTTTGCTGACCCGCGTGGCTACACCAACACGCGTGCATACCAGAAACCGGAGCCTCTTTTTTTGGCCTAAGTCAATAACTACATTTACATGTACAGAAAAAAATAGCAATCTAATATATAAATGTCCTTTTTAGGGTTAAACTTTTAAATAGCACGGGCATTTCCATTTACAATGTAAATGCAAAAAATAAATGCTGATACCTCGACATAAATTTGAATTGTAAGAAAACTTACAACAAAATGTCAACTTGTAAAACGTTTCTTATTTAACTGCTACCACAAATGGAATCCCTTGCATTGGTGCAAATGATGTGACATTTCCAGCAGCATAGGCTAGCCACTTAGAATTTTCATGTTCTTTAATCATTGAATGGATGTAAACATCAAATGGATGTAAACATTTACAACAGCATACTCAAATTTTGTTACCTCTGATTGGGGCGTCGATTGTGTTTGCAGCTTTTTTCTTGGTTTTCATGAGGGTGTCTTGCATCCACGGCCGATCGTACGGGTCACAATTCTGGTTGTAACAAGCATCAACACAGACCAGCAACCAAGGGCAAAGAGATGTTGAAGAAAAAAAGTAGGAAACACTTTAACTGAGGAATCCATAAAAACAACATACACAAAGCAACACAATTAATTTTGAAACCAAAAACCAAAAAACAAAATAGAAAAAAAAGAATATCCATATGAAAGCTTCACTATTCTTCAGAAAGTTTGTAGTGTACAATGCTGCAAATGTTTTTACCTTGTTGGGCACATTTGGTGAATCATCTACATCTTCCATTGTCAGTAGAATTTTACTGTTGTTTTACTGTTGCCGCTGAATGTGTTGCAAAGTTCAATTTCGGCCAGAATTTGGTACAAGGTGTACATTACTGAACCTTGGGATGAGGTGGCTTTTATAGTTTTCCACATGGAGGAAATTTGTGTGGAATTGTTTACATCGTACCTTTTTCCAAGTGATGCACTGCACAATTAATACATGTATGTATTATATTCACAAATGTAAACATTCACAAGTATTTGACATTCACGCCATAACTGGAAAATCATCAAAAAATATCTGACATGGACATTCCCATTCACATCTAAACATGTCGCAAGTTTGATGAGTTTTAACCAGTTTTAGATTCATTGTTGCATGCAATGTCTATCTGAGACCATTCAACCAGGACGTTTTCGAAACTTCATTTCCAATAGTGGCACATATTTTGTAACTATTTTCCCATTGATTGTTGGCACTTAAATATGAGCTAACCAATGAAAAGTTAACGGACAGTCCTTGATTGAACTTGCCTTGGCATCCATGTACATGTACATTTTTTACACATATGGTTAAGTTGTGATTGCAACATGTACAGTGTGTTTGCATTCAACTCCGAAACAGCCCACTACTGCTGACAATACTTTGCTGTTATCTGCCACAATTGGTAATTAGCTACAATCCCGGCCAAAATGGTTGGGACACTTACTGAGCCTGCCACGGTCACCCACTCCCCCGGTCAATGTTGTTCTCTCCAGCTGATGGAGCACACACCGCGCAATGAGAGACAACATTGAACGGGGGCCGGGGGGTTGGAGGCCCAGCGAGATTTGGCCAGGATTGTAGATTATGATGGAGTTTCGATGACAATCTCTTTCCTGGAAATACATGTACCTCATACATCATCAACAAATGATCACAAATGTATGGTCGACAGATGTTCAGTGACTTTAAAATATTGAAACATTCTCTTGAAGTGGCAGTAACCCTTCGCAGATTTGTCATTCGTGTTTCTTAGCAGCTGGACAGCGACACGTTTCTCTGTAAGATTCACAAATTTATAAGGACAAAAAGTGAGTTCATGTTTACAGGGGAGACCCTCTCACTGCAAGAGGACGAAGACGCCAAGAAATCTGTGCATCGATTCATCAACCACTTGGAAAGAACCATTCCTAGAGAAAATAAATTTAAAAAATTGAAAGAACGGGCAAATCAAATCAGCCATATCCAAGCTTTTAATAAAAAAACTTGTAAACAGAATTCAATCTACGAAATGCGATGGGCACCTTACCTTAGCATGCATTTTTGCATGCAAGTGGATGAAAAGTTCATTCAGGGTGCCAGACTGGATGTTGCACAGTTTACACCAGTGCTCTCCTGGGTCGTAGTAGTTGAACTCAAAGCGAAGCAGCTTGTCTGATTTCTCACTCGATTCTACCACCTTCTCAACTTTTGGCTTCACATCCTTAGAGGGGAAAAATGGTGAAAGAGAATTGTGACAAATCGTTTAGGGTCGTATAAAGAACCCATTTACTCTAGTCTTTGAAATCTAATTTTGAAATATCAAAGCATTCAGGGATAACCTAGAGTTGAATGTCTGATTTAACGCTTTGTAGAATGGAAAAATTACCATTTCTGTAAAATATCAGGGAAAAAAAAGAGATGTACATGGGGAACAAGATAATAAATGAAACTTTTGATATCAGGTGGATAGCCAATATTTTATCAATGAATGGATGCCCTACAGCTTCCAATCCCTTGAAGAAAACCACTTATCCTCCCTAACACGAAGTGCAAGCACTTACCTGCCTGTCCTCTGATTTCTTGTCCTTTAGACCTTTGCTTGAATCCTTGTCCTTGCTTGAAGTCCTTATAGACTCTTTTGAAGCTTCTTTGGGTATTGTGCGTTCTTTGGAGTCCCGCGAAGAACGTTCAGGCTTGGAAGATTTGGAGCTATCTTTCGACAGCCTCCTCTCCGGTGTTCTACTGCGACTTCTTTCGTTGCTTCCGCTCTCCTTTTTCTTTTCGGCCTCCTCACGGTGCTGGTTCAATCTCCGCCTTAGAGCTCTCAACTGATCACAGATCTTGTCCTGCTGTAGATTATTTTCTGACAAGAGTGAATCTTTGTGGCCAGAGGTAATGTACGTCTGGCGCTTTATTTCTGCATTCTTCTTGTTCAGTTTTTCAAGTTCAGTTTCAAGGGAATCTATCTTGTCCCGAAAGACTTCAACATCTATTGACTCTGCCTCCACGAGCCTCTGAAACTCCCGTTCTTTTTCCTTCTGAGCATCTTTTTTCCTTTTCTCTTCTTCCTCTTTTCTCCTGCGTTCTTCATCCCTCCTCTTACGCTCTTCCTCTTTTTTCTTACGTTCTTCTTCCTTCACTTTTCTTTCTTCTTCTTCTTTACGCTTACGTTCTTCTTCCTCTTTACGCTTCCTTTCCTCCCTTCTACGCTGCTTTTCCTTTTCGATAAGTTCTTCTGCTTCCTGACGTAGCCGTCGCTCTTTCTCTCGCTCTGTCTCAATTATCTGCTTCACCTCATCTGGATTTCTTCCCTGTTGGTAACGACGTTCAATTTCAAGTATTCTCCTTTGCCTTTCAGTCATTTCTGGATCTGATTTTGGAAGCAGAACTACACGGTTAGAGCCCGATGAAGAGTCCCCAGCTGTGTTGACTGAAATGAAGATATTCTCTGGTTGAAAACTCTGGTTGTCTCTGGTTACGTTGGGACCAGCCACAGGAAAGGAATCATGAGCAGAGCTTACAAACTGCACAGTCTGTTGGATGGGTGGGTATTGCTGGCTATGCTGCGGTGTACTAATCTGAGGCCCCCGTTGGTCTTGGGAAATCTGATAGTGTCCTTCATGAGACTGACCAATTGGATAAGATTCTTGTGCCTGCTGGTCGGCGACTTCATGTGGAAGGTACTGACTATAACCATGCCTTGATGCTTCTTGTCCTGTAATATACTTGTCTTCCACTGACAATCTCTGGGTGCCCATGTGAGTTTGAATTTTCTCTGGTCGTGTCTTTTGCCTTTCTGAAGACTTGCTGTCAGACCGCGTTGCCGAGGAACCAGATATTTGATCTTTACTCTCAGAAACTTGACGTTTGTGTTTTGAGACATTCTTTTTAGCATCACGTATGAAGTCATCCAACTCTTGATCTGTTTTCAGTTTTATACCGCTGTCCAGAAAGGATGCTGATTTATCAAACCCTTTAAGGTTATCCTCAATAGCAGGTACAGCTGCTGCCTGCACAGGTTCCAGTTTTTCCCTGTCAGAGGAACGAGCTGGCCCTGTTTTTTCAACTGTGTTTGGTTTCTTTGTCTTGGAGGCTTTGCTACTTTTCGTTTTTTCTTTCTGTTCCTTCTGCTCCTGAATTTTCTGTGCGAGACCAAAATCAAAACCAATAGCTGAAAGAATGTTCTTTATTTGATCCTCACTTGGAGCTTCAACTTTGGGTTCTGAGGTAACGGGGTCAGAGGTTCCAGGTTGAGAGGGCTTGGTTACTGTGGAAGCCTTGTCTGGTTGGCTGTGTTTTTCTTCCTCATCCACATCACCATACAAGAAGCGGTCTTCATCATCTACTGAAACGAAACCAGTGTGTGTTGATTTTATTGGCTCAGGAGGCTTTTCCACAGATTGGGCCATGTATGGGTTTGATTGATTGTATTGACGAGGCATCTCTGAATAAGAGATATTTTGCATCTGAGGCTTTTCCTGTACTGGTTGGGTCATGGTTTGAGGCTGATACTCAGTGTGTCCAGGCATCTGTGTAAGATAACTTGATTGTGATTCTGGTTCTCCTTTTGGAAACATTGTTGGGATGCTGGGTTGTAAGCTTGCAGTACCCATGCCCTGGCCAAGACTCTGGGCAAGATCCCTTATCTTACTGGCTGTAAAGTCATCTAGGGCCAATGTAGGAGTAGGTGCCGCTGACTGTTGAGAAAATACTGGATAGGACTGGCCAGTATTAGTGGGAAAGATCTGGTGGGAAACAGCAGGATGAGACGGTTGAGACGACACAGTATATGTCTGTGCAGACACATCTGGATGTGCTTGATGAGTGATGGGGGGAAACATTTGTTGTGATGGGATAGGATTCAGTTGCTGAATGGAAGCTGCGGAAACTACCTGGGGTACCAAGTGATGCATCTGTTGAGAGACTACAGGATTAGACTGCTGAAACATGTCAGGGTGCAGCTGCTGCGAACTTGCAGGGTATTGATGTTGTGGCATTTGCAGTTGAGACAGTGACTGACTAAATGCAGTCGGCTGTTGTACTGGCTGCTGCACTGGCAGCTGCATTGGCTGCTGCATTTGCTGCTGCATTTGCTGCTGTAGTGGCTGCAATGTTGGCTGCTGCATCTGTTGCTGTTGCATCTGCTGTTGGTATCCAACATTCTCACTCTGACTTTGGTATCCAACATTCTCACTCTGACTGACAAACAGAGCAGCAGGTGCTGCTCCCTGGGGAAGGCCAGTCAGACTGCTCAGTAAACTGCTTATTTTCTCAGTGGATAGTTCCAAGGGCAGCGCTGCCGAGACTGGCTTTTCAACCACACTCTGGAGAGGGTCATGCAGCTGCATAGGTTGCTGAACCGCAGGAACATGTTGAGGTTGCACAGCCATGGGTATATATTCCGGTTGGCTAGATATGGGCAATGGCTCAGGTTGAAACGGTATGGGCGACTGTGCCGGTGTGGGTGATTGTGTTTGTCTGGCAGGATCAAGTAAGTGCTCCTGCTGGGGAGACTGAGGTGGCTGTTTTTGAACAGTGACAGGAGACTGGCGAGGGGCAGTGGTTGGAGATTGGCTAGGGGCAGCGGTGGGAAACTGTTGAGTGGTGCTCCGTGGAGACTGCTGTACAGGTGCTTCTTTGCTTTCTTCTGGGGCCACTTTAGGCTTCTTCAGAATTGACTTCTTCAAGATTGATTTCAACGCTTTTGGTGGCTCCATCACTTCAGGTGCACTCTCAATAGGTTTGGTTTGGCTCGGATGAGATGATGCTGTGGATGATGCATGTCTTGATTTAGTTGGTGGGGGTATACCAGGTCTTTGAGAGGTAGAACGCTTCTTGTCATCATCCTTTACAGAGCTCTGCTTTCTAGATTCACTTTTGCCAAGGAAATGGAAGAGTGGGGAAACGTCGCTTGGTGCTAAGGGAGAAGGTGGATTTTTGCTCCTCTCTGCCAAAAAATCTTTATCTCTTCGTGGGTCTCGGGGTCGGGGAGGCTCCATAGGTTTCTCATCCCGCCAGCTTCTGTCAGGGTCTTTTCCTTTTTCTTTCCCTCTGGTCTTCTCCTTCCAATTATCATCTGGGTGAGATCTGTACTGGCCTCTCTCTCTGCTATTGCTTCCTTCTTCCCTGGCAACATCATAACGGCTTTGTCGACGCTCATAATCCATCTCCTTCTCCTTGCTGTTGTCTCTCCTGGTGGTTCCCCTCATCATGGAAGCAGCCATCTCTTCATGTGCTTTGCCATGTTTGGGAGAGGGTGTTGCTGAATCGAATCTGGGCTTTTCCAGAGAGATGCTTCGACTGTGATGCATGTGGTCAGCAACTGGGTCAGCAGGTGCATCTCTATAGTGCTGTTCTTTTTCCAAGCTAAATTTGAAAAACAAAAAATAATAAAATAAAAACAATATTAGTTTTAATTCCAATAGCGTGAAGTCGGCCTGTACAGACATATAAATTGCTAAATCGTATCTACTTTCTCTTCTCCTGTGGCCTAATACTTGATCGGGAAATATTCTGAAAAAATTCTGACAAAATAATGCCTCCGCATCATGTTACAAACTCCACGAATAATATGTTCTGTGAAATTAACTAGAAATAAATTATAACTTCCTTGTCTGTTTACTTGATGGAAACACTCATTTTGGTACTTTTTAATCTTTAAAAGTAGCTTTAATATTACTTCATGCTTTTCCATTAATTTGAAAAAAAAAATCACTGTCACACACCCAGAAACATCTACAGAATCATTGTAAGCATCATATCTCAGAAGCACAGCTTGAGTAACTGACAACAGTTTCCACCACAAGCAGTAGAAAAGCAGCCCCGGAACCAGTGGCAAACGTATTCACTGTACCTTGATGGCTGCTGATGCTGGTTATAGTCTTGAGCACCCACTGGATGCCCGACAGCCATTGGACCAAGTCTGTCCATAGCGGTTGGCTTCTGATCAAGGGGTGCCCGAGAGCTGAAGAAGAGTTCATTGCCAACGGTGATGCGCAATGACTCTGTGTCTCCCATCGAAGAACCAACCTGCTGTGCTTGCTGAAAAAAAATATTCACATCGAAAAATGATTTACATTTTGATGACACTCTATTCCTTAAATCAAAAATACCTTTAGTTAAAGAACTTCAATATATTTAAGATAGCTACGCAGTCAAATATTAAAAACATGAAGACAATTCCAGAACCCTAACAACAATGTGAACTTCCTCAGTCAAATTTCATGGTTTCCATCACATGTACATTAAATATAATTTCATGGAGAAATATGCACAAGCCTGCAGTCATATGCAACATAATAAAAGTTTGAGTGGAAGTAGGCTGATGGAGAGATAAACAGAATAACAAAATGTTCACCTCATCCAGGTGACGGTCTGGTCTACCTCGGTGGATTCCTTCATCAAACGAGGGACGATTACCAACATCACGCCTGGGTGATAAAGACCTGCGGGTCCCAGGACCCCTGTTTCCTTGCTCCATTCCTGGAGGCTGCCTTGGGTGCCTGTCGGAAGGACCCGCTTGGAACATATCAATTGGCTCACGCGGAGGCTGCTCTTTGCGTGCCCTGCGATCATCTTGGTCAGGTGGACCGCGGCGGGGCGACACAGGGCGAGGCTGTTCAGGGAATCTCTCCTCAGCAGGACCGGGCTGAGACTCATCGCCCGGGGGCCACTGGTAGTCAGGGGGCGGCCACTGGTAGTCTGGTATATCCTGCTCAGGAGCCTGCTGAGAGAACCCCATCTCTTGAGGATGATGCGGCGGGTTCTTGTCACCGGGTCCTGGGATCTGTATAATGACACAGATACATCGATGGGTTTTATCAGTTGCTCCAAAATGTCATCTCCCCCAAAAAGGCATTACTTTCTTCTTTGGTAAATATTTCAGCAGTTACATGTAAATTCATACTTCATGGGGTCTACCTTTTTGGTTTCTGCACAGGTTTGTTCAAATAACTTCGTCCTGGCCCTGATAAAATGGTAATAAAAAACATATTGATCAATTTATGTTTCGTTCTTTGATCGTTCTTAATCACTCAAACCTTGTGAATTTTATGTGTACAATGTACTTACCTCAATAACCAGTGAAATGAAAATGTATGCTTCCAGAACTTCCCTTTTAATTTTGTATTTTTCTATTTTTGTTTCAGCCATGATTTTGTTCATGGTACACTGTTTCTCTTTTTTAGGGTGAATCTTAAGGATCAGATCATACATTGTACGTGTACTTAATCTTCCGATATGGAGGTGGTTGGGACGAAAGTACATACATAGTTATTACCAACTGGCATAACAATAATTTGTTTTGTTATATTGGAAACTCAACAAAACACCCATATTTGATCATAAATTGAATAGCTTATCACCCACCAAATATCAAAATGTGTAACGATTTTCCCGATTTGAATATTCGAAAAACATTTAGCAGTTTCGAAAACATGTGGTGATCTTTTTATCGATATAGTTGCGTGGTTCAATTGTTTTTCATCGGCCACATTCTTGTCAGCAGTCACTTTTGATGGTTTACTTGATCACCACATTGTCAAATTTCAAAAGGGCACATGAATACTGATCTGCAGTCGATTTAATTTCTGATCAGCGCGTGTGCATTTCAACCAGCGCACAGGTATGCAGAACCTGACCAAAACACGCAATTCCTGTCTGGTGCAAGCAATTTAGGCCGACACAAGTACATGTAAAACTTGATCAACACAATCTGAATATTTCAATATTTGATCGAAACCAAGTTTGAAAAACAGAATATTACTGTAAAGTGAGTGATTGTGATGGAAACAAACTATGTGTCATTTTTCTCCTCATATATGTACATGTATACATGTATAAATATGTCCATTTTTTACATAACCCTGAGGACCAACACACAAACGGAGAACAACAGATCCTTTCAGGCCTCGGGTGTTGGGTCTTTTGTTGAAAACGGTCCTCTATAGTACGGTTATGTGCTTAGTCTATGGGAGAGTGTCCTGGACGAAGAGAAACACAAAGCACTGTCCTCGAGAGTATAGTAAAACACAATTGTCCGTCATGTCTGTACATGTAGGTATGTTAAACATGTACCGGTATCTTCAAATCAGGTGTGTGTGTGGGTTTAATGACTCAAATGGTCATTTTTCCTATCAAAAACTTCAACAAGAAATTTGCTGTATTCCAAACCTTTCGGTTGTACAAAATGTAAGTTACTTAGCGGCTTTGAGACAATTTTGAGACGGACACCTTGCGATGTAGAGACTCCACAGATGACTTGAAGTAACTGTACATATGTCGCATAGCACCTCACTGAAGGATAGTAAATTCCTCAAAGATGAGGAAGCGAAACTCAATGCTGCTTTTAATGCTCTCTGGCATTATATAAATGTTGTGCTCTGAAACTTTTTTTTTTTTAAATAAAAATCCAAATTAATGAATTGAATTGCATTTAAAGTGCTCTCTCTGCAGGACCAAACTGTTTAAGAGTGCATCATAATAAAAAATAGGGCCTAAACTACATAGAATGGTATATCCAAATCACATCAAAATATTAATTAGATTTTGCAGAGGCATTGAAAGCAAATAAAAATAAATAAATAAAAATACAAACCAAACAACACTTCCGCACAAACCAATTTACTCATGGGAAAAACAAAATAAAAAACAACAAAAGCAGACACTATTGATGGCAAATTTGATGGTGAAGGACTGACTTAAATTTCCAAACTACATGTCTGCTTATCTGTACTGAGTTTGGTTTTTGTTGTGTGTTACATGTACACATGTACAGAAGTTACAACACTAATGGCAAACATACTGTACAACGTGTACATGTACATCAATGTTTTCTAACACATTTCCCTACTTTCCAGGGATAAAGCAATATATTTTATGTACTTACATGTAGGCCTATACAATGTAGTCAATGTACATGCATGTACTAGTGTGTGCACATGTAAATGTATTGATGATAAAATACTAAACTACCTCTAGGCCTAATGTCCACTATGGTTACCATATTCTACAATAATTTCCAGAACAAAGGTCTAAACTTTAAGCCTACTACAATTTGATATGTGTCATTCCCAATTGTTCATTGAACTATAAATAATAAGACTTATTTTTTCTCTCTTGCATGTCTTATTTTCCTTTTTTTCCAACTTTTTGATAGTGTATCCTTCTGACATTCCACCACACAAATAGCTTGAAATGTATACATTTAGGCCCCAACAGCCATGAAAGCAAGTTTTATTTGCACCACGTTTTATTTGCGCCACGTTAGGGAACACCACCATAGGAGTGGGCAGTAGACACAAAATCGAAAACTTCCATTCTCAAGGCCTCAAGTCATGACATGCACGATGTATTTCATGTGGTAGGCTATAACATGTATAAATTGTAAAAAATTGAACATTTCCATCAAATTAAATATTCATGACATTTGCTGATCTGCATCTCTCAATCAACAGGGGTAGACTGACTCTTTCCAAACCATCTGACCATGCATGGTCACATTTGTTTACTTCCTTGACCATGTTGACCCTGAAGTTGAATTTCATGCTGCGCGCA
This sequence comes from Patiria pectinifera, assembly GCA_029964075.1. Lineage (NCBI taxonomy): Eukaryota > Metazoa > Echinodermata > Asteroidea > Valvatida > Asterinidae > Patiria > Patiria pectinifera. The sequence continues at coordinate 29,895,007 of CM057142.1, read as the reverse complement.
CAGCGCCCTCTACGGCTCTATATCACGGCCGGTTCAGTCGAATTTTGTTCGCATGGTTTTGTAACTTTCCACCATGGCCTACCTGAAAGTCATTCCTTTCCATCGGTCCTCCAGCACCTCCGTGTTGGAATCTTTGATTTTGCGGAGGCCGATCGCCGACATGTCCGCCCCTTTGCTCGCTGCGGTGCCCGCCATCGTGGCTGCCACCGGCACCACCCCGTCCACCACGCGGGGCAAAGCCGCCAGCTTCACCGCCACCACGATTCCCTCGATTCGGGCCGCCGCGGAATCCACGATTTCCTCGGGGGTGTCGTCCACCTCGTCCTCTCCAACCCCTGTTCATCTTATCTATGAAACCAAATGGTTTAATCGTACGAAAATAACAAGATGTACTTGCAGCAAAGCTAGTTATTTCATGTCATTTGCGCAAAGCAAAATGTCAGCGGACAAGACAGCCGCCATCTTGATTCTCGCTTACTTACTTTTAAAAACGTGTAGTTCATGTAACTGCTGGCCGGCGCGTTATTGTGACTCGACCATGGACCATGCATCAGCAGTCGACGGATCCAGGAATTGTGGCGAGTGGGGGGTGTCAGACAGTGTTGGAGCAAAGGCTTTGACCCTCAAGGCTAAGGCTTTAATCCGCAAGGCCAAGGCTTTGACCCTTAAGGCCAAGGCCAAGGCTTTGACCCTCAAGCCTTAAGGCTAAGGCCAAGGCTTACCCCTCAAGGCCAAGGCCCTGCTTTATAAAATGACCACTAAGGCCAAAAACATAAAAAATACTCGGTCTCTGGTCAGCGCGCGCGTCGATTTTAATCATGCGCGTCAACCTTTTCTTTTTCCTTCAAATTAACACGGAAGCTACAACAGCGCCCTCTATTGCCGCACCTCCTCAATTTTTTGTACCAAGGACATGAAGGAGCACCAAGGAATGGGGAAATTGCACCAAGGCAAATGATAAAGGGCACCAAGGCAAATTATGGAGGACACCAATGTATAATGAGGACACAAAAAAGCAAAATAGTACCCACCTTGTCTGTACAATTCAAGCTTGAAAAAAAAAAGCCACCAAAAAAAAAAAAAAACCCGCATCGCCGCATCAATTCCGGAACTTCGGTCTGACCAGAGACGCGATTATTATTTTTTTTTGGCCTAATATAGAACTAACTATGGTCACATGACACATCATCACGAATCACTCATTAAGAAGAACAACTTGTCTTTAATTGCAATCAAAATACTCACATGCAATGTTTTATGACTGCATTGTAGCTATTAAAGTTCAGGTCTTCATGAATATGGTTTAACTAAAACAAAATAATGATTTACTTCTATATTGACGCACAATTCTCCCGAGTGTAACAAAAGAGGGATCCAAGAAACCGATTTGGGGAATTTTTATTTGCCGGGGCCAACATGGTAAGAAATATTAGCATTACCTAAATAAACAGATACATGCAAATCTTTAGCACTTATCAGGGAGACATATATACAACCAATCAGATTGATCATCAGTTAGAAAACAGGTAGCTCACTCAGTAAAACTTTTTGTGGCTTCACTTATAATTCTCTAAGTCCCATCATTCACTTACAAAAAGTTAACTGACTGAAAAAAGACTCCGGCAGGTTCAGCTATCTGTTCAGTTATCTGTAGTGCAGAATTTGCAGCGGGCTGTTTGTTTCTGCTTCCCATTTGAAGCTAAAACCAAACTTGATTATAGCTGAATCGGCAGACATTTTAATGTCATACTGGTTATCTGGTTCAGTGATCTAAAATCCAGTAATAACTAGGTGATCAGTTCAATTCTGTATGATGTGCTTAAGATCAGACCGTGTGGAAAGTGACCCGAAATCTGACCTCAAATTACATGTAGCATAGTATCAGTTATTGAGGGCAGTGTCTATTCCATAATTGTATGCAATTTAAGTGATTATCTCCTTAGCCCCACAAGTGTACAGAAAATTATTGCAGCAAATGTACTACAATGGTAACACAAGGTGATGCTATCAAAGTGGAAGTGTGCCCAACACAAAAATCTATAGGGTGCTTCCCTCCTCCATGGTAACACGATTAAAATGGTAACAGCAAAATTTCAAACAGATTTATCTGGAAAATGCAAAAACCTATGGGCCTTGAAGAGCCTTGACTAAAAAATGCAAGGCACTGGTCCCTCAAGGTCCAGGCTAAGGCCAAGGCTTTTTTTGCCCTCAAGCCTCGAGGCCGAGGCCCTAAAGTCCAGCCTTAAGGCAGCCTTAAGGCCAAGGCCCAGCATCAATTAAGGCACTGCATTCTGGACTGTCAGGCTCGCTAGATTTTTATATCGGATCTTATCATTATTATAATTTTTAGCCTATTAGAAACGTTATTATTATTTGTATTTTTACGGATTTGTTTGTGAAAACTGTAAATTCCATTCGCTGTTCCCAATTCACAATATAAAGTACGCCAACAAGAGTTTGCCACGGAGAGTCCATTTTTTAAGTGTACGGTCGAGAAAACAAGGCTCAATTGAACGAGTGTCATGCAGTAGACAACTTGAACTAATTTGTTATAGATTGGGGCATAGCGTTGTGCCGCCTTAAAAAAAAACCAAATTGATAATAAGAAAAGAAAACAAAAGGACAAACATATACTCGAATCATATACGCTTACGAACTGAACTACTGAGCGAACAAACTAACAATGTCAAATATCCCGCGCTGCAACCTCGTCCCCAGAGCTTACTTTATTTCCCGAGCCAGGAACTTGATTCCTGTATGTTGTTATTTCCAACGTTTATTACGTGTTTTCACCTTCAATGTAATTATAATGTCCACAACTTCTGAATAATCCTTTCTTAAGTTGCTCATATTAATACGCAACTGTGATACCGCATATTGGCTGGATACGAGTGTAACACTTTAACTTGAAAAACAACAAATGCTGATTTAACGCAAAGCCAGGCACCAGACTATTCCTAATTATCATATGTGTGCACGAATTTTGAACATGCAAATGATCCAGTGAGAGAGTATAGGTAATGGTAGGAGCGTACTGCTCGACTCCCTTGGAACGAGTGCGCCCACGCTGCCAATTTGTCGACCATCCCCCCAAATTAGTGCACTGGGGAAAATGAATTCTCCGTGGCAAACTCTATAGGTGGCGCACTGCATTGTGAATCGCCCGAATTCATGCAACATTATTTTTATCTAAAAATAAATGTTTTATTGCTTTTCTGTATTTGCATCATTGCATGCATGGGGAAAATAAAATGCTGTACTGCGCAATATAGAACGATGGCTACACTGTTCGGAGCATTACTTTTCTGCATTAAAATACGAGACAAAAACTGAGGTACATTGCAATCAATATTATGGTGAACGTAATCACAAAATGGACTGGGGCATTGCTTCACGTGAATTTGTTATAATAAACGTGATATATATATTTTTGTTTCTGTTTGTAGGAAACGTGTTGTCATTCTCTCAAAGCATGGCCTGCTATTGGTTGAGCTTCCCATTGCTTTCATAGCCCAAGCCTTGGAACACTTTAATATTCGATCCAGGATTTGAACCAGTATAATGACGGCAAAGGCTCGCACATCCTCAAACAGATGCACTAGGTGGGAGTCATGATAAAATGACAATAATGCACACAGGCCTCCACACACGGATGGTATACAAAGAGGGCGTCCCTTTTACCTTTTCATGACCAGTTTTGTTTCAACTTTTTTCAAGTATGGAAGAAATGAGGCAGAGGTTTGAAAACACAATCAAATAACATGGATGACTATGACAGACAGACGTCTAGAGAATTCATTCATGGACACTGATGAATTATTATGCATGCAAGAGTCAATTTATTTTGCCAAGACGCTGTATCATTCACAGAACGTTTACGAAAGAGAAAGCATCGAAGGGTGAAAAAGGATAAGACATAGCCTACGTTCAAGTAATAACGAATGATTTCAAAGTCCTGTTTGAAGAACTGGATCTTCTTTTACAGTGAACAAACACCTGTTATATGAGAATAAATTCCATCAAGGACAACCTATCTGCGATTGGTAACAAAGATGTACATAATTTTGGCTGGGTATTTTACACAACAAAATGGCAGGTTTTAATCGATAAGGCAACAATCATTTTTAAAGGAATAGTATCACTTTATATTAGTCCTCAGCGAGAAAAATAAGATCGCGTGTGAACATCTTCCTGTATTATAGAACCAGTATAGCTTTTGTGCACCCTTGAACTTTACGGTAATGGCCCCACCTAGAGTTGTGACGATGTGACAGTTGGGGCGTAACATAAAAGTGGATTTTACCCATTATCGCGGATAATGATAACCACGCACCACTGAAATACCCAAAATACCAAGAAGACCAAACACATTACAAAAATAAGCATTCCAATCTAACCTAAAAGCTGAAACCCTCAATGTCTTTTTGATTGAAATCACGATAAAGAAGTGTGCCAATTTAGAGAGTAACCTTCTCATTCTCTGGGCTTGTGTTCCGGCCCTTTCCAAAAAATAAAATCCTCGGATGCAAACGTTTCCATATCCCAGTCCTGCTTACTCGATACAAGCAGGAAGAATATTAATGGATATTTTAAAAGTGGATTTTACCCATCATCACGGATAATGATAACCACGCAACACTAATACCCCAAGAGCCAACGAACAAAAAAACATTACAGACAGGAACAAACGTATATTGTTTTAAGACACAAAACAGTGGGAATAATAATTAAGTCCGTATTTAGCTCACTTTTCAAGCCATTTAAATGACGAGAAGAACTTTTCAAGCCATTTAAATGACGAGAAGAATTTATCTTTAGGATTTGTATGCGTTCTGTAAAAAAAAAAAATCAAATGTGCCGATCGTTTAATATATGTCGGTATTCACGGATCGATTATATATATTTTTGTTTCATTTTGATTTCAAAAGTGCTCTTTAAATTCAGAGTAAGCGGCCTTTACTCGTGAACAGCACTGTCACGGAATCAATGGAAAAAACTGGCTGGAACACGGACCCAGTATTGTTAACAAAAATGAGACAATCTTACCAGGAAAGAAAAAAGGTGAATTAAAGTCAAATCATTTTATTTAATCAGACCAAGGCCTTGCTGTCGGTTAACCATTGACGATCTGCACGGAGGAGATAATAAAATAAAAAAAACACCATGGTTATTTCAAGGACTTACGATGGACTTACGAGGACCAAACGTTTAGACACTACTAATAATTATTATTCATGCATTTAAATGTCGGAAAGAGAGAGGTTTTGCAACGCTAGACCTACTTTAGAGAAAAGATGGGAACAGTTCATCAATTAATAATGATGGGCTTACCATGGTTTAATTCATTCATGTTGATTGTCCGAATTCCTAGCGTCCCGGTCCTCCAGCCCACCAGCACATGCCCAGACCTCCATGGAGAGGGAAAGAGCAATATAGTCCTGGACCACATTCGGCACTAGAATCGCAAACTAAAACAGAAACCAACATGGAAGTGAATGACTCGTATAGAAATATTTGTGTGGATAATCTGTTGAAGGAAGCTTTAGAGAGACTGTTCATGTTTAACGTTTACAGGCACCCAGAATAAATTACCATAAAGTAAAAGCCTGAAACTACTTCTTTTTATACCACAAAGAAAAGGGACTTACAGGGCTCTGGAGGTGCCATTAAAGATATTGAGATACTGTGATAACCTTCCACGGGATGACGACATCCTACACGTATTTTTTTTGTCAACGTCCTGAGATGTTTTATCACGAGATGACGACATCCTGAAAGCAGGATTGCTTTCTCATAACTCTACTTAACAGCATTGGAAGGTATCTGGGGATGTCGACATTCTACTTTCAGGATGTCGTCATCCCGTAATATTATTGTCTCACGATGTCGGGATCCTACTTTCGGGATTGTGCTACCCGTGATAGATCTATCCGAGGATGTTGTCATCCCTCTTAAAACATGTCGTCATAAACGTCATCCCGTGATAAACTATCTCATCAGGATGTCGACGTTTTACGTTTACGATATTGTCATCCCGTGATAAATTATGACAAGATCTCAACATCTTTATAGGATGGCACCTCTGGAGTTCCGTAGGGACTAGTTCCGAACTTCAGATATCGCTATTTCTCAGAATTATGATCTTTGAAAGATATAACTATGGAATATCGGATTTCGGCAAATTTCACCCCCCCCCCCAAAAAAAAAGGTCGTTCAATTTAAAACCCGTCTTTTTCAATCAGTTTTATATGAAAATTAATTTTAGTCCCCAACAAACTCTTCCCTATGTTTAGCAATAGCGTTGGCATGACAAATAATTTGGTTCAACTTCAAATTCATTTATTCGAACGAATTCAATTTCCTCAATGGATACACATGATTGATTCACATATCATTTTGTGCATTCTTTTTTTTCTGTGCTATTTGCTTTCAGATTTCAACATGTTCCGAGTGAACAGAAATTAACCAAAACTAGGCTGAATTAAACATCTACAAATTCTATGGGATTGGGGGAGAACTAAAAGCTTTTTTTTAAACGGAAAAGCCAATTATAAACGGACCCGTTCAAAGATTAACAATGCAAATAAACAACAAAACATCTTGTTTTCATTTCCATTGAAGATTCACTAGATTCACTTTCCGATTTTCAGAATTTGTGTTTTACTGTCTTCCGATTCAAAACAATGCGAACGATTGTTTATTTTTTTAGATTAAGGCAAACAACTGGATAGAACTGATTTAACAAGCAGCAAACGCCAAGAACAATGCCCAAAGGAGAATTGTACACTCAGTGTGTGAATAATCAATCTTGATATATATAAATGAACCATTTGACGGTAACAATTGATTGCCTATAAACGAAGTCGAACCACGGATCCTACACACAAGGATAAACGACTGCTTTGAGCTCTAGTACAAAATGCACTAAGCGGACTTGCCTTAATTGGTTAGACGCATGATAACAGGCATTAATACCCTTTGGCTTGTAATCGCGAATTGTCCAGGTGTGCCATTTTGTCGGTTATTTTGCATAACATCTAAAACGAAAATATTCATAAAACTGTAAGCAAAACTACTCCTGAAGATATCTTTGTTCCAAAATTGTTAAAACTTAAATACTTCATGATATAACAGATGGTATTGTGCAGTGTTTGTTGTCATAGATGAAGTATTTACCCGGAAAATAAATATCAAATTTCGAGGAGAACACCGTTACCCAAATTTAGTTTTTAATTAGGCTCTCATACAAAAGTTTTTGAGAGATGTGGTCCCGAACCGATGAAATAAAAGCGACATTTCATTGTTCATTTTAAAGCTAAAGATATTGTGCTCGGCGTTAACATGGTTACGTTATCACAATTCAAAAATAAAGACAAAAAACGCAGACTCATGAATATTCAAATATATAATTAGCTGGCTTGACAGACTTCGACTCCAGATCGGGCGAAGAGCCTTGCAAATCTGAAAGCCACCGCGCGCAGTGGTACGGTCTTTGTTGACAAGTATTCAGTATTTGCCACCGAAAGTACGGGCCGTTATCACGCGTCTATAACCAGGAGTTTGGCCGAGTCGTTGATCCTTGTAGGATCTGTGGTAGAACAAGCACAACATTTTATGTTCTTAATTCGATGATTGTCAGATATTTCATTGAAAGTAGACGGTTAGAAGTGAAATGTCGCCATTAATGCATTTCGAAGAAAACAGAATACTGTGTGCACACAAACGAAATTTACTGTTTCAATGCAAGAAAACCCTTTTGGTTTAACGGGGACAATTTTGTGAATATGAGAGCTTCTGCATGAAAATGAACAAAACTTCGTTGACATTTCTAACAAAAACAACGGCATTCTCTGGGACAGCATGCAATTGCAACCGAAACACGTGTGAGCCATAATATTGTGCCTATTAGCTTTGATTTATGTCGTATAGTGCCAACCTGCGTCAAGTTATTATTACAAACTTATTATGAAAGACCACAGAACTTACACAGCTCATCCATTATCCCGCGACTGCGACGAGATTTCAGTTCTTGCCTCAACTTCTCGGTAAGCGAGTCTGCATGATATTAAAAAAGGTTTTTGGTGCTGAATTTATGAATTGCGTCTGCACAGATATTGAATAAAAAACAGTTGAAGTGTCATAGCGTTGAACATTTGTAAAGACACCGAACTTTTTTTTACACAAATAAGGAGGCCCCTAAGCCTTCGGGAACATGCAAGTTTCGTACGTTTAGGGGGAAATCAACAACAGTCAAACGTGTTTTCTCCTCTACCATGGAAACTTAAACGTTCATTTTAATGTGCGACTATCGTAATTATCAAAACTCGAATCAAAATATATTTACTCCAAGCATGATGTACGACAGGCCCAAAGGGCTGTGCGAGTGTGGTTATAACCTATAAGAATACTTGTATGTCGGAACGGTAGGGATAATGGAACACTGAACAAATTTACCGGGATAATGTAACATGGAACAAATTGACGGCACTTACTCTCTGCAAAACACAAGGCACATCCAACCACCATCAGGAGAAGCAGGCACACGTGAAGCTTCATTCTGGCTAATCTAGAAAGTGAGGGAGAAAATGAATGACAGTATTAAAGATACTTGCAATGATACCCCCCCCCCCCCCCCACGCAGATTAATTCGGCTGTTGCGCGATTTGTGCTTTTCATGAAATTGGCACAGGAGCAGCAGTAAAAGTATATCACGGTCGTCATATCAACGTGTATATTCGTGACAAATTATCGTTACAAATGAAAACATTCAATTACCAGGACGTTTTTACTTTCAAAGCAACTGACATATCAAATCTGGCCACGTTTATGCAAAGCTTACATTTCAGGTTGAAACGAAACTTGAAACCAAATCAAAGTCAGGAGGCGGAAATGCACTGGATGCTTTCAGCTTGATGTCTACTGAACGAATGCGCTACAACAGCGCCGAGTACACGTCTTAGTAATAACTGGGTCCGGGCCTATCACAGAACCGTTGTCTATCGCAAGTTTTGTTGAAACACGTACATCTATATATCATTTACAGACGTTTAAATTAAAGACTACGTGGCTCTAGGGGCGTTGTTTATGTTTACATCTACAGACGTTTAAATTAAAGACCATGTGGCTCTATAGTGGCGTTGCTCATGTTTGGACACATCTTGCACATCATAAACGCAAAAAAGGGGAAAACAAACACCCCCCCCCCCTCAGAAAAAGAACCCGCTCGTGGAGGTGGAGCCATAAAATAGAACTAACACACGCACGCGCACAAGCGATTATCGGATGTAAGAAGTAAATATCATTGGTAAAACATGACAGAACGGGGGAAAGGGGGGCGTGGGGTCCTATTTTTAAATTCGGTCTTTTTTCTGCTGTTGCTTTTATTTTAAAGGGTTCTGTCTGCATTTTGAATTCACCCTAGCTTAACATTCTGGTATCAACCCGGAATTGCAAGGAAAGCTCAAGCAACTTGATCTTTTCAAGGTATGGTCTATCAGACACAAAGTACGAACGTGATTGCTGATTGTGTTCATAGTTGAAGCATGGCCATTTTTGAACTAAAATTACTTGTAAATTGATACTGTTGATGTCGTCGTGTATCATGTTAATATGCACACCACTGTAAAGTCTGTATAATATCAGGGTTGATGTTTCAAGTTCAAGCAGCCGTGAAAATTTTGAAGAGAATTATTTTAAGAAAAAAGAAAGAAAGAAATTAAAACTCGAACAATTCTAAAACGATGAGCAGGTGGTGACCAGCCACGCAAAAAAAAAAATGTCCTACTTTTGATCCTAAATAACTCTGTTCTTTACCAATGGAATGAAACCAAAATTTTAGAATATTTTTTAAAAAAAGGCATGACAAACTTAATTATGCGAATTTCATCAGCTTTGTGCGAGAGGATGAGATTTAAACGCCATGAAAAAAATACTCATTTTCAGAATCTGCCACTTTCGACTTGACGACCTCCAATGTCGACACAAAGCTTGGGACGGTGGCGGAAGACGCGTGCTGCGGCCGGAAGCTTTTGAAGGAAAGCAGGATCATTCCTGATGTCATTGGAGGAGATGAGCAATGACATTAGGGTTGACCCTGCATTCCTTCAGAAGCTTTCGGCCGCAGCACACGGGCGCGTTCCCGAATCCGCCACCGTCTCTGGCAGCGCTGTATCGTCATTCTGAAAGTGAGGGGGTTTTTCAGTATGGCGTTTGCTGCACAAAGCTGATGAAACTCGCTTCATAAAATTTGTCATGCCATATAATCTGAAATTGTGGTTTAATTCCATTGGTAAACAACAGAGTTATTTAGGATCAAATTTGTGAAATTTTGTTGACACGTATAGGTAGCTGTTTACTTTAGTTGAACTTTATTGCTGCCTAAACCAATGGAGGTCTATACGTGGCAGACGTGGTCTAACGTTTTGAAGCGCATTCTTGTGCTGCAAATAGCTACTCAAAAATAAAATCGGTATCGATAGACTTCAATATGGAGATTGACGGAGCCTCTAAGGTCCTTGGAGTTTATGCCACATATGCTTATCTAAAAATAAATGTTTTACGTTTTTGTATCTCTGCGTGGGCAAAATTCTGCTCTCAGCTATAACAAAAGAATGGTTCTTGGTTCTTCTTTGCTAGACTGTACAAAATATGATTTTTGTTTTTGCATTAAGATGTGAGAGGAAAATTGGTGAGGTATGATTTCAATCAATAAGACGGAAAAAGAAATGAGATAATAGATTAGAATGTTAGTGAAAGTTTTGTGTGATTTAATACAAACACTAGCCTTCCGAGGTAATCCCAAGAAGACTGGGATTTTATTTTGGAAAATTGAACGCACCCTGAAAAAACTTACACTGCACCCCAAGACTGTTTATATTCTGCCTAGGCCCTACTTTCTAGAGATTTCTGATTAAGTAAACAAAATCAAATTCAAGTGTCTCCGTTTAGGAATACATTTTCATATGAGCAAAGGCATGAAGTAAAATATTTTATTTCGAATAATTCTTGTATCTAAAGTAACGGTGCACCAATGATTCTGTTCATAGCTCAGAACAGAATTGTATTATCAGCAAGCAAAGACAAAAAAAGCAATACACTATTTATTTTCGATGAACATAATGTTGCATAAACACCAGGAGAGGCCCGTCAATGAAGTCTATTATCAATACAGATTCTGTCTTGGAGAAGTTGTATGTGCAACACCAGCAATAGCTAGCTATTGAGAACAACGTATCAATGTTATCAATATTCAGGAGTATAAAGCTGTAAGGAGAATTTAATGAAATTCTGATGTTGCGGTAGTCTTTGTCACGGTGACGAGAATGTAAAATAATTTATGTACTGGATATGTGCATAAAGAATGTAAGAGGAACACGGAAGTCTTTTACCACCGTACCGCCAAAGAAATATTCAAATGTTCGGTGGGGGTAGCTTAAACCTGGTCATGAACACCCCCACACCCCCTGCTGGCTACGTCACTGCATTAGGCCATCAGCTTGGGGGTTTGGTCAGTATCAAATCAGGGCATAAATGATTATAGTGGGCATGCGCAAGGTATACCGCCCCTAGAGTGGTAACAAGCATTTTGATGAACATTTTGGAAAAAAAAGGTGATAACACCTAAAAAGCTGCCATCGCTGCAATGCTATCACATATTTTCCAACTCTGGAGATGAATACCTTGCCAAAAATCGCTATGACGATTATTCCCCTCATTTGATACCGGTTTCCAAAAGTTTGGACCGAGGCTGATGGCCTACATCATAAACAGCTTCTGCGACATATGTCTGTCTAAAAATACATGTGTTATTGCTTTTTGGTCTTTGCACGGGCATAATAAAATTCTGCTCTGAGCTAAGGTAGGAATGATGGTTACACTTTGGGAGCATTACTTTTCTGCATTTAGATATGAGAGGAAAACTGAGGTACGATTGCAATCAATTATGGCGAACGTAATCACAAAATGGACTAGGATATTAGTATTGAGTGTTAAGTGTGATATAGTACAAAACTAACCTTCCGAGGTGAAAAAAAGTGAAACAAATAATAGAAGTAAATGGTCACGGCGCTTTCGGTCAGGAGTTTATGTTTATACCAGGTTTTATCTACATCCCGGCCTTAACCTGTTTCGGAGAAAATGGTGTTGCTTTTATTTCAAAGGGTTCTGTCTGCATTTTGAATTCACCCTAGCTCAACATTCTGGTATCAACCCGGAATTTCAAGGAAAGCTCAAGCAACTCTTTTCAAGGTATGGTCTATCAGACACAAAGTACGAACGTGATTGCTGATTGTGTTCAAAGTTGAAGCATGGCCATTTTTTGATCTAAAATTACTTGTAACTTGATACTGTTGATGTTGTTGGGTAAAAGGATGAGTCGATACACAATACTTTGATCGAGGACTGTGTTTACCGTGACCGTTTGTTCCACAACAATATGTCAATACACATTGATTGATTGAACTGGTTAAAGTGAACTGAGACAAAGATTAAATTGAAATGAACTGAAATATGAACTGATGATCGAAATGGAAATGGAACAGAAATGGAATTGAAACAGAATGAGGAACTGCTAGTGGAGCAGCACATATATACTGGTGGAAACAGGAAGAATAAGAAATACTTAATTAGAACGAGAAAACTTAGTCATATCGTGGTTTCCTTGAGTAGTTCCTTGAAACAATGATCTTGAAAGTAACTTGGTTGTACTAAGAACATTACAGACACACTCTCGGAAAAAATGGTCCGATAACATTGTTAACTTATTTCTTATGATGGGACTGCGGTTTGGCCGAAGTCAATTGAGCGTGATCGGCTGACTGATGAAGTTTGCATAGAAAACCCCAAGCCAACGAGGTTTTTGTATAGAAAGCACCCGGACCACATTTTGCGAGAGTGTGTCCGTAATGGCTTGAAGCCTGCCGGTAATGCTGAGCCTGCATACTGCCAAAGTTACCAGTGGCATCCCTACATTTTCTCCTGCAAATAGGACCCATTTTTGGACCCTAATTTTATCAAATCTGCTCTTAGATAATAGCCCAAAAGCTAGGGAGATGATCCTCGGCTATATTCGCACGATTCCACCGATTTTTAAACTAAACGGTCTCGTTTTTTACAAAAAAATTGTGGGGGCACTTTTCATGCAAATTAACGACTCGGACACGTAGAAATTTTTGAAACCGTAATCAAAATTATTGCGCCCGCTGTCGGTCTTATTGCGCCATTCTGATGTATCTTCTGTCTGGCACCCCCCCCCCCAGCCAGCCACTCCCCCCCACCACCACCACCACACCAAAAAAATAATAGTAATTAAATACTGTTAAAAATGTGCTCGTTTATTCAGAAATTCATGAAGCATATTCAAACTGATTGGATTTTTCCAAAGTGTCTTTCCCATTTGCAAAAGTTCTTTTTAAAAGCCCATCAACCGTAACTGACCAATGACTTGTGCGTGTGGGCAGTGAAGGTCATTTGCTCTGTGTTAAACCATAGGGACTACAAATTGTATAGGCACTGTGTGGGTTTATGTGTACATGTATACAAGGAAAACTATGAGTAATGCATTCAGGAGAATTAATCATTAAAAAGTTCAAAAGGAACATTTATATTTAAAGTGTGATAATTAACTAAAAATTAAGACGAATTGATCATTAAGAAGTTGATAATCTGAAAACGCTACAATGTCGTCGTGTATTGTGGTAAAATGCACACCACTGTAAAGTCTGTAAATCAGGGTTGATGTTTCAAGTTCAAGCAACTGTGAAAATTTTGAAGAGAATTATTTTAAGGAAAAGGAATGAAAGAAATTAAACCTCAAACAATTCTAAAACGGTGAGCAGGTGGTGACCAGCCACGCAACGAAAAAAATGTCCTACTTTTGATCCAAAATATCTCTGTTGTTCACCAATGGAATTAAACCAAAATTTTAGAATATTTAAAAAAAAAGGGCATGACAAATTTAATTATGCGAATTTCATCAGCTTTGTGCTAGAGGATGAGATTTTAACGCCATACGAAAAAAATTCTCGTTTTCAAAATCTGCCACTTGCGACTTGACGACCTCCATCCAATGTCGACACAGCACTTGGGACGGTGGCGGAAGACGCGTGCTCCGGCCGGAAGTTTTTGAAGGAAAGCAGGATCATTTCTGATGTCATTGGAGGAGATGTGCAATGACATTAGGGTTGACCCTGCATTATTCCTTCAGAAGCTTTCGGTCGCAGCACGCGCGTTCCCGAATCCGAAATAGCTGAAGAGGGAGGTAAGAATCTATATGTGCCCAGATACAAAGAGTAGAAATCTACGCGTCTGCCTTTTGAAAATACACAATTGCGGTGTTCATTGTTGCGTAATGATCCGCCTCGCGCATGACTGTTTTGCACATTAGGCTGTGTTATGCAGCTTCCTAACAAACCAAACACACTGGGCTCATTATATCGACTTGTTTTTACCCATTAAGGTTAAGCAAATGGACCCAGTAATCTTCCTGGCGCGTTTGCTCACCTATAAATACAACTTTTCTCAGTTTAAGGAAATTTCTAAGGTAACGAAATGGCCGAGTGGTTACGACTCGTCGTCCACGGTTAGCGGGGTCCTGGGTTCGAATCCCGCTGGTGTCGTTTTGGTTTTTAACGTATGAGTTCAATTATTTACTATAAGAGATTTAATTTCCCGTCGTAAAGTACCAACAGTACCTTAGCTTAACCGGTAAGCACTGCTGCTGGTACTGTCCGCGAGTTCCAGGTTGGCGCCTTCGTACAGGTTCAGGGCATGTGGTCCACTCGGAGGATCAGGGCTTAGGGGCCGCCCTGTTCCTCCCTTAGCTATTTGCTTTTACATGGTGCCTGGCCCTCCGGGGTTATATGGATGGATAGGGAAGGAAGTGTGTATTGGTCGGGGACGCCGAGACCCCGGAAGAGAACTAAGGGATCGGCTGGGGCATTGTTATGGCTCAGACCGATCCCTGAAAGCTTGACTAGCACATAACTTTTTGATTTTTGTTACCCTCTATCTTTTATACTTTGGTTTAGTTTGATATCTACAGCTGCTTGGCAGGTCTACGGGTAGTATCAAAATTGAAGCAAATAGCATACCAGAAACCTGAGACTTTTTTTTGGCCTAATGGTATATGATATCACGATCATTGCGTCTCTATTCAATTTTAAAAAAAATATAATTTAGGCCCCTATGTGTGAAATATTTTCTTTGATTGACTATGAGCATTCCATACGAATGACTTAATTCGCAAAATATAGCAACAACAAAAAAGAAAGGAAAAAGAGAAAATTCCTTTACCCTAAAAACTGGAAAAATAATTTGCTTTAAAAAAGTCAAATGGGACACTTCATGTATTGATTTAACAGTTTGTAAGGGGTTAACCTTACATTTTAGCAAAATTGGGAAAAATCAGATGTTTCTGGAAATTGCAGCTTGTAAGGGGTTAACCTTGCATTTTTAGTAAAATTGAGATGTTTATGAAACATTTCAAATTGTAAAGGGGTGAACCTTGCATTTTTTAGCGAAATTGGGCAAAAACAGATCTTTCTGGAAAATTTCAGATTGTAAGGGGTTAACCTTGCATTTTTAGCATAACTGGGCAAAATCAGATTTTTATGAAAAATCTCAAATTGTATGGGGTGAACCTTGTATTTTTAGCGAAATTGGGCAAAATCAGATCTTTCTGGAAAATTTTAGATTGTAAGGGTAAACCTTGCTTTTTTAGTGATATTTGGCAAAATGAGATGTGAATGAAAAATTTCAGATTGTAAGGGGTTAACCTTGCATTTTTTAGTAAAATTGGGAAAATTTAAATGTTTATGAAAAATTTCAAATTGTCAGTGGTTAACCTTGCAATTTTTAGCAAAATAGGGCAAAATCAGGTGTTTATGAAAAATTTCAGATTGTAAGGGGTTAACTTGGCATTTTTAGCATAACTGGGCAAAATCAGATTTTTATGAAAAATCTCAAATTGTAAGGGGTGAACCATGCATTTTTTTTAGCAAAATAGGGCAAAATCAGGTGTTTATGAAAAAAGTCAGATTGTAAGGGGTTCACCTTGCATTTTTAGCAAAATTGGGAAAAATTAGATTTGTATGAAAAATCAAAAATTGTAAGAGGGTAACCTTTGCCCAATTAAGGCAAATTCAGATGTTTCTGAAAAATTGCAGATTGTAAGGGGTTAACCTTGCATTTTTAGCAAAATTGGGCAAAATCAGATGTTTCTGAAAAATTTCAGATGTAAGGGGTTGAACTTTGCTTTTTTAGTAAAATTGGGCAAATTTTAATGTGCATGAAAAATTTGAAATTGTTAGGGGTTAGCCTTGCACTTTTTAGCAAAATACGGCAAAACCAGGTGTTCATGAAAAATTTCGGATTGTAAAGGGTTCACCTTGCATTTTTAGCAAAATTGGGAAAAATCAGATTTGTATGAAAATTCAAAATTTGTAAGGGGTTAACCTTTGCCAAATTAGGGCAAAATCAGATGTTTCTGGAAAATTGCAGATTGAAGGAGTTAACCTTGCATTTTAAGCAAAATTGGGCAAAATGAGATTTTTATGAAAAATCTCAAATAGTAAGGGGTGAACCTTGCATATATTAGCAAAATTGGGCAAAATCAGATGTTTCTGGAAAACTCCGATGCAAGGAATTAACCTTAATTTTTTTTAGTGAAATTTGGCAAAAAATAGATGTTTATGAAAAATTTCAAATTGTAAGGGGTTACCCTTGCATTTTAGCAAAATTGGGCAAAATCAGATGTTTTGGAAAATTTCAGATGTAAGGGATTATCCTTGCTTTTTTAGTGAAATTTGGCAAAGCTAGATGTTTATGAAAAAAAATCAAACTATAAGGGGTTAATCTTGAACTTTTTAAGCGAAATTGGGAAAAAAATCTGATGTTTCTGGAAAATTGCAGATTGTAAGGGGTTTTAAATAAGATTGAAAAATAATTTGATGTTCATCAAAAAAATTCAAATTGTAAGGGGTTAACCTTGCATTTTTTTTAGCAAAATAGGACACAATCAGATGAGTCTGGAAATTGCAGATTGTTAGGGCTTAACCTTGTATTTCTAGCAAAATTGGGCAAAAAGAAATGTTTATGAAAAATTTTAAATTGTAAGAGGTGTACCTTGTATATTTAGTAAAATTTGGTAAAATCAGATTTGTATGAAAAATCTAAAATGATAAGGGGTTAACCTTGCTTTTTTAGCAAAATTTGGAGCATAATATTTTACTAAATTTGGGCAAAATCAGATACTTCTAAAAAATCCAGATGTAAAGTTTCCGCTAAAAATACAAGGTTCACCCCTTACAATTTTTTCATATAAATCTGATATTGCCCAGTTATGCTAAAAATGCCAAGTTAACCCCTTACAATCTGCAATTTTCAAGAAACATCTGATTTTTTCTAATTTCGCTAAAAAGTGCAAGGCTAACCCCTAACAATTTCAAATTGTTCATGCACATTAAAATTTGCTCAATTTTACTAAAAAAGCAAAGTTCAACCCCTTACATCTGAAATTTTTCAGAAACATCTGATTTTGCCCAATTTTGCTAAAAATGCAAGGTTAACCCCTTTCAATCTGCAATTTTCCAGAAACATCTGATTTTGCCGTAATTTGGCAAGGTTAACCCCTTACAATTTTTGATTTTTCATACAAATCTGATTTTGCCCAATTGTGCTAAAAATGCAAAGTTAACCCATTACCATCTGAAGTTTTCCATAAACACCTGATTTTGCCCTAGTGTGCTAAAAAATGCAAGGTTAACCCCTTACAATTTGAAATTTTTCATACACATCTTATTTTGCCAAATTTTACTACAAAAGCAAGGTTAACCCCTTATAATCTGAAATTTTCCAGAAAGATCTGATTTTGCCCAATTTCGCTAAAAAATGCAAGGTTCACCCCTTACAATTTGAAATGTTTCATAAACATCTAAATTTTACTAAAAATGCAAGGTTAACCCCTTACAAGCTGCAATTTTCCAGAAACATCTGATTTTTCCCAATTTTGCTAAAATGTAAGGTTAACCCCTTGCAAACTGTTAAATCAATAAATGAAGTGTCCCATTTGACTTTTTTAAAACAAATAATTTTTCCAGTTTTTGGATAAAAGGAATTTTCTCTTTTTCCTTTCTCTTTTGTTGTTGCTATATTTTGCGAATTAACTCATTCGTATAGAATGCTCATAGTCAATCAAAGAATTTTTCACACATAGGGGCCTAAATTATATTTTTTAAATTGAATAGAGACGCATTGATCGTGCTATCAGATACCATTCTATTACTATTGCGAATTACTGTATTGTTTGGAATGCTCACAATTAAAGACACGTTATTTGAAAGATGTATAACTAATATTTATATTACAATGTACATCTTCATTCTTTCCCGGTATAATTTATGGCGTTCCTTTACGTCAATTGGCAATTGCGTCATTATATAGTGATAGTCAAATTGATCAAACGAAACTCCGTTTTGATTATAGTCTATTATGAAATATTCATTGATTTATGACATACACCTTTGTTTCAATTTTGATACTACCTGTAAACCTGCCAAGCAGCTGTAGATATCAAACTAAACCGAAGTATAAAAAGATAGAGGGTAAAAAAATCAAAAAGTTATGTGCTAGTCAAGCTTTCAGGGATCGGTCTGAGCCATAACAATGCCCCAGCCGATCCCTTAGTTCTCTTCCGGGGTCTCGGCGTCCCCGACCAATACACACTTCCTTCCCTATCCATCCATATAACCCCGGAGGGCCAGGCACCATGTAAAAGCAAAGAGCTAAGGGAGGAACAGGGCGGCCCCTAAGCCCTGATTCTCCGAGTGAACCAAATGCCCTGAACCTGTACGAAGGCGCCAACCTGGAACTCGCGGACAGTACCAGCAGCAGTGCTTACCGATTAAGCTAAGGTACTGTTGGTACTTTACGACGGGAAATTAAATCTCTTATAGTGAATAATTAAACCCATACGTTAAAAACCAAAAAGACACCTGCGGGATTCGAACCCAGGACCCCGCTAACCGTGGACGACGAATCGTAACCACTCGGCCACTTCGTTACCTTAGAATTTTCCTTAAACTGAGAAAAGTTGTCTTTACAGGTGAGCAAACGCGCCAGGAAGATTACTTGGTCCATTTGCTTAACCTTAATGGGTAAAAAACAAGTCGATATAATGAGCCCAGTGTGTTTGGTTTGTTAGGAAGCTGCATAACACAGCCTAATGTGCAAAACAGTCGGGTGCTAGGCGGATCATTACGCAACAATGAACACCGCAATTGTGTATTTTCAAAAGGCAGACGCGTAGATTTCTACTCTTTGTATCTGGGCACATATAGATTCTCACCTCCCTCTTCAGCTATTTCGACTTTCTTAAAAAGAAAAATAGGGACTGTCAGCGAATCTCCGGGAGTTGAAATAAGGATCGTCCCCTCGATAGACCTCAGACTCAGTAAAGTTCAACATTGGGCTCTTTTTGAACAGCTGTTTTTGCGGAAACTTTACATCTGGATTTTCTAGAAGCATCTGATTTTGCCCAATTTTAGTAAAATATGCTCCAAATTTTTACTAAAAAAACAAGGTTAACCCCTTACCATTATAGTTTTTTCATACGAATCTGATTTTGCTAAAATTTACTAAATATACAAGGTACACCACTTACAATTTAAAATTTTTCATAAACATTTCTTTTTGCCCACTTTTGCTAGAAATACAGGGTTAAGCCCTAACGATCTGCAATTTTTTGAGAATCATCTGATTGTGTCCTATTTTGCTAAAACAAAATGCAAGGTTAACCCCTTACAATTTGAATTGTTTTCATGAACATCTAATTTTTCCCAATCTTATTCAAAAAGCAAGATTAACCCCTTAAAATCTGCAATTTTGCAGAAACATCAGATTTTCCCCCCAATTTCGCTTAAAAATGCAAGGTTAACCCCTTATAATTTGAAATTTTTCATAAACATCTAACTTTGCCAAATTTCACTAAAAAAGCAAGGGTAATCCCTTACATCTGAAATTTTTCGGAAACATCTGATTTTGCCCAATTTCGCTAAAATACGCAATCATGATGTTCACCCCTTACAATTTGAAATGTTTCATAAGCATCTAACCCCATACAATCTGCAATTTTCCAGAAACATCTGATTTTTCCCAATTTTGCTAAAAAATGCAAGGTTAACCCCTTACGATTGATTTTTTTCATAAACATCTAATTTTGCCCAATTTTACATCAGCTTATGCTAATAAATTATCAGGTAAATGGATCATTAAACGGGACAGGTTCACATCGGCCTTGGAGCTCAGACCATGTGTCATGCACTCCTCAATGCATAGATGATGCACAGAACACTATGGGTAGTACAGGCACAGCTGGGGCAACCTCGTCCCAACCGCGTTTCCAATAGTAAACCCTGGATAGGAAACTTTCTTCATGTATCCTGTATCCCAACATATATATTGCAAAATATTGAACATTGCAACGTTTGACACGCCATAAGGATGTAACATGAAAACGGAAGTCCTTAACCATCGTCCAAAAATATTCTAATGTTCGTTGGGGGCGGTTGACTCAAGTCATGATGACAATGTCAGTCGAGAGGGCGCCCCAAGGGGCCTTTTTTAAGTTTGAAAAATTGAAAACCATTTGCCAAAATTTCGATTACAATACCCCCAAGCATTCTTTGAACAGTAACAAATTAATGGTTTTAAATGATGACGGCAAGCCGTTTTGGAGAGATTTGAAAGGGATCATATTTTACCTGTTGGAGTCATATCCATCATTCAGTGTACAGATGATTGTTGCACAATAATTCCTGATGTGATCGGGTTTTGGGGGTCTTTTTTCAATATACGCATCCGGATACTATGATGACATTAAACCAAAAGTTAAATGTCACTTAATTCATACAAATAAACTTAAAATTCACACGGTTACTTGTTACCCTAATAAACTATACAGAAAATCATGTAATAACACAATGATAACACCATGATATTTAGCCAAGAAAAAAAAGAGAAAAGGAGGTGTCCGTGAATGGGGCTAAACATTAGGCGAAGGGTTGCCTAACGTGGGGGCTTGAACAAGTTCAAAGAAATCCCCCAAAATAAGAGATTATGGTTATTTTTTTTAATAACAATTATGTTAAAGTCAAAACGTTTTGTTTACAGGTAAACTTCTTTGATTCAAGTCCCCCACGTTAGGCAACCCTTAGCCTAATTTCAGCCCAATTTACGGACACTCTTTTTCCTACCTTTTTTTTTGTATTCTGGGCTAAAGAACACTTAGGCCATCAGCCTGGGGGTTTGGCCAGTATCAAATCAGGGCATAAATGATTATAGTGCGCATGCGCAAGGTATACCGCCCATAGAGTGGTAACAAGCATTTTGATGGACATTTTGTAAAAAAGGGTGATAACACCCAAAAAGCTGCCACCGCTGCAATGCTATCACATATTTTTCAAACTCTGAAGGTGTAGACCTTGCCAAAAATCGCTATGATGATTATTCCCCTCATTTGATACCGATCGGCCAAGATTTTGGACCGAGGATGATGGCCTAACTGCCATGATCGTGATGGAATGACCTTTTCTTGGTAAGATTGGGGGAAGGGCCACTATATGTGTGGATTTTAAATGGAAAAAAAAATAACTGAAAGTGGGCGTTGCAAAGGGGAGGGGCAGCTGAATGTCATCTGATTCAAGGGGCCCTGTAAAATTAAACATCAAATACATAAACTAATGAAACCAATCGACAAAGTAACATCAATCCATTTAGAATAATTCTCGGTTTATTGAATTCATTTGGTATTCATTTGCACAAAAAGTCGTCAGTTCTCTGTTTGGCACAAGGAGTTATTTCCTGCATAATGTCACATACTTATGGTGTAATCAAATGGCGTTCCCGGTGCATTTCCATGGAGGTAGCTAACATGTTCCAGGTTTAGGTGAGCCCTGCTGGAAGTTCCTGTTCCCAATCATGCAGGAACACTCAAGGCAAACATTCCGTTTTGGGAATAGGGAATACCACCTGTTAAAAATACCATGTGTTGAAGAAACACCTGGTATTTTGAATGTTGGTATTCCATATTCCCAAAACAGGTGGTATTCTATATAGAATGGAATGTTTTAAAACGCTCACAAAACCCAATTTTTTGTATGCAAAATCCGCTTGGATAAAAAAATAGGTTAAAATAAACACAGTATTCCAGAATTTCAGCAACTGTTGAGATCAGTCCCACAAATTTGGCATTATTTCGTACATATCCACCCCTCAGTAATTTCACAAAATGTACCAAAGTGCTATTTTGCACTATACTGGTCCATAACAGAAATTGTGTATTAATTTTATTGATGAAAATTGTCCAGAAATGATTAAAAGGGAAATTCGATCCATCATAAAACTTAATTATACCTTAGATAAATAAATATAACATATAACCCTCAAATGAACAAAATATATTGTTTACTTGGGTCATATCCACCTATTCAGAAAGTCTTTAAAATAAGATTCGGGATACATTAAAACGAATGATATTTGAAATTAATGTTCACAGTATATACACCATTGATTTTCTTACACTTTTAATATGTGCACAATGTGTACACATAATTACGACAAATTAAAACATTTATTTCCATTTTGGTCATACATTTTGTTAAACAAAAAAGAATAAAGATATTTGAAAGTACAAACTTATCAAGGAAACTGATAATATGTAAAAAGTCATGTCACCAAAAGGCAAAACCTACTATTAAATATATACATCTCCCTATCTTCCATTATACAAGTCATTTATTGCTTTCAATCTATTGCTGTGTAGATTTGAAACAGCCAGCAAACCCTGGCAGGCTTATAGTAGTTGAGAGGTTAAAACATCTGTACAGTGATTCATTAAAAAAAAATGGACTGAAGGTTTATTGTACATATTACATATTTAAAGGGAATGTACAATATTTGTTTTTGCTCCAATTTTCAGAAATAAATGAATTTGGATGATTAGTTTGTTACAGCAAATATTGTTAAAATTACTTATTTCACGTTTTGGGCTTGTAGGTGCTGGAAAAACCAAGAAAACCATTTACGTTTTTGTAGTCTGGTTCCCTGACCCCACTTAAGATGAAGCGGAGAATTTATAGACTTTGGGGAATTGTAAGGTCAGAGAATCAGTTTAGCAGGCTTGTACTCCTTACAGGTGTGTAATCAATTGCAAAGAGTTTTTGCAGTTTTTGCAGCAAACTGTTTGCAAGCAGTTTTTGAAAAAAGCCAGCACTGGTCGGCCGACCAGCATTGGAAAAATACCATTTTTCTTGAAAATGTCAGCACACCAGGAGCCACGATTTTACAGGATGCTTTAAACAGCCATTCCCCAACAATCCATTAAGGTATTTTGTGATAGTTTGATCATTTTGTTTTGTGATGTTTGCAAATGTTGTATCTTCCCTTTAAACACGAAAATAATTGTTTTGCAGACAAATAAAGGCCTGTAAGCAAATGCCGATCCTGTTTGTATGTAATTGTTTATCGTTCATTCCCCATAGAGCATTTATTGCGAGTTCCCCCTTATTCCAGGTTACATCCTTCCTCAGTCATTCCATACAACTTGACAGAGTACAAATACAACACAAGTTCCTCACAGGGATCCTTCGAGAAAATTCAGAAAGATGTGGACATCTTCAAATGACATGTTCACAGTGGACCTGTTTAAAAAAATGTCTATCACCATGTAGAACCCCTCTGTAGTAGAACCCCTCCAGAGTGATGTTTCTCCTGAAGTTTAGTATTGGCCGTACTTATTTAATGCGTTGGTATTGAGGAAACTGACTTTTTTTGTTAATTATGATGTTTGAATAAACACTTTCACATATTTTGGCAAAGTGATCACAACTTCTCACAACAGTCTACTCTTTTGTCTTTGCCCAATATAGAACTAACGTTATACCACATGACAGCTGGGTAACAACCAGACCAACGCAGCCACTGTACAATGTGACCAGGCACTTTCAGTGCACTGCCCCTTTAAGACTAGTTCATCTCAGTGGTACAAGAAGGCCCACTGGTTGCCCTAGCAACAGCCACCCACTGGGGTCCTAGGCCCTGCGATGTGGTCAGTATGGTCAGTCTCATCTTTCAGCATTTCATTCTTAGCCATCATCGTGAAAGCATCCCACTATTCTCCAGCTCCAGTCCTAGTCGAAAACTCAGTGCTCTTTTCCCATCCTTGTTCTGCTTACCCATCACCCTTTTTCTGCTGTTAACAATAAACTTGTATAAAGAACAAATATCGGGGTCACAAGCGTCATAGACAGGATCAAGTTTACTGTTTCTCAGTGGCCTGGCACTGTGGCAAGCGCTGAAGGGATGGCAAAATTCCATGGACATGATACAGTATAGTATTTGAACTTGGGGCAAGAAGCTTGAGGTCCAGCAGAATATGGTGGAGCCAGAAGTAGACGATGACCAAGGATGGGCTCAAGTGTAAGCAGCCGAGGGCATCCACTACCAGCAGTGGTCAGGCAATTGGTGGTTGGTGTTGGGAACCAGCTACATGGAGGATGCGCCACCGGTTTGAATAGACCCATCAACGGATTCAACCAAGCAATTGCAGCAGCCATGTAGTATGGTTCTAACTGAGAAGAAATTTAGGGCCCTGACACCGCCATGATGCAGTATATGCATCATCCTGCCCCCTGAGTGACATGTGGACAGCCTGGAGCAGATGGGGCTGGAGTGTGAAGTTGAAGGCGTTGCTGAGTAAGCCGTGATGAGGGGCAGCCTATAGCCTGGTGTTGGGAACCATCTGCATGGAGGGTGCACCAACGGTTGAAAAGACCCGTCAAGGGATTCAACAAATTAAGTGCAGCCATGCAGGATGGGTCTACCTGAGACGCAACTTCAGCCTTTTTTTTCAGGGCCCCAGCATCTGCATACATCGTCTGCAAGATTCCCTACTCGGGATGTAGTGTTCTTCAACGATATACGTGACTAGCCATAAGATGAGAGAGAAAGAGAGCTGAGAGTGAGTATGCCGTCACGGTCCATCTTGATTTTTGCTGAGCCCCTGCTTCGTCTGACGAATGATCCAGTCCCCAGTCCCCACCATTACCAATGACTATAGTCGACCCAGTTCTTCCACACAGCCCAGGACTCCAACAAGCAGTGGAGACCCCATCCCCCATAAGCACATGAGAAGCCGCCATCACTTCGCAGTCAACCTGTCACACCAATAAACCCAGGACCTGGCAGTTGATGAGACCCCGCCCCACATGAACACTGAACCTGATTAGTCTGACACTCTTATAAAGATGGTTGAACGAGCTGGACTTCACCACTACGAGCGTACCAACTACCACCCGGTGAATTCTCAACAGGATTGGCAACTGCTGTCTTGCAGTATGTCGCAATGATCGCACCCAGCCAAAATCCTCAACAGAATCCACAACACAACTACTACCACAACAATCAAAACAATACACAGAGCAACAACGACCCAGGTAAGCATGGGCTGCCTACCTCTTACGTTACAATAAATCCTCACTGTGCACCTCGGTGAGGTACACCCACAACAAACGGATAAACAAACAAACACAAAATTTCTTCTTTATTGCCAAAATCAAAAGTACAACGAAATCACAGATTATCCCACTTTTGACACCATTTGTGGCAGAATTAGCTACACACCCTTTGTGGCGGGAATAACTAGGTGTACTTATAATAAAGATGTTGGAAAAGAGGTTCGGTCCTGGTCGACAGGCCGAAAATTATTTGGGTGGGTTAAGGCCAGGTCCAATTCCATTCTTCAATCAGGTCAGACTGTCGGGTCACCTAGTTATTCCCGCCACAAAGGGTGTATAGCTTGTTTCGCCACAAATGGTGTCAGAAGTGGCATCAGTTGAAGGTGCGGGACGGTGTCCTATATAGAAGGTGGGAGTCTGAAGATGGAAAGTTGATCAGGTGGCGGCTGGTTCTTCTTGGGAAATTGAAGGAAGTTGTACTGCCAAAACTACATAGTGGTGTGACTAGTGGCCATCTGGGCGTCAAGAAGACTTTGGCCAAAGTCAAGTCACGGTACTATTGGCCGGGAATGACCGCAGATGTGAGGTCGTTCATAAGGTGCTGCGAGTTGTGTTGTAGGAGGAAATCTCCTGCAACGACGACACTACAAGACCTGCCATCTGGCTCACATGGAGGAATGCGGCAGAGTACCCAAGGAGACGGTGGCGAAGATGCCCGTTTCGATTGACCGGAGATTGTTGACCAGGAGGTGGGGGCCTGCACCAGCAGCAAGCACCCAGGCATCGGCGACAGTCAGCAGACCACCCGATAGCCCGGAAAGTGCCTGCATTTATCAGTCTGATAGGCCTTGAGAGTTATGGATTGTTGAAAATCTGATTGCTCCTGACAAGCCAAGTACCAAATTGTACATTTTATACAGAATTAGTTAGTTGGTGAAGGCAGTGCTGAGCATGTTTTTTGACAAAAATCAGGATGACTGGGACGAACATCTCCCGTACGTGATGATGGGCTACAGTTCCTTTCAACACGATAGCATTAAGTTCACCCTGAACATGCTCGGCCGGGAGGTGGGACTTCCGCTGGATCTGGTGGTGGGCCTGCCGGAGGAACAGACAGCGGGTGTGGCAGTACACGGATATGTGGATGAATTAAGGGCGAAGATGGAACGTGCTCACGAATTCGCCTGGCGTCAGCTACAGAAGAGTCAAGCGTAACAAAAGCAGTAGTATGATCAGTGGGCACAAGGAGCCAGGTGTGAGCCGGGGAAGCTAGAATGGTTGCACACCTCCGTGAAGAAGGTGGGTCACACATCCAAGATATAGCACTGGTGGGACACTCCCTTCGTGGTGGTGAGGAGAATTGATGTCACATACCAGAAACAGAGGACCCTCAGGTGGATTGGTGGAGACAGGCTACTCAGAGACGTCTAGGGCAGAATGATCAAGCCTCGGAGGCTGGACTGTCGACAGCACTGGACCGACGGGAGGTTACGCTGCCAGATCCAACAACCACTACTCACCCTGACGGTCCACCAGCCGACGGGGGTTACCAACGTATAAAGGAGGGCCCACCTCCGGCTTGAAGTGGGCGGAAGATACCACTGAAGTGGGCGGAAGATACCACGACGGCTGCCCCTTGTGAATGGAGTGGTACAGGAACAGGATCCCGGGCAGTAGCCAGGGACGGAATGAATGAGCAGGCAACTTGCCCACCGTCGAAGCCGGCCCCTCGTACAGTCACCTGGGGTGGGCGAAAAATTGTTTGACCAAGCCGTTATTGCTTAAAACTAACTGACTCTCCACTCTCTCCTTCTCCTTGAAGGATGGTTTGCCCAAACTGTGGAAGGACCTTCGGCAGGACAAGCAATTTGAAGAGACATCTACAGACGACCTGAAAGGTGCTGCATCCAGACCGTCCCTACCCATGTGCCAAGGGGTCTACTAACAAGACGGGAGAGGCAGCACCACTTTTGCCAGCGAGTCCTTGTGGGCATGGTCGGTGTGGGGGAAGCAGATGTGTTGGACGTCCATGCAAATGAGGGGGAGCTGGGGGTTGACTCTGTGAAAGCGCATTAATCAGACAATCATATGTTGGCCATGTCTCGCCAATCTGCGAGTGAAATATAACCTGGTACAAGCCAGGCAGAGAAGATGCTGAAAAAGATGAACGCAGCAGCAGTTTGTATTTTCAAACATTTCATGGGCTAGTAAAAATTTCTGCGGGCTAGTAAAAAACACAATTTACTAGCCCGGTGGGCTACTCTCAGAAAAATTTAAGGGCAAGCCCTGAGCACTTAAAAATGAAAGAGCTCGAGTTGAAACAAAATAAATTGGAACTGCAGGTGAAGATGAAAGAATTACAAATGCAATCACACAGCTCCACTAATGTCAAATCAACATCCAACAAATTTGATGTCACTCGACACATTCGCTTGTCCCTCCATTTCAAGAGAAAGAAGTAGGTAAGTATTTTTTTTACACTTTGAAAAACTAGCCATGAAAAACAAACCAAAAGTATGCAATGGCCAGAAGAATCTTGGGTGATGATGACTACTTGTACATAGTGTTCTGACTGGTAAGGCCTAAAAACAGGCATATTGTTCTCTCACACTGGAGCAAAGTTCAAGCTATGAAAAGGGAAATCCTTCAAGCTTTAATGAATTAGTGCCTGAAGCTTACGGCCAAAACTTTAGGAACAGTTGGAAACAAGACACTCAAATATATATAGAATTTTGAAGGGGAAAAGAGTGAATGTTTGTTCAATGGTGAACTCCCAAAAATGTTGGCAATAACTTTGAAAAGGTAATTATAAAACAGCCAGTGTTGCTGGAGAAGTTCAAACGATGTATGAAAAGAAATAGATGAAATATAAAAATAAGGCAGGCAGTATAAGATATAAGATGTGTATAAGATAGGCCTAGATCATGCCAGGTGGAACCAGCAAAGGCGGAGACCACCATCGTCGTGATGACAAACCATGGGCAGGCAAGAGGGATGACCGCGACCGAAAACGAGGACGACAACCAGACACCACACAATACCACACAGGCACAAGAAACAAAGGAAGGAGCAGAACAACAGCAGCAGGTTCTTGATGAGTTGCAAAGGCTCCCGACAGTTAAATGCTATATTTCAAATGTCTGCATGATTTATAGATCCAAGACAAAATAAATCGAAAAAGCCCCAAACAATGGGGAAAATGTAGAAAGAAAAAAAAATTATACAGTTGAAATGTATTTACATTTCTTTCTTCCTGTTTTTTTTTTCTTTCCTCAAATGCAGGTAAACAGGATGTGCTGATGAAAGAGTAGCACTTATCAAGACCAAAGTCTTCAATGAGCGTGGCAAGGCAAGAACAAAAGCGACTCGATTGTTCAAATAAATATGAACAAAACCCTGATTTCGTAAATACAAATTATTAAGCATGCATGGTATTTGTATGTTAGGATGTAGCAAATACTGTGTTTTATTTTGATATCAACGAGGACTTTCCGGAAAGAAACGACTGGCTTTGGACAAATCACTGATGTACAAATTACTTCTGCTGTAATTGTGAAGAGGAGTCAAGCCAAGGAAGCACCAAGTGGCAACTGATCAGGGCACAGTCAGGAGCCTCAGTCTAAACATTTGGTCCCATGGAACTGATTTTAGCCTGAAACAGACATACCAGTTGGTTTGGTTGGAGGTAATGTAGTGGAGAACTGTTGTGTAGATGGCATTTGGTCCCATGGACAAAGTGTTTGCTGGATATCACAGGTGACTCCGACAGTTTCTTTCGACGTCTGGGAAAGAAGTGGCATACATCCCCTGGGTGATTAATGAGCTGGCACAGTAGGGGAGGTCAGACACCATACTTTGGGTGGACACAAGTTCATGACTTGTAGACATAGGATTCCTTGCTGATATCAACTAGAATGCGAAACCACGGATAGCAGGCTTCATATATAAGTGATGACAAGCCATGCTAACAAATGTGAATAGGTGACCTAAAAGATGGCCTAAGTCAAGTTCATCTCATTTCCGGCAAAAGAGAAAATAGCATAGTAGACCAGCACCTACTTTAAGACCTAGATTGCTTATCTGTGCTTCCACATCTGCCTCAGAACAAAACAAAAGATGTTCAATAAGAGGGTTATTGATATGCTAAGTGGTCGTCCACTGTACATGTCAGAAAAACTAAAAGGGATGCATACTGAAACCAGAATTACCAGAAACTGGTTTATCTTTCCACAAAGGATTAGCGGCCCTGAATTTAAAAACACATCAACTTCGGACTTTCAGAGCTAACTATTGGGTGCAAAGACACTCCTGGAAAATACAGGGGTGCATCTCCACAATAGAGGTGGAAAAAACGGATCTATGACTTTTTTTAATGAAATATTGTACCGGGGGAGATGTAAATTTTAATATTGAATTTTGTCTTTCCTCATCGACTCAAATAAAATGCTTCAGGCATTACTGACCTGACCAATGAAAAAGCTACAATGACACAGTTTCACTTTCACATGGAATTGAGAACACTTTTGTTTGGTGAAACCCTGATTAATGTCCCAACAAATGGATTCTCATTCAAGAAATTAAAAGCAACCATTTTCCTTTAAATGCATTAAAATTTCCATTGTTCACTCGATCTAATCAATGAATAAATTGTAAACACAAGAATGGTCCACTTTTCAAAACAGTTGCTAAACCCTTTGATGCCAGATGACGGATACAGACGCAGCTCGATAAAAGCCGATAAGCCGGGGGACTGCTATAGCCGCATTCCTGCTGCATAGCTGCATTCATTCATAAACAACGGCCGAATGCCTGCATGTACACATTCCACTCAAAGTGCAGCTGTCCGTGGCCGAACAATACCAGCATAAAGGGTTAATATAATCCCACTATTTTGTTTACATTGTATTACATTATCAAACGGTAATACCCGGACACAAGTGGTGCCCTAATTGCTTTTAGAATGATTGAAGTTATTTCGACAATTTCATGAATAGAAAAATACAGCATTATAAGAATCTGATACAAATTCTTGAGTGGATATTCAAAGGAAAATAAAATACTGCAACTGTAATATTTTACTGACCCTGAGTATTAGATCCTTGTATTATACAAACCTATCAGCTGAATTAGAACCGCTATTAACAAGGCCATAAAACACTGAGGTAGGATCTTCTAGAAGTTCCCCTGGACTGGCCAGCTCAGCCACTCGGCCGGCACTCATGACCAGCACCCGGTCACTGTCCATGATGGTGTCCAGTCGGTGAGCGATGGTCAGTACTGTGCTGGATGCAAACTCCTGTCGGATGGTCTGCTGGAGGAGGCGATCCGTTGCCATGTCAACGCTGGCCGTGGCTTCATCAATACACAAGACCTAGGGCAGATAGAGAGGAGGATAGAGAGGATTATGGGAAATGCATGCCTGGCTCCACACACAAAGCAAACTGAACAATTAAGTTGGTGCACTGTTTCCGGATAAATGCTTTGCCAATTACACTATTTAGATTCGGAGAATAATGAGACGTGCTGGCAGCTGCTGACAGGATGGTCTGGTGTCAGGGGCATGATGTCCTGCCTGTAATCATTCAGAATGAAATGTGTCTGGACTGATGAGGAACCTTGGATGAAAGTTCATACAGAATTTGCATTAGATTGGTGGAATATTCCCACAGTAAGCTATGTCTGAATTCTGCCATCACGAAACATCTGTGAATCCACCTCGACTTCTCTTGACTTAAAACAGAAGCATTGAAATCCTTCAAATTCCAACACTGTGCAGTAACCAATCATAAATTACTTGTACTCAAATCAAAATTGGGGCATCTTAAGGCTGTCGATTGTAATGCACAGTGCTGAGCCCATCAACATACTGCCAAACCAGGTGCTGACTAGGGCAGTTTTGCAACAGTTCATGGTTCATTCCAACTGAATCAAATGAAATTATTTTGTTACTTTCTCTCCATTTCACTTCTCACCTTAGCACCGGTCAGCATGGCTCTGGCTAAGCACACCAGCTGTCTCTGACCAACGGAAAACTTGCGGCCTTTCTCCCCGGCCTGAGCCTCTAAACCTCCCAGGCTCTGAACCGCAGACTTCAGGTGACATTTCTCCAGCACTGACCAGAGATCGGCATCTGAGAATTGTCCCGTTGGGTCCAGGTTTTCCTTGATTGAGCCGATGAAGAGGAAGGGATCTTGGGGTATGATGGCAAGCTTGGATCTGACATTAGGAGAAAGAAAAAAAGAAGAAGTTGTAACATAAGAGTATACATACATCATAGAGCTATATTAAATTACTAGAGCGCTAACTTCGTGCACAAAGTAATGCCTGCTGGGCGCATCCATGTTTGTGCACAAACCTATGGAGACCTAGAAATTTTGCACGGCTTTTGTACGGCTATTTGCATATCTACGTTTGTATTCCAAACCGGTGCGTTATCGAAGCCAATACGCCCAAAACCGAAACGCACGATCAGCAAATGAGCGTGTCATTTTGCTCTACGCAAACAGCGCATCGCGTGCGCGTATTCGCTGCAGATGCTTTTTGCCGTCATGTTTTTTTAACCGTCAATGACGCGCTTAAGTTGTTTGCGTATGTTCTACTTGCGCATTGCATGTAGAGTACACTTTCAAAATTCAATCCATCTAATTTCATTATGTTCTACAAACACGCACATGAATTCAAAATGTCTGCGCCCAGGACGGCTTCAAAGCGTCTCCGCGTGCAGAATGACGAGTTAGCGCTCTGGTAGTTTAATATAGCTCTATGACATACATCAACTCTTATGCGCAGTGGCCATCTTGGAGGCTGTTACGGTAGTTGTTCCTTTGATTAAGTGTACAAGTTACTTTGATTGGGAATGACTTCTTCACAG
This sequence comes from Patiria pectinifera, assembly GCA_029964075.1. NCBI lineage: Eukaryota > Metazoa > Echinodermata > Asteroidea > Valvatida > Asterinidae > Patiria > Patiria pectinifera. Next base: position 29,862,628 of record CM057142.1, on the reverse strand, counting down.
CAGAGTCTGGTGCCCAATCTCCTCTTACCTGAGTTCCTCCAGCGACAAGTGTGCTGTATCGACTCCATCGACAGTCACCTGACCAGCTTGTATTTCCACCATTCTAAACAGGACCAGTAACAGTGACGACTTCCCAGATCCTGTCCTTCCCACAATGCCAAGCTTCTCGGAGGGTTGTATGTCAAAGGTCACTCCATCGAGCGCATTCGGGAGGTTTGATCGATAGGCAAAGGAGATATTCTTGAAGGACACTTGACCATGCTGGGGCCAGGAAGGTGGTGCCTATGTGTAAACATGAGGGATTAGACATCAAAATAAAAAGTAGTAATAACAGCAAATGTTAATCCAAACTTCAAGATTGAGCTGAGTCTTCAGTGAGAATCTTCAAGTAATTTCCATTTTTTTAATTGAGTGGCCCTTCTTTTACTTGTTGCTGTTGTCATAATCATAATACGTGTAAAGGTACCATTAAGGAGACACATTATCATAATTTCTTCGCACGATTGGAGACATTGGTAATTAGGGAGACATGAATCCCTAATGTCACACACCCCCCCCCCTTTAGAGGCCAAATTTTATTGTCGCAATTAGATTACATTTTTTGCTCATGGTCTAATTAGTAACCATACTGAAATTTGTGGAAAAAGGACAAGGGAATATTGGGTTAGGGCACATTGAAGTTTGAAAAATTTTGTGCACAAGTTTATGGGAATGTCTCCCAAATGACCCATTTCCAGTAAATTTTATAATAATAATAATTACCCTGGATTGGACATTTGGGAGACATCCCAATTGACTTGTACACAAAATTTTTCAAATTTAAATGTGCCCTAACCCAATATTCCCTTGTCCTTTTTCCCGCGAATTTCGGTAAGTTTACTAACTAGACCAGGAGCAACAAATATAATCTAATTGCGACAGTAAAATTGTGCCTCTAAAGGGGGGCTGTGACATAAGGGAGATATGAGAATGTCTGCCTAATGACCAATGTCTCCCATCGTGCGAAGAAATTACGATAACGTGTCTCCTTAATGGTACCATAACACGTATAATTATTACCCTGGATTGGACATTTGGGAGACATCACCATAGACTTCAATGTGCCCTAACCCAATATTCCCTTGTCCTTTTGCCAAGAATTTCGGAACGTTTACTAATTAGACCATGAGCAACAAATATAATCTAATTGCTACAGCAAAATTTTGCCTCTAAAGGGGGACTGTGACATTAGGGAGACATGAAAATATGTCTCCCTAATGACAGATGTCTCCCATAGTTTGAAGAAATTACGATACCATGTCTCCTTAATGGTACCTTTACACGTATAATGTGGTGCTTATATAGCACTTTATACCAAAGGTCTCAAAGCACTTTACAATTATTACACCCATTCATCTGGCCATGATCAGTGCATTCTGGTCCCTACCCTCACAGGTACTCTACCCTCACAAGTGTCTTGCCCACAAACACAATCGCCATTTTCCCCGTCAGGGTTCAAACTGACGTACAACGGCGCATGAGTGGTTACAGTGTTGCACCATGAAAGACTATGACAAACACTACATGTACTTCAAGAAACTGCACTGCAAAAGGATTTAGGTACTCATGTAAGACACAAATGTATGTTTTTAAGTGCACAATACCCCTTTACTTGTGACAAAAAAAGAGAGTTAACCAGTTTGCCCCGGGATTATTTTGACATGACCGGACCCAGGCGCGGGATTGTTTTTCACCAACCTCGATGCTAGATGGGTTTAGGCCGTCATCTGCGGATATATTTCCGGCCTTGCTTGCTGCAAGCGGGTTGCTGACAGATATATCCGGCCTCGCTCGTTTATCTGTCATCCGTTCCAAATACCGCAAAACCTTTGCGTGTATACACATCATCCGACGTGAACTGGTTAAGCAGACTCTCAAATGCCACTGCAGCTTCACATGTCAAACATGCCAGCTGGTATGCACATGGTAAGTGCACATGCAGAATTGCAAACCAGTGTTTGCATGTATCATGCTTCTCTCACTAGAACTCTCGTAAGATGTCACAAAGTGCCATTTACCTTTTAGACTTCTTACACTATAATATGCATGACTTACAGGTATGACAGGTGTCCTGACTACACAATCAATTTACCTTGTACATTCCATGCTGCTGCTCCGTGGGTAGGCCGGTGATATACTGCTGAGCTCTCTCCATACTGACCATGTTCTTCTCTGTGTCAGTGAAAGTGGTGATCATGGATTGAAGCAAGGAGCTAATGGACAGGGTGTAGGAGATGGCCAACCCAACCAAACCTGCACAGAAACACACATAATTCGTTACATTCACTGCATTACAGCCACATTTGGACAAACATCATGAATGCATATTTAACCAGTTCGCACTGTGACTATTTTGACAAGAACGGAACGAGGCACGGGATTACTTTTCATTCGACCTCAAGCCAGGCGGGTTGAAGCCATCACCCTTGGGCAGCATGCTCATATTTCTGGCCTCAGTTGGTGTGAGCGGGTCGCTGACGATTTCCGGCCTCGCTCCCTGCATGTTTATCTGTCATCCGTTCCTAATACCGCAAAACCTTTGAGTGTAAACATGTCATACGGCGCGAACTGGTTAATACATGTACTGTATCCCGAGTGTGATTCAGTTTGCACATTGCAGGGATGTGATTGGTCTGTGACAAAAAAACCCTGAAAATTGTATGCATGAAGGGCAAACTCTGGCGAAGCGCGAAGCCATTATGGCGTGGGGTCCAGGGAAAATTTTTGATTCTAGATGCTCTGTGGTGCAATCTGAGGCGATTACTGGGCACTTTCCTCTGCAATTTTGGAGCAGAATTTTCCTTCATTTGTTAAAATGTACTTTTGTTTTTATAAAGTTTCTTCTATACTCAAAGTTGAGAACCATGCATTTTCATGTTACTTGCCGTATTTGCCATGCTTTGATGTGCCGACCTCGGACCCGAGCGAAAAATCACATAATCGTGCTAACGGCAATGCATGGTCTTCAACTTTGTTCTCACATTGCGTATTCAATATGTGCGTGCGTTAAAAGATATATCGATCAACGAAGTGATGTCCGTCGGATATTTCGGCAAGCAAAACTCATTATGAATAATTAATTAGCACATTCTACCCCCTATTTTCTCAATGGATTCACATAATTCACGTTGGGAGACTTTTGAGGCCCCAAAAACCGGATTTCCGGAAAAAAAACGGAGAAATCACATCCCTGACATTGGCAATCCTTGGGATGCTATCATGTTCGTGCTATTTTTTCTGTTTTTGTAAGTTTTTTCGCCAGCTCACCTTGTTTCTTATCTTTGTTTGTCAATTTATTTGTTTTGCATTATCTTCATTAGTTTGTGTGTGACTTTACATTTTCCCTGTAAATAATACAGGGTGAGTCAAAAAAAACGAAACCCAAAAATCGGGACTATTGTTTTATTGAAGTTCTGCATAAAGCACTTTGAAAATCTAGGATATGAAAGCCCAATTCATAAGCTTTCTTTTATTACAACAATCATTCAAATCACTCATGTTCTTTTCAAGTTACGGAATTTTAAACACAACCACCGTTTTAAAGTTCTATCCACGGATCACAAAAAAGTGTGCGTTCTTTCAGCAAAACAAAAACAATTCACACATATCCCTATGTGATTTGTTTTCGTTTTGCTGAAAGAACACTTTTTTTGTGATCCGTGGACAGAACTTTAAAACGGCGGATGTGTTTGAAATTCCGTAACTTGAAAAGTGCATGAGTGATTTGAATGATTCTTGTACTAAAAGAAAGCCTACGAATTGGGCTTCTGTATCCCAGATTTTGAAAGGGCTACTACAGAACTTCCCTAAAACAATGGTCCCGACATTTGGGTTTCGTTTTTTTTTACTCACCCTGTATATGAAAAATCCCTTATTTAGAACTTTCAATATCTACTGAGGCTTCTTTTTTGGAGAATCATTTTTACATAAGCTTTCTTTCACTTTACAATTTGTCAACCTCTGTCCGAGTTGAATAACAGATAAAGTGTATTGGCCTTGCTCTAACCTTCCTCATAAAATCCTCCCAAACCTGCTGATAGATATAGAACTTGAAGTACATTGTGTCTGGGAGTGTTCAGGTTAATATATTCTTCCCAGCCCATTAGGCTTATCGTCAGTGCATACCCGGACTAACGGTCTGAAATCTATGCTCCAAGACAGATATAACTGCTACAGCAGTAATGATCGCAACGCCTAGCATCTGCAGGCAGACGGACAGCCAGCACGTCACGGCAAAGCTGCAGAAACGCACCCTCTGATTGGTCTCCAACTTGGAGGCATTCTCCAAACGAAACCTGAAGGTCAACAAAAACAAGAACAAAACATTATTTGAAGTATGTGACCTGTCACCACGAAATGAGCTTAAAATTTAAAATTGCCATTTTGCAGTACAGTGGGGTAAAGCCAAAATATGAAGGGGCCGGTGGTTGATTTTTTGTTTTCAGGTTAAACCTTATACCTTTTTTCCAATTTTTCTGTTCCATCAAAAATCTTTCAAACCTATTTTCATCTTATTTATTAGTTGACTGTTCGGTTACTGTAACACAACCGCAGGATTTTTCAATGCCATTTTCTCAAGAATCGGTATTACAACTTCAAGAAGGTAGGTGGTCTATATTTCCGTTACTGAACTCAGTACCCCTTAATGTTGTATACCACTGGAAAGCTCTTGTTCTGCAGAATCCGGATACATAAACATCTCAACTCTTAAAAAGTCCGACTTTTAAGCTTATTTTGCAACGACAGGTCACATATACCTCAGTACAAAAAAACAATGCGACTTGAGTAGGAAGGTTATCAGCTTATTTTTTTTTCAACAAACATCATCAAATCCTCTGGTTCTTTTTCAGAACCATTCTCTTAGTTGAGAAATTATTCGCACCTGGTGTTTCTGCAAACCTTTCATTATTTATCCACCATGCAAAAGCCTCAAATCTTACTTAAACATCATCAAACATACCATCTTCGATCTCCACTGACCACATCTAAAAGTGTGTCACATATCCATCGAAAATAGCTAAATGGAATGGACTTGATATCCCACTTCCAAATTCTGTTACACGTGATTGGTTGTTAGATCCCACATACTTTGAATGTACAGTAAACTCCGGCTAAGTCAGCACTCTCGGGACCCGAGAATTTGTGACGACTTACGCGAATGCCGACATCTGCTGTAAGTCGTCATTTTGCCGACTTACATGAATGGCCTTTTGCACACATGATTCATTGCACTAATTGGCTTCGATTTACCCTGGTTTATCTCCTTAATGCTTGAGTTGAATCCAGCAAATTAATCCTTGAATTGTATCATCTCGTTTTGGGGTATTGATAATGGAGACCACGTGTATGCATGTACATATGTACGTGCACATTAACGAATTAAATGCGTGCGTGGTCCGGTATATACCACGCACGCACTGACAGCAGCACCAGTCATTCAATAAGACGACCCCCAAAATGGACAGAGCGCATGCCTGCAGCCTAGAGGGGGTACTGGTATTGATATGCTCACGATACATGCCATGTACATCGCATGCAGTATATTAGTAGGACACCTTTTTGAGACACCGATGCTTGCAGTGATCACAGTCCGTGCCAAACCACTTTTCACTCCACACTTCTTGCCAACCGCAGTGCAAGAAATTGATGCCAATGCGTGATTTGTTGAATGCCGACTAACACAAAGGATTTTGTAATGCTTTTTATGGAAAGGGGACCGAGAGTAACACGACGACTTGAGCGAAATGGCGACTTATAAAAGCCGACTTAGAAATAAAAAAAATTCAATGGAAATGCATTACGGACAATCGGGACTTTAGTCAGATGGCCGACTTGAGCGATTTGACAAGTTTTACAATGTCGGTTTAGCTGGAGTTTACTGTAAATCAACAGGACCCGAGATAACTGCAAAGTTCTAAATCTGAAGGCAGGACAGCACCTCCCAGATATTGTTGGAAAAATAGAATCCTTCCTGATTTTGGGTGACCAACCTTTCAGTGGCTCTCAGTGCCCTGATGGTTGGCAGCCCTGCCAAAGTCTCTGAGAAGTGGGCGTAGACGGGAGACATTGTCACACTCTCAATCCTTCTCAATTCACGAGAAGTCTTCCTGTAGTAGTTCTGATTAACAAACAAAGGTAAGTAATGCTGAGTGATGTATCAACAAATAATCAGATATTTTTCTTCACATACTGCTATTCTTTTCAGCAAAAAACCAGACTGAGTAGTTCTGTTAGACCCCAACTTTGAGTCCCACATTAGAATTTTCATGTCGAGAGACAATAAAAAACTTCACACACAAAACTTCACACAAAACCTTGTATCACTAAGCCTCCATTCACCGTGAACTGTGGCTACAAATAATAATTATTATTACAATTTATTATTGGTACTTTTTGTTTTTATTGAAACGTGTTTGCAGCCAGAAGGCTGAACTGCACAGTGGTTGCACAAAACAAACAGGAGGAAAGTAAAAATCTTTTTACAAATAATGCAAATTTGTTGAAATTAAGATAAGACACATCAAGCTTGCTAGTATGCAAAATAATACAATAACACCTTATGACCCCCCCCAAAAAAGAATACTAATAAAACACAGAGAGATCACACATACTATCCTTGTGGAGACATTTCTTTGTTCTCATGTAATAAAGAATTCGAGTTTGAACGTGTCCTTTAAAAAATGCTCTTATTTTAACCAGAATTAATTTCCTTGGCTGAAATTTGGACTTAATAAACCCTTTTCTAAAACTCTTCCATTTGCGACGGATCAACATAACCTGGAAACTCCTAGTTTTTGAGCAAAATCCATATATCTATTTCGTGAAAACATTGTGGAGACGTATTCATCTATAGAAATTGCCCTGTGGAGACGTATACAATCTTTTGTTCCGTATTGTACACACGTCTCCAGAGGGTACGGTGTATCAGATCACAATATTACAAACAGTTAGCTGAAACGAATGACTACAAACATTTAACATAACAAAAGAAATTTAGAGCGGCGATTACCAGAAGAATATTGCAGGCATACAACTGGGATTTTAGAAAAAACGAGGAAATTCCAAACCACACAAGACTTTGTACAGTGTTTTTCAATTTGTGATGGCATTCATGCGAAGAAAAAAAACGAGGAAATCAGCGGATCCGAGGAAAACTTGCATGCCTGGTACTGAGGAGCCCCCTCCGGCCCTCTCCCCAGGTTATAGCAAATATACAGATTGGTCAAAATTAAGATCAGACACATCATCAGGTGGGTTGGCGTATACAAAATAATTATATAATATTGGATGGCTTTGAGGTGGACACAAGAATATATTGCATGAGCTATGACAATATTGCACGAGTCGAAGACGAGAGCAATATTGTCATAGCGAGTGCATTATATTCTTGTATCTACCGAAAACAAGCCATCTAATATTATTATTATTATTTATATCAGCCTGACTTGATCCGCAACAAATGCATTTCAAGACACTGTCCTCATTTCATCTTTTTCGTCAAACTATTTGAAGCTGCCACTGTAATATTGTTGACAACAGTGCTCGTATACCTGGCCTTCTGGGCGCTACATACGCGCTCCATGTACGCAGCGTTTTCCATGTTCGACAGTACGCGCGCGCTACACTCTGTTGAGTGGTTGACAACTGTGAATTTCTATGCTCGAAAATGCCCGGATGACTGCAATCGGGTACTTTATTATTGCAGTCATCCGGGTACTTTTTATGAAAGCAAACAACACGCTGATTTACTTTTACTGATGGAAGCCTGATATAAATAAAAATTGGTGTTAGCTGACATAAAGATGGAAATAGTTTGTGCACAAGTCTACGGGAATGTGCCCCAAATAACCCTAAAATAAATATTACTAACAGGTCTAACAAAATAACAATAGGGCAATTCCACGGTAACGGAAGGACGTTTTCACTCATTAAACAAAATTTCAAATGTGTGTATCACAGACACTGTTCATAGTTACAGCAAACAAATGTCACAATTGTATTGCTATAATGCTACTTTCATTTTCCACACTTTTGGGGGGCATGAATGCCTCTCGTTTATGAATTATGAATATTAATGAGGTCGGTAACGGAAGGACGGTAAAACGGACAAGGGTTTTCCAACTTACTCGCGTTTTGCAAAAACTCTGTGAATTTTATGGGGCAATTATATTTTAAAGGTAGGAAATGGAATCCCTGAAGCTTTATCTATACTATACCGCCTTTCATTTGACTTTAAGTGTTTCGGTTATATAATTACAACGTTTTAAGCAGATTATAATTTGGTAACGGAAGGACGGTAACGGAAGGACAAAAGGTTTACTCAATTATAGCGTAAACAAAACGTGAATTTACACTAATTATACAAGTGAAACAAATTGCTTAAATGTGTAACTGAATGTGAAATCAACAATATGCAGACCTGGCATAAATAATTATACCCAAGAAACTATTGAGATAAAGATAGAAGACTGCTAATTAATGATAACGAAAGAAAAACGAAAACAACCCAAAACACATAATTCACGAACACAGGACTACTACAGAAATAGACTTCAAACCCATCACCTCAATCCTTGAAAGTTTAAATACACAATATTTGAACTCTTGAGTATATTGGTTACATGTTCACCAACAACTTTTAATAATAATACCGGTAGGTTCAAAGGTTTACCTAAAGGGTGGGGGGGGGGGGCGACCAGCCTACATGTACATTTAAGGTCAAAACATCTACCGGTAGAACTGATGGCTTCAGTTAGGTGTTGCTTTTAATTGAACTCTAAAATCAATGTTTGAAATCAAATTACAATGATTTAGAGTAGTAACAATTAATGTATAAACATCCAAACTGAAGTTGTTAACTTGGGCATAATTTGTCAAAGACTGCACCTCACATGTCTTACACATGTAAATTGAATGAAAGTGCCCCAAAGTACCGGTACTTTCTGACATCTCATTTTTGACTTAATTTGCTTCTGGAATGGCTTAAAAGAATTTGTATCTTTCTCTATTGTCCATGAATGCTGATGGCAGCAACTTTATGATTTGATTTTCTGCAACAACTCCATACATGTACAAGTACTGGTACATCGGCATATATGTACATGTGCATTGTACATGTTGTACATGCCTGTGCCTTCAAATTGTAATAAACACCTTGCCCTGCTTATCCCGCTTTTGTGAAGGTGGGTCACATGAATGTCCTTTCAATGCTCATTATACATGCATGTCTTTGCAGTGATTTTCATTATTCAAACATGAGCGCAAATGTCGTAACACTTGATAAAAATACGATTTGTCCTTCCGTTACCGTCCTTCCGTTACCAATTTGGTAACGGAAGGACGTGATTTAATTAATTGTAATTAAAAAACGAGAAGTACAGCAGTGTCAGTTATAATGTCATATTGAAGGCCTACCTAAACTTGCTTTGCACAATAAGTTTCAATGCATTCATACTGCAAGTTTTAAAAATAAATTAAAAATATGCATTTTTTCGGTAACGGAAGGACATTTTCGAAGGCTGAAATATTAGAAGTCACTGAAGCGAAACAAATTACGCAAAATGTTAAAAACAAGTTTTAGTCGGTTTTTCAAGACCAATACTTCCTCATGACAGAAACTGATGGCATTAGTGCATATTTTTGTGTGTCTATTGGTAGAATACTTTCATATCACTATTAATCACATTTTTAGGATTAAAACAGGATTATTACATAATCCTAGTTTTTGGTACCGAAATGTATAAAAAATTACATTCCGACTTCAAATCTTGAAAATATAGACTTTTAGCTTTCATTTGATGCCAAATTTGTTTAAGTCACATGTATTTGAATTTTTTGGTGTCATGTCCACTTTGGTGTGGAATTGCCCAATAATATTAATAAGCATATGAAATTTTTCTGTAAAAATGTTACAACAAAAGACAAAAGTTGATCAAGAGGGGGTGTTTTTGGTACCTGGATGTAGATGTAGAGTATAAACATGGGGAGTAGAACGATGGCAAACCAGGGCAGACCATAACAAACTAAAGCAAAGGCTCCCACTGTGCTGAAGAGAGAAGCCAGGAAGATGTTGAAGACAAACGGGAGATCGTTGTCGATGGTGTAAACATCAGAGGAGAAACGATTGATGATGCGGCCAATGGGCGTTGTGTCAAAGAAAGAGACAGGGGCCTGTGATGAAAGTATCGCAGTAAAAGGTTAAAGTGAGGTACTCTATAGACTACATCAATAATATTTCCACATCTCACTGGTTATGTTTCATGAGTTCATCCCATGTATTCATCCAATGTATTGTGCGAAAATGATAAAACAGACTTGATGCAAATGTGACCTGCTCCGCAAAAATGAGTCAATTCACTTGTTGAGATAGTTCTTGAGATGTCAATATTTAATCCTTTTAAGTTCTAGGTAAATTTTGAAAAGCTTTCTCATAAAAACCAGACAAAATGAATCAAAAGTTGACTGGTGATTCATTTTCTGAACACATGTTGAGATATTTGGGTGAAACAAGGTATGTTCATGGTATATTTGCAGACAGGAACTGGAGAAAAAAAGCCAGGTAATCCCCTGACTCCACTCCTACACACATGTTTAAAGTAGTTTGCTTCACGTCTTCTGACTTTAAAATAACGAGAGATCAGACACTGTTCAGAACAATTCAAACACTAGTCAATACTTATAAATCCCTAAGTCTTGAAATCACCAGCTGCTGGGTGAATTTAAAAATCAAGGTCTTAATTTTCATAAGTTTCTTCATACATGTAGCTGGTGTTTTTTTTAGCTGCGGGAAGGCAGCTTAACAAGTAATCCTGTCTCTCTGTTCCTCAAGGAGTTAGTTAGTTAGTTAGTTAGTTAGTTAGTTAGTTAGTTAGTTAATAGTTATTTTGTTAGTAACACACATTGACATTGTCTATTGCCCCTACATATTTTGACCGATTTCAACCAAAATTTGTCAAAAGTATGACCAAACTGGTGTCGGGTCACTGGGGTCAAAAACCTGATTTTTTTAACTCAAGACACTACTCCTTCCAGAAATAACATGGCACAATCACATGACTCGTGCATGAACACGCATTCGTTGGCCCGCAGCTTCCGAGATCCGATTGAGCTTGTTTTCGAAATCAAATAAACCAAATTGAAACCATGCAAAGCACAAGTCATTTCAAAGGAACAGTGATGGACACATACTGGTTTATGGCTTCTGACGAGTGCCCATTGAACAAAAACAATGACAAGTTGGGATACCACCATGGGGCTGGACGGCTCAGTTGGAAGAGCACCTCTATGGTATTCCAGGTTCAAATCCTGCCACAATTCTTTGTTCAAACATATAGGTATTGCATATACCTAGCGGAATTCCATTACATGAAAATTGACTTTAAGGGAAGATACAACATTTGCAAACATCACAAAACGAAATGATCAAATAGCTTACTGGATTGTTAGGGAATGACAGTCTAAAGCATCCTGTAAAATCGTGGCTCCTGGTGTGCTGTCATTTTCAAGGAAAATGGGATTTTCAGCCGACCAGTTATGGAGAAAACTGGCTTTTTTCAAAAACTGCTCCAAATTTTTCATAATTAGTTATTCCGCATTTTCTTTGCAATTGATTACACACCTGTGAAGGGGTACAAGCCTGCTAGACTGATTCTCTGACCTTACAATTCCCCAAAGTCTATAAATTGCTTCGTTTTATCTTAAGTGGGGTCAGGGAACCAGACTACAAGAACATGATTGTTTTTTTTGTTGTTTTTTTAGCATCTACAAGCCCAAAACTTGAAACAGGTCATTTTAACAATATTTGCTATAACGTACTAATCCTCCAAATCCATTTATTTTTGAAAATTGCAGCAAAAGCAAATGTTGTACAATCCCTTTACACAGGATTTAGACTTTCAAACTTCATATAATCCACTTCAATTTGCTTCAGTTGATTTCCGATATTCTTTTTTTACCTTAAAAATGCTGGCCAAGAGTTTCTTGTGCATGACTCTGGTAGCACACAGGCCGCCATAAGCAAACAGGAAGGCCCTGAACAAAGTGAAGATGCTGTTTGCTCCTACTATGCCACCATAGATGCCAAGGTAGAATACAAGATTGTCACCGCTAGTCAGGTTCGTCCTGGTCCAAGGAACTTCCATAAGACTATTCCGGTCCCTTGTAGGCAAGTAAAGAGGAAAGAGTTAGGTAAAATGGAGTTTTGTAAGCGACAAATTAGTTTTAAAAATCTTGGAAAGTGGCAAATATATGCACTACTACCCACTCACTCGGTAACACAGCATGTAGAAAGGACTTGAACATATTGCAAATGTCCCTTTAGGCCCCCCCCCAAAAAAGTCTCCGGTTTCTGGTATGCGCGGCGCGCATCGCCGTAGCCATGCGCGTCGGCAAAATTAAGAACTTTTTCTTTCAATGCAAGATGATGTCTCAAAAACTGCCATACTCACTGGTTTGACTGGAATCCTGCTGCTGCACAATTTTAACGTGTTTTTAGATGGGGTTACGATTGAGTATAAGCTTTACGTGGCCTCTCTGGGCTCCAATACATTTTGCACTAAATTTAGTCGGGCACCATTTGCAGTCATCAGCCGACACTTGAAGGAAAACAAAGGTAAAATTTTTTTATTTTTTTTAAAGCCGCGTTGCCACACCACTTTTGGGGCAAGCTCCATACCAGAAACCGGAGACTTTTTTTTGGCCTTATTTCCCCTTAAAAATTATGTTAACTTTAAATCACAATCCCCTCCCAACTTTCTTGTCCATCAAATCTAGACACCTACTCCTATCCCGAGAGACGAACATTGTAAAGAACCCTGAAAATGTTGCTGTTTACCAGTGCGTCTCGATATAAAGTCCTCCAAAGTCCATCGAAACTCAATCACAAGTCATTCAGATTTATAAGTCAAGTCGCATGACTTTAACACAATTTGGGACAACAGACTTGTGCACTGACTTGTGATTTACTTGTAACCCAACTTGTGATGTACTCAACTACAAAGTAAACAAAGTAAAATATTTTTGAATATGTTTTTAAATTTCGAAATTGTTTTAGATTTTCCCCTTTTATCATATTGAACCTGAGGGAGCCCCTCACATATATTCCCCAGAACTTTCCCAGACTGCATGATCCTCAACCGCACTGCAGTATTAAAAATACACTAACCTAGTAATTCCTCCCTGCAGAAGAACACCAGGGCTGGAGCTTGCATTGATCGGAACAGAGCTGTGGGTGTGACTGACCCAATAGGACAGCCACCAATCCGTCATATTCCTTGAAGCTGGAGATTAACGAAGAATTCTACTTGTTAGATTGACCAATCACTTTGCTAAGACAAGTCTGTTTGCATATACAGCATGTGTCAATAAAAACGCAGGATTCAAGGCGATTTTTTTTTCTGAGAAAATTATGCTACTGGTGTGCCTAATTTGATAAGGATTTGATTGTCCATAATTTCATCTTTGACAAGATTTTTGTTTAGTGGAGTTTGGACTTTTGGTTCAAAAGTTATGACAAGTTTTGTGAAGCCCTTCTGAAGCGGGTTGGTCTGATTCAATTACCTTAACACAACGACCAGTTATGTACAATGCAGGTATGCATTGAAGACAATTAAACCAGAACAAAACTTTCTTTGAAACAACTGATGATAAGTATCACTTAAATTTAATAACTGGACTATCATTGTTTCAAAGCATCATGAATGTCGTCTCTGACATATCAAATAACATCGATTGTGGACTAAAGGATTATGTAAGCCTAATCCTGCCACACATGTCCTTCTTTGTGATCCACAAATACTTTCACCTGTACTGAATTCAAACCTTTAATTAGGTATGTGTGATTTCACAAATCAGACCAGCTGGAATTTATAACCCTTCTTCAATGTACTCTATCTCTGGACAGGATTGTCCAAATGAGATGGGATAAAAAGCACAGTGAAGAGAAGGAAAGGTACTTTGAAAAGAGGGTTAACATTATGATGAATAGGGGTGGTTTATATTCTTAATATTTTTGTTTCTAATCCTGCGTTTTTATTGACACACGCTGTATAGACAAGACATATCTCATTACTCATTAGTTGTAAGACAATGATGGATAGGTAAGATGAACAGGTTTTGGTGAACAGACGTTTGTGTTTTATTGACTGATCAAGACTTTCTGGTTGTGACGTTATTGGAGTCCCAATTTGTTACGTATTCATCAGTGTTCAATTTGTTTAGACCTTTGACACAATGTTTGAGGGTATGAGTAATGTACAGGGACTGATAGTTGTGGCCCAACACAAAATTAAGTGTCAGCATGTCAGCAACTCAACTTTCATTTTGGGACACAGCCATCACAACACTGAATGTTACGTTTTATAATGGATATCATCCAATACAAGATTAGAATGTCAGTCAAAGCATGAGCAATGTACATGGTACCTCTGGTTACACCGCAACACACCACACAGCGGCAACACCTCAGCAACTCACCTTGCAGTAGGAACACGTAGAAACCACAACACTGAATGCTACGTTGTGTTTTTCACGGATATCATCCAATACAAGTTTAGAATGTCAGTCAAAGCATGAGCAATGTACATGGTACCTCTGGTTATACCGCAACACACCACACAGTGGCAACACCTCAGCAACTCACCTTGCAGTAGGAACATACATGTACATGTAGAAACCACAACACTGAATGCTACGTTGTGTTTTTCATGGATATCATCCAATACAAGTTTAGAATGTCAGTCAAAGCATGAGCAATGTACATGGTATTTCTGGTTATACCGCAACACAACACACAGCAGCAACACCTCAGCAACTCACCTCGCAGTAGAAACATACATGTAGAAACCACAACACTGAATGCTAAATTGTGTTTTTCACAGATATCATCCAATACAAGTTTAGAATGTCAGTCAAAGCATGAGCAATGTACATGGTACCGTTGGTTATACATTGTACCACAACAAACCACACAGCGGCAAAACCTCAGCAACTCACCTTGCAGTAGGAACATGCATGTAGAAACCACAACACTGAATGCTACGTTGTGTTTTTCATGGATATCATCCAATACAAGTTTAGAATGTCAGTCAAAGCATGAGCAATGTACATGGTACCTCTGGTTATACCGCAACACACCACACAGCGGCAACACCTCAGCAACTCACCTTGCAGTAGGAACATACACGTAGAAACCACAACACTGAATGCTACGTTGTGTTTTTCATGGATATCATCCAATACAAGTTTAGAATGTCAGTCAAAGCATGAGCAATGTACATGGTACCTCTGGTTATACCGCAACACACCACACAGCCTCAACACCTCAGCAACTCAACTTGCAGTAGGAACATACACGTAGAAACCACAACACTGAATGCTACGTTGTGTTTTTCATGGATATCATCCAATACAAGTTTAGAATGTCAGTCAAAGCATGAGCAATGTACATGGTACCTCTGGTTATACCGCAACACACCACACAGCAGCAACACCTCAGCAACTCACCTTGCAGTAGGAACATACATGTACATGTTGAAACCACAACACTGAATGCTACGTTGTGTTTTTCAAGGATATCATCCAATACAAGTTTAGAAAGTCAGTCAAAGCATGAGCAATGTACATGGTACCTCAGGTTATATCGCAACACACCACACAGCGGCAACACCTCAGCAACTCACCTTGCAGTAGGAACATACATGTACATGTAGAAACCACAACACTGAATGCTACGTTGTGTTTTTCAAGGATATCATCAATACAAGTTTAGAAAGTCAGTCAAAGCATGAGCAATGTACATGGTACCTCAGGTTATATCGCAACACACCACACAGCGGCAACACCTCAGCAACTCACCTTGCAGTAGGAACATACATGTACATGTAGAAACCACAACACTGAATGCTACGTTGTGTTTTTCAAGGATATCATCCAATACAAGTTTAGAAAGTCAGTCAAAGCATGAGCAATGTACATGGTACCTCTGGTTATATCGCAACACACCACACAGCGGCAACACCTCAGCAACTCACCTTGCAGTAGGAACATACATGTACATGTAGAAACCACAACACTGAATGCTACGTTGTGTTTTTCAAGGATATCATCCAATACAAGTTTAGAAAGTCAGTCAAAGCATGAGCAATGTACATGGTACCTCTGGTTAAACCGCAACACAACACACAGCGTCAACACCTCAGCAACTCACCTCGCAGTAGAAACATACATACATAGCAATCACAACGCTGATTGTCATGTTGTAGTATTTCATGGATATCATCAAACACAAGTCCAAAATACATGCAATAATATCAGTCAAATGCACATGATACACGATGGTACCCACAATAAAGTGCCAGATGTCTCATTGACTCACCTTGCATCAGGAACATGGCAATCAGGACACTGGATGCCAGGACGCAACCCACGGCATTCCAGTACGCCTTATAGACCTTCAGCTTGACCACGCCCATGTCTTGCTCCTCCTCTTCGACCAGCTTGCCATCCTCCTCTTCATTCTTTTTCTCTTCCCACTCTTCTGGGTTTTGTGTGCCATCTTTGTTGGAGTCCTCTGGGTCGTCGTACTGCAACGTGGTCAGCAGATCTTTGTTCTTCAGAATCAACGAGGGATGTCCTGTCATTAAGAAAGTTGAGGATATTCATTGGCAATTTCTCTGATGACAGAATTATGATAATTGATATTGCAATTACGGGACATTGTTCCTCGGGGAGACATTCCCACATAGATAACAAAATGGGGTGCTGCGTAGCACTAATGAAGAAGTAAATGAAAGTGCAAATTTAAGTAGTGCTCACCAGTTACCGATTTGGCAAAGCAATAACTGGTCAGCACTACTTAAATTTACATTTTCACTTACATTCCCACATAGAGTTGTGCACACAATTTTTCAAACTTTAATGCCTGCTTTACCCCAATTTTCCCTAATCTTACTCACCGAATTTTGGTACATTTGTGTTTTGGTCCACGACCAATCGATCTAGCGTAGTCGGTGAAAATTTGCCTCTAAATAAGAGTTGTGAAATTGAAATGTCTCCCTAATGTCTGTTAACTCCCTAAGGAATAACTAATGATGAAAACATGTCTCCTCAAGGGTACATTTAAGGAATTAAGAACTGCATTTCATTTTTAAAATCCAACTTGGTGAGAACTAATTTTAAGGAGACTTTCCATTAAAAAATTGCCATGGGAAATTTCCTGATTTAAATTTTGTTTCCTTTGAGGATATGAAACGAACTCTTGACGTAACTGAAAAAAAAATACTTTTTCGTAATTAGGCATTCTCATCATACACCATCTGATTCAAACACTGAAGTCACACAATACAAATAGATGGGGTGTTGGAGTACGCCTCTAGTAGTTATGGGGATGAAACATTTACAATAACTTTTTATATATATAGTTGGAATGATGGACTCTGTACAGTACATAAAATGCTAATGAAATAGTACATGGTATTTGTATGCATGTAAGTAGACTTGCAACAAAATGCATGTAATTTGTTGTTAACCCTAACCGCCCCCAATGCTGCAAAATACTACTGAGGAGTAACCTGTAGTATGAATTTCTTTCCATACAAGTGTGCACAGCACATGTAGTATATGTACTTGACCCCCAAACAGCCCTTTGGGGGTAAGGGTTAAACCACTGAAATGCAACACAATTCCTGCCAAAGCGTTTACATCTGTACTTGCCAACATTGGTAATTTCTCCGCCTTCCATCACTACGACCAGGTCGGCCTCCTGAAGGAACTTGGTGTGGTGGGTGCAAAGGATTCTGGTCTTGTTTCTCAGCAGTCCCATGATGCACTGGGAAAAGATGTGCGCTCCTACGTGTGCATCGACCGCAGCCATTGGATCGTCCAGCAGATACAGGTCTTTATCCTGCCAAACGAAATGAGAGATTTGTAAAGCTGAAAAGATTAGTGTTAGGCTATTCCTTTGCATATTCTCTTGGTATCCTTCCAAATGATCTGAACAACCAAAGTATATGACTCGGTTGAATACAAGTGTTTGATCTTGGTACATTTGTGTAGATGTCCTTGTCATGGCAGGAGCATTATGCCAGCTATTAACCCTAACCGCCCTGAATCCTTCAATATCCTCTTTGCCAAAGTGGAGGAATTTTAAGGATTGAGGTTACATGAAAAAGTTTGCATTACTGATTTCGTAGGATGCCCTTTTTGCTCAGCCATGCATAAATATAGGCCTAGATTATGCTTGAAATCCTCCATTGCTCCAGGATGCCACTGGCCAAGCCTCAGCATATTGACAGTCACTGCCGCAGGATTTTGCAGGATTCAGGCAGTGGTCACCCCTCCACGGATTATATTCAAGAAATAATGGAGGAATTTGCAGGATTGAGGCTATGCTATTTTCCATGCTCATTGGAGGATTTTGCAGGATTGAGGCTACATCCTAGCATAAAGGTCTAGGGAGTTAGGGTAAAAAAAAAAAAAAAAACCTGCCCGATGATGGTTTTCATCCACAATAGCTTGCACAATGCTTGCACATGAGTACTAGGACATTTCTAAGAGTACAGTGATTTCATGCACTCAGATTGGTCCAAGCAGGATTACTGACCACGAGGTAGAACAAGACCGATACTCTGATAAAACAATGCAACAGATACTGTGTTGGCTGTAGTTAGATTCAGTGAGGCAAGAGAAGGAGAAAGTTGGACATATGAGCAATGCTTAAAGTTGAACTGAAGTGCATTCACATTGAACAATTGCTACTGTAATTTTGCAGGCCTGAAAATGAAAATTGGCACGAGGCAAATTCCTACTTTTGCAGACTAAGTACCCCTCTGTGGTGACAAACAGAGAGATACATCAAAGAAAGCTGAATACCAAAGATTGTGAGCAATATTGCACATTCAGAGGAATATTCCTAATGTGTACTACATTTTACAGTACAAGCACTACATTCACTGTGTGGACTTCTGAACAAAAGATGTCCACATAAACCAGGTTTCAGATACGTTGTGTGGACTTGCCCATGTCCACACGTTTCCCCCTCTCTGGAAAACAGGTTTAGAGGCATTTTTGGGGTTAGGTTGACCTCTAGCAAAATGAAGAAAAACACTCAACACTGGGTTGAAAGAGTTTTCACACTTTCAGTCAAACAAGTTTTTTCACAGATTTCTCTTAACTACACGAAAACAAAGGAATGTCCACACTAGATATGTAACGTAAACATGTGTGGCCATACACGTGCATAACATTAACAGCACACAAGCAATATATCTTGCCAACTGAGTGGATACAAATTGCCATCTTCTGTTCATGCACACTGACCTGATAAACAGCCCTGGCCAGGGCAACCCTAGCCTTCTGTCCCCCGCTTAGCGTCACACCATTCTCTCCAATCTCAGTCTGGTCTCCAGCTGGCAGAATCTTCGAGAGATGAATATCACACACAAATCATGTACATAATGGCCCAAAAAATAGTTCTGCTTCTAGTTATCCGACCTATTCTATTTTTTCGGCCACCGACCCTGACGTTTTTTTATCAGCAAGTAAAAAAAAACACCAAATTTTAATTAAAACATCCTGTTGTCTTTTCTGTCTTCCTGCAATACCTCTCAACATCGTTATTGCGGTGATTCGCTATCGCGGTGATGAAAAAGGTACGTGATGCATACTTGCAATTCAATGCAGCAATGCTGTACTGGCTCTCGCCACGCCACGCAGCACACGAAAAGGGCCACAGAAGGAATGATGGAAAGGCAGCAACCAGTCTATCTATATGGTCAACATAGCGTGGTGTAACACCGCAGAACAGGTCAAATTTGACATCGTAAAAATGCCAAGTAAACATCGATGGGGAAAGAAGATTTCTGTAAGTTAATTTACAAAAGTTTACTTGATTTCTCTTGTCTGTGTATGTATTGTGGCGGGAACTCCCAGGGCCAGCCTAAGTCTGTTGGGACAAGTTTGACACCTATTAGGGTGAAGACAATCTTCCCAAACCTAGGCTTTTCCCTAGACAAGGGACCAATCAGAGTGACCTCAAGGCTAAGGGTGCTGGTCCATTTTGGTGGAAAAATACCACTGATTGTAAATGATTGCTACTAAATACTCTACGTTAATTACACATTAAACCTGTAACAAAGACACCTTGAAACAGAATTGTCAGTAACCTCAAGCAACAATGATCATTCGTTCAACAATAATCAATAAATGTACAGTAATTTGGGTCTCATTGTTGGGGGGGGGGGGGGGTGTTTTATTATCTGCGTCCTTTTTTAATGGGGAGATGACCCAAACCTACTGCTCACAGCAGCAATGCGTAGCAGCATCAACAAAGCATCAGCAATGTACATGTACAACAGCATAAGCAATGTACAACAAACATCAGCAATGTACAGAAGTACAGCTTTATACTTGCTACGCATCAACCATGCAAGCCAGTATTAGAAACATACAGCTTTGACAGCCTTATACTTGCATCACATCAGCTACGGTATACATGCCAGCCGCGTAACCTCAGCACAGTTCATATGACTTTGTACAAATTGCACATAAGCTCCTCACAAATGCAGAGCACAAGTAATCTACCTACTTCCTCTCTGCTCGCTGCCGCCACAGCTCAACTTTCCCAGAGCTTCACGTATCTACCTCCCAGGTAAACACGTACACGCACACTTTACAAACAAACATGCATGTACTTTATCTATGGAGCTGTGTTAACCAATGCCATGTACGCAGCAGCTCACTGGACGCTAAGCTCCGTCCAGTCATCCACGCATACACTTGTGCACTAACACTATACTGCAATACCAGTGCACTGGGAATAAACTGGCCACAAGTCCACACACTTTCTGTTACACAAACCTGAGCATGGCCGGGTATGACCTCACACTCCATAAGCCATAATAAAATGATAGGAAAGTGTGCCTATTCCTTAACTTGTTCTTTATAATTCAGTATAGAACTTAAGGGGGTGCTGACTTCAAAGCTCACTAAATATTCACAAAGTCTAGTTCACAGACTTACATGTTTGAGGGGATCTGACTTGTAAAAGTACATGTTTAACAACACTAAATTGAACTCATTAAATACAATGTATTCACAAGATTTCACAGAGGAAAGATAACAGAAAATATGAATCAAACCTTGCTCATCAAATATTCACAAGACATTTTACAGAAAATTTGCACTGATTTTTCACAGATTAAATAAATATCAAGAATTTGAAGAATAATTTTGAGACTAAGAAAAGGAACACTGAATTTAACTGTATATAAAACTTGTTTTAAAAACTGTCAAGTTCGGATATCCTAGTGACGTTGTCGCAACCTCGTACACAAACATCACCACTCTTCGTAATCTTCACTGGCTCCCTTTCAAGCTCAGGATAATCTTCAAACTGCTTCTCCTCACCTACAAATGTCTTCAATGTCTCGCCACCTCCAGGAACTGATTGATAGATATGAACCACAAAGAAACCTCCGCTCCAGCTCCCAGTCCTTGCTCACTGGTGTCTCCCCATCGACAAGATCGAAAAAGACATCATTCAGTCTCCGTCGCCTCTCCTGCCCTGTGGAATGAACTGTCGCCTCTCCTGCCCTGTGGAATGAACTGTCGCCTCTCCTGCCCTGTGGAATAAACTGTCACCTCTCCTGCCCTGTGGAATAAACTGTCGCCTCTCCTGCCCTGTGGAATGAACTACCCTCTCACATCAAAGATGCTTTAACCCTTGGAACATTCAAATCAGTCCTAAATTAAAAACACACTTGTTGACTAGAAACTCTTAGTTATCTTTGTCTTATAACTGTCTTGTATTGTTCAGCGCGCTTTGAGATTTTTGTAAAGTGCGCTACATTAAAAGCACCGTTTATTGTTATTATTATTCTCGTTCACCAAAATGACCAAGATTAGACCTGCTTGCAGTACACCCTATCATGCTCCTCGGTGGTGACTTTGTTGCCATCCAGCCTCATCTGGGTTTAAGTACCAGTACATTCACGCATGGCCGCCGTTTTTTCCTGGGCATGCTGGGTGGGGTACTCCTTAGCATGGGTCTCTGGTGCGTTCTCACCCCGGGCATGCTGGGCCGGTTCGTCCCTCCTTAGAGGACCTCGTCATCCACGCCTAGCTCCTCCTGGATAACCATACCGACCTGTTCACCATACATTGTAGGATGAAAAAATGCAGGGCTCCCAAGCTCAAACAGAATAAAACAGTAACCAGAAAAACACAACACCTAACAATTACCATTGTCCATGATGGGCATTGGTCCAAACTTTTTCGATTTATTTTTCCACAACTTTATGTTCAGCTTTACCAGTGACCAGTATTGATGTTTCTGCATCACTAAAGACAATTTTATCACTGACATGAAGTTTAGGCTTTGATAATTTAACATTAAACTTTTTTATTAATTTAACATTAAATTCTTACCGGTACTTAGCAAAGTTTTTTTCTTTCAAAACAGAGCATTCTATTATAAACAGTGATGGTTTTTTGTGTACAATCAGTTCACTGCTCTGTATGCGGCATCCAGCTGCGTAATCGGATAAACTTTGCTTATCAACGCACGACACAATGCCTTGGCAACCGTAAGGTTATTTAAGGATAATTTTGAGACTTAAAGGGAATATACAACATTTACAAACATCAAAAAACGGAATTATCAAATTACCACGAAAAACCTTGCTGGATTGTTAGGAAATGACATTCTAAAGCATCCTGTAAAATCGGGGCTCCTGGTGTACTGACATTTTCAAGAAAACGTGTGTTTTTCCAACACTGGTCGGCCGACCAGCGTTGGAGAAAACTGGCTTTTTTTCAAAAGCTGCTCCTAATTTTTCATATTTTGTTATTCCACATTTTGTTTGTGATTGATTACACACCTGTAAAGGATTACAAGCCTGCTAAACTGATTCTCTGACCTTACAATTCCCCAAAGACTATGAATTACTCCGTTTCATCTTAAGTGGGGTCAGGGAACCAGACTACAAGAACATGATTGGTTTTCTTGGTTTTTCCAGCATATAACAAGCCCAAAAAGTGAAACAACTCAGTTTTATCAACATTTGCTATACATACTAATCCTCCAAATCCATTTATTTCTAAATATTGCAGCAAAAGCAAATGTTGTACATTCCCTTTAAAAAAGGTACACTGAATTTAACCTTATAAAACGTGTTTTAAAAACACTAAAGTTCTTAACATGTTGCTCGCTGATGGGTACATCCTTGTCCACCAAGATTAGACCTGCTTGAAGTGCACCCTGTCATGCTCCTCGGTGGCTGGGTCTAAGTACATTCATGCATGGCCGCCGTCTTTTCCTGGGTGAAGTCCTCCTTAGCATGGGTCTCCGCTGCGTTCTCGCCCTGGGCCGGTTTGTCCCTCCTATAGACGACCTGGTCATCCACGCCTACATGTAGCTCCGCCTGGATAACTATACCCTGCTGTCTGCAGCTCAACTCACCTAGAACATGCATCACGTATCTACCTTCAAGGTAAACACATACACGCACACTGTACAATCGTGCATGCATGTATTTTATCTGTGTACTTTATTAGAGCACACTGGATGAAGCTCCGCCCAGTAACACACACATGCACTAAAGCTACAAATGCATCGTAAACAAACTGGCACCAAGTCCACACACTTTCCGTTACACGAGCCCGTGCATGGCAGGGTATGACCTCATACTCCATAAGCCATTAAAAAAAAATAAAAGCGAAGTGTGCCTATTCCTTAACTTTTTCTTTATTATTCAATATAGACCTTAGGGGGGGCTGATTTCAAAGCTCATTAAATATTCACAAAATGTCTAGTTCACAGTTTAAGGGGACTTGACTTGCAAAAGTACATGAACACGCACACTAAATTTGAGCTCAATAAATATTCACAACATTTCACAGGGAAAGATTACACAGAATCTGAATCAAACTTTGCTCATTAAATATTCACAAGATTTGCACTGATTAACACAGTTTAAAAAAAACAACCTGAATTTTAAGGACAATTTTGAAACTTTGAAATGGTACACTGAATTTATGAAGCTTGTTTTAAAAACACTAAAGTTCTGAATATGTCGCTCGCAGACTACATCCTCATCCACCAAGACTAGACCTGCTTGAAGTACATCCTGTTGTGCTCCTCTTTGGCGACTCCATTGCCATCAGCCTTGTCTGGGTGTAAATACATTCATGCATGGCTGCCATCTTTTTCTGGGTGGGGTGCTCCTTAGCATTGGTCTCTGCTGCGCTCTCGCCCTGGGCCAGTTTGTTCCTCCTTAGACGACCTGGTCATCCACACCTAGCTCCGCCTGGATTATCATACCAATGCCAAACTTGGCGCATCTGCAGACGCCTGTTCACCATAGGATTCCCGAGCTTAAACAGAATAAAGAAGTAAACAGAAAAACACAACACCTAACAATTACAATCGTCCGTGATGGGCACTGGTCTGAGCAAGTCGATTGCTGCTCGCTCCATTGAAAACCAACCTGGTACTGCTGTAAAGGTGCAACCCTTTTCTCAGCAGCCGACCTCCTCCTGACACACGCATCACATCAGGAATGACGGTACGTCCGAAGACATACTGGCCAAATGTACATGTACCCGGCTTTCAATTTGGTCAGAGTTTTGCTGACCCCCAAGTGACCACTAAGTTGCCCACCGTGCAACTCAGACAAAATTCCCCTACGGAACTTTGATGGCACTTCCAATAGCCACTGTATAAACTTTCTGTCACCGGATTTCCCACCTCCCATGCAAAACTCCTTCATGGACCTCCAACTGGTCCCACTGTGACCAATAGGTCTTGCAGGGTGTTAACAAGTGGGAAACTGTCTTCCATTACCCTCCCTCTTCTACCGGTACCTTATATGAGCCAACTCATGGTGCTATCCCGCAACTGTGCTTCTCTAAAAGCACTTCGAGACATGATTGGTTGGGCGGCCAAGCCCCTTACCACAAACCACCCTGAGGTTTCCCCTACGGCACCTCGTCAGTTGCCTCATCCTCGCTGACTGACTTATCACGGCTGGACTGTTTGCACTGCCGTCTCAACGACCCTTCAGCATTACAATGCGTTTTGCGATGCTTGACCACATCCATATGACCACTGTCATGGTCAACCTTGGACAACACATCCTGGAAGTCTACAAAACACTTCCGGGCATCCCCATGGTACCTAGCCTCTACATTGGCTGTACCCCTCTTATAGAGATATTGCAAATACTCGGGCAACTCCTTGCTCTTATTTGCCACCACGTCCGACTCATCATGAATTGAACTGGCCTCAAACTGGGAGATCACTGTCGTCCCCTTAGTGGAACAACAGCGACCTCAGTCTCAACCAAAGATTTGGCCACAGCGCCAATACCAAACCTTTCGTGGTTAAATCTCCACCACCTTCCATTGATTCGCTCACCACCGAGCCTCCACTCTCTCAACTGGAAATCTAAATTTCCACAAGTGGGCACCAGAAAAAAATCCATGCTCATTATACTACAGTACTTCATTTGAGAAAAGACTGCCCTCAGTTGGTGCGTGGTCTGACCAACTTGCACCTCTTCCCAAGCTATGCTCAGCACAGCTAATTAATTACTGTCAAGTTGATTCACCTGAGCATCTTCTGTCTCCAAGACAGGTCTCTTTTCCTTTGAGATTTGGTAATACACCTAGTGTTAACAAAAATCTGCTGGGGGAGGGGGGGGTCCCCCCCTTGTCCTGACCATGATCCTTGATCTGAGTAAATAACTACTTTTATACCAATACGGCCACAGACTTTCCTCTGAAGTCACCAACCTCTGCTCCCTTCCAGAGTCAACAGCTCTCATCAACTTGGAGGGCTTTCCGTCCAGCAACCTCTGCTGCTCCACCTGCTGACCCACATCACCATGGACACATGATTCTTGTTTCAGTGTCCAAGGACCCACTGATGAGCTGTCCACTTGAGATGAACTGTTGCTTTTTGTCTCGACTGGTCGAGTAGCAAAACTTAACAGTTTGCTATGTACCGGTGTAGGGGTTACCACCCTCATATCACCAACGAACAGGTTGGTACTCACCTTACCCCGATCCATGCCACTTCCCTCAGGGATGAACGACATCAGACCATCATTTGAGCCGTCTGAATCCCTGTCAATAGGCATTGACTGCTCTCGGGGGAATATCCCTGATATTCCAAGGTGTACTTTCCATAAAGCTCACCTCCCTCCCTACTTTAGGGGCAAACTCAGGCACCACACTTGCACCTGACACTCTCCCTGTTGCTCCAAAGACATACCCGGAAGTCTCGTCAGGCAACCTAAGCTCAACATTGGAATCAACCCAATGGAGCACATGCCGACTCGCAGCTGGTGTGCCCGTGTTCCCTCCCTTCAGGAATCAGCCGACTGTAATTCCATGGCAGCCTCCAATTTCTTTGCAATGAGATCCTTCTCTCACTGCAGAAATTGGGCTTCCATTCGCAGTCGTTGCACCTCGGCCTCAGCACTTGAGATAGCCACGAGATCCGTTGAGCCTTCGCTCATACTTGAGCAACCTCAAGGCAAAGGGTGCATGTGTGTTTTGTTGGAAAATACTGCCGATTGTGAATGATTGCTAATTATTCTGTTAATTACACATTAAACCTGTAACAAAGACACCTTGAAACACTGTCGGTAACCTCAAGCAACAATGATAATTTATTCAACAATAATCAACAAATGTGCAGTAATTGGGATTTTTATTTGGGATGGTTGTTTTATTATCCGAGTCCTTTCTTATTGGGGAGATGCCCCAAACTTACTGTTCGCAGCAGCAATGTGTAGCAGCATCAACAAAGCATCAACAATGTACAACAGCATAAGCAATGTACAACAGCATCAGCCCTGTACAGCAGAACAGCTTTGTACTCGCTTCGCATCAACCATCACCATCATCATTCTCTGTATCCATCATGGGAGACGTTGAGCCGCCAACACCAAGCGATCAGATGCAGACTGCCACAGCTGATGTGCACGTGTCTTGTGGTCAACTTCTAGCTGGTGCACCCAGGTGTTGCGAGGTCGGCCCCTGGGTCTCTTCCAGGCACTGTCAGGCTGGAGTCCCCCTAGTGCGTCGACACTCAGCTTAAGAGCGGCATGGGCGGGTGTGTTATCCGGTAGCCGTCGGACGCGACCGAAGATGGTAACACAGATATCCTCGAGACCGGTGGTCCCCATGATAGTGGTGTTGGCGACAAAGTTGGACCAGACTAGCGCGTTTCCCTGAAATTTCCTGCCGTAGCACTTGGCTCGTCCCTCGCTACACAGTGCAGTCACGCTGCTCATGTACGCTGACAGTGTTGGCCATTTTTCCGTCGTGACTGACATTATGCACATTGAGGCAAATTTTTTTCT
The DNA here is from genome assembly GCA_029964075.1 of Patiria pectinifera. Taxonomy (NCBI): domain Eukaryota; kingdom Metazoa; phylum Echinodermata; class Asteroidea; order Valvatida; family Asterinidae; genus Patiria; species Patiria pectinifera. The sequence goes on along the minus strand of CM057142.1, from coordinate 29,835,224 downwards.
CATACATAGGTATTTCACAATGTTGGCCTTCTGTGCATGTACTTTGTTTTGGAAGATTCTGTGCGCACAGGGAATACGCACACTTGCTTTTCCAGTGCTGCAAGCACAGAATGGCAATAATACATAAAGAGCTATTTTTTTTACTTACTCTAATATCTTCCAGGAGAGCGCATGCCTCCATGACTGCCCGGTACCTCTTGGCGATGTACTCCATGCCAAACAGGACGTTATCCCTCAGCGTAGCGTGCTGCACCCAGGCTTCCTGGGGTGACAGGCCAAAGCCACCGATGAGATCCGTCATGCTGATAGACCCGCCAGTCTTGGTCATCTCGGCAGTGATGGCAGACAGGAGGGAGCTCTTTCCAGATCCCACACATCCTATGACACCGACTAACTGGCCCTGTGGATCCGATAAATGCACAGTATTCAAACATTTCAATGAACTTCATGGATGATGCTTCGTGACTGCTCCATGTGTTCGCGCACGCGCAAAGTTCAGCAAGTCAAGAAGCTGGTTTGAGGAGTTTGCTGGTCTCTGACCCAATATCTGAGATAGCTGAGCTGGGCAGACTACATACTGATTTGCTAATATGCCTGAAACATTCCTAATTCATGCAGTACATGTACATCTGACATTAGTCAGTATACCTACCCTGCCAACACGTAGATTCAAATTGGACAGTTTTAGGGTACCAGCCTCCTCCTCCTCCTCCTCCTGCTCCATCCCTTCTGCGTCGTTTCCACTGGGTTTGCTAGCCTTAGTATTTGAATCGTCTTTCTCTGGGGTGCTTTCTGTCTTCCTTGGATGGTCCCACTGGAAACCGCCATGCTTGATCTCAAGGTAGGAGTTGGGGTCCATTGTGCCTTCTGGATATTTCAGATATTGATCTTTAATGAGAAATGTGTCCTTTCAAAGACATGTAGCTTTAAAGTTGGAGTACATGAGCAATATCAAAAATTATCTTCAAGTAAACTTGAATCCTCGATCCTGATTGGTCGATCCATGGCAACAAGCCATGCTACATATAACCATGTAGCACGGCCACCGTCCATACCGCACTCTACGTTTTGCAATATTCCAGGATGCGCGTGCCATTCCGTAAAAAACGCACACGTGTAATACGATAAGCACTTTGTGTACAGCGTGCGTTTCATCTTTATTGTGCGTCAAGTTTGCTTGAAGATAAATTCGTTATCACGCTCGCGCTCGTGGAACACGGAAAATGTAGTGCGTCTGTGTCCCACGGTACCACTCGGCCTTCGGCCTCGTGGCATGTGGGAACAAACGCACTACATTATTCCGTGTTCCACTTAACTAATAATATATGCATACTCCATTTTCACTACATGTCACATGATTATTTTATAATGCATCACATTAAAGAAATGAATCATTAGAGAACAAGAGCATCAACCAATCTGTTAGAGACTCACATATTAGCAAGTTTCTTTGCTCATTTAGTGCATTCAAGGAATCTTTTTTGTAAGATAGTGGATATATTGTCGGATCCCGCTTTCTTTTAGTTAACGATATTGAGCCGGAGAGATCTTACAGCGCTCTCTTTGACGTATAGACGAGTTGGCCTACATTAAAACCATTAAATTACCACCATCGTTCGAGCAGAATTGCAGCAGAATGGATGGGATATGAGCGAGCGATCCCAGGTTCGAGACCTACATGTATGTCGAGCTCTTTCAACATTCTTTCTTTCTTTTTTTTACGCAAAAACTGATTTAGAGAACAAGAGCATCAACCAATCTGTAAGAGACTCACATCAAATAAAAGCAAGTTTCTTTGCTCATTTAGAGCATTCAAGGAATCTTTTTTTGTAAGATAATGGATATTTTGCCGGATCCGGCTTTCTTTTAGTAAACGATATTAAGCCGGAGAGATCTTAATGCGCTCTCTTTGACGCATAGACGAGTTGGCCTACATTAAAACCATTAAATTACCACTATCGTTCGAGCAGAATTGCAGCAGAATGGATGGCGCGTCTAATATGTATTAGTGAGCGATCCCAGGTTCGAAACCCGTCGCGCTCTTTCGACATGTTTTGTTTTCGCAAAAACTGAAAATGTTTTATTATTTTAAATTGACTCCTACATTTATTTATCAAGTATTACATTTTCTTGTTCTGATCTGTGGCTTTGGAGCATTTTTTTCAACCGGAAATACAGTCCGAAATATTGTAAATAGTCTGGTTCCCATCTCGTGGATACGAAGTCACAAGGACAATGTTGTCGTGGAACCAGACTAAGATTTTAAGTAAAAAAAATAGTCACTGCGCATGTTGAGTGCTGTTCCGGCTTAATATCATTCACTTTAAATAAATAAAGCCGAATCCGGCTAAATATCTAATGCCTTTTTGTAACACACACACATTCAAGCAAAAAGAGACAGAATCAACAGTTCTGGACCAGCTCATTCTTAAATGCAATTTGCCAACTTGCTAGGGGCAAATTACAAGTGGCTTTAAAGATGCATTGGGGTGGTCATGGTGGCTACCTGGGTTGTAGTAGCTTGAGGGATCCAGTTCCTGTAGCTCCAGGTAACCCTTGACCCTTTGGAGAGACACCCATGCCTGGATGACAGCATTCAGAACCCAGGGAAAACTGTTCAGGGGACCAATCAGCATGTTGAAAAGGGCCAAGCTGGTGAAAATCTAGATTGGGAAAAAAAAGATGTCATGTCTTCAGTGCTTTTTGCAACAGTAACTCCAATCATCGTGCCGCTACACATTTCAGACACCATCTCAGGTTAGTGTGCATTTCTGGGTCAAGGCACCGCTGTTGTACATCTGATATGCAATCACCTGCCACAAGAGGGCGTTATCTCAATGAATCAGTATCTCCCATGTACCGCTATTACAACGTCTTGGAAATCTTGTTCAATTTAACCCTTAAAAATGTACGGTCATTTTAGTTCGCACGCGTACTACATCCGGCAAAAGGGCTGCCATGAAGTTGCACACAAATCTAGTTGCATCCTGTATGGTACTGGCTGAAATTTCGGAGTTTGGTTTGGAGCTAATAATAATATGCAAGGTGTTGAAAGTACACTGCATACATGTACGTGAGTGCGTGTATGACACAACCGCTGCAAGATTCCAAAAACGTTAGCAGTTCGTGACAGCAGTTCGTTACAGCGATTTTCTTTTGATAACACCCTCTTTCGGGGGGTGATCGTGCTCCCACTATACTACGTCTTGACCCAAGACTAGTCAGTATGGAGCACAGATCAAAGCCTAACAAAGGAGTCAAGACTACACTCATGTCTGACCTGTTAAAGGTGGAAAGGCAAAAAGTAATTGAGTCAAATTATGTTGCTGAAGGACAATATTCTCTATAACATACTAATCCTCCAAATCTATTTATTTCTGAAAATTGCAGCAAAAGCAAATTTTGTACATTCCCTTTAACTGATCTATGTAAATCACTATAATAATTAACAGAGCTCCAAGTTAGTGTACTGAACAACTTACATGACTAAAGTCAGCACTGGTTACAATTCTCGACTTATACAAATCCAAACTTACATTTCTTACAGAAAATCGCTTGTTAGCATCGTAAGAAAATCTCATGCACATGTATGAGAGCGAGCCACATACCTTGGCAGCCGTCAGCTGGTTCCCTAGAAGCGAGTAGGTGGCAAAGGACAGCACAGAGATCAGTATGGGCGTGGTGGCCCAGAAGTACACGCACATGGCATCAAGGTACTTGACGCCCTTCAGACTGCCCAGCTCGAGGTCTCGCAGCTCCTTGATCCTGCGCATGAAGTGCTTCTCCCAGGCATAGAACTTGATGACGCGTATGCCATACAGGATCTCACTCATGACCTGTTCATGTGCAGAGGGTGAAATCAGTTTGGTGTTGATATAATCTTCTCAATTATACATATACAGGGTGAGTAAAAAAAAAATGAAACCAAAATGTCTGAACCATTGTTTTAGTGAAGTTATGCATGTAGCACTTCCAAAATCTAGGATATGAAAGCCCATTTCATAAGCTTTATTTTAGTACAAGAATTATTCAAATCACTTGTGTACTTTTGAAGTTACGGAATTTTAAACACAACAACGGATTATAGTTCTGTCCACGGATCAACAGAAGGTAAGTGTGTTCTTTCAGCAAAACGAAAACAAATCACACAGGGATGCCTGTGAATCATTTCATTTTGCTGAAAGAACACACACCTTCTTTGCGATCCGTGGACAGAACTTTGAAACAGTGGTTGTGTTTAAAATTCTGTAACTTCAAAAGTACATGAGTGATTTGAATGATTCTTGTACTAAAATAAAGCTTATGAGTTGGGCTTTCATATCCTAGATGTTGGAAGTGCTACATGCAGAACTTCACTATAAACAGAAGTCCCGACATGGCATTTCGCTTTTTTGGACTCACCCTGTATGTACATGTAGGTGGTGACACATTTCATGACTCTGTTACTTACACCTCAGTAGTACAACTGTGAGAACTGATGTGGTGATGGTCGGTGCATTATTGCCCTCATGACCTTTGATGGTGCCACTTGCTTTTAATATTCACATGCCCACAGATGCACTGCGTTCCGTGTGTAAGCATAATGGAGAACTACCATGTACTTCAATCAGGCTATACGGAACTTGGCATTGTTATAGTGTGTAGCAAGCAACACATATCAGCAGTTTTGAGGGCATTGCATGTCCTCAAATACTGTAGAATGTGAAGCCCCCAGTCAAGTTGTCAAAACAGCTCCACAACAAAATCCATTCATGCACTGTGCTTTCTAAAAACACAAGCACCTGCATGGATCCACATTTATGATGCAATGAAAGTCCAGTGAAAAATTTAAGTGTTTAATACTTAAAAGATGAGATGAAAGATGAGATGAATGCTTTCTTGGGCTGGTTGTTACTTTTTCCAACAACCTCAACACCAAATGTTACACGATCGTAAAGATTTGTTTTAAAAAGCTTTAACCCATTGACACCTGTACTGCTATGTAAAACCATGAAGTGCTTCAGCGGTTTCGGATGCAGAAGGGAGAAACAGGCAGGGCGGTTTCAGGCGCTACAGCGACTAAAGGGATAGTGCATAAACACAATTGTCATTTTCTTAAAAAAGTTCACTTACATGTACTGCGAAGACTTTTTCACAGGTCATGTACATGTACATACACATGTAACAATAAGGCCAAAAAAAAAGAATAGTTCTGCTTCCGGTTACCCGACCGACCCTATTTTTAGGCTGTGACCTAAAAATTTTATCGGCAATTCCAAAAAAAAGAAAAGAAAAAAGATTGAATAAATAAAAATAAAAACCTTATGTCTTGTTTGTCTTCACAAAATACCTCTCAACAACCCTTCTGCATCAAAAAATGCTTGTATTTATTTTACTTACATTCGCTATTTTTTCAAAAGAAACCTCCGTTATTTTTACAAATTCGCTTCGCGATTCAACTATGTACTTCGCAATTCGATGTCTATAATCACGTGCGTGATAAGCGCAATGCGGCGACGACTGGTTCCTGCCGCGCCGCGCAGGGGCCAATTATGAAAATGCGGTAACTAGTCTGTGCACGGCTATGCGATTGATAGCGCTAGCATGGCTATGCAGGCGCAGGCACGTGCTCTGTCAACTGGTCGGATTCGACATCGTAAAAATGCCAAGAAAGACATCGTATAAAATGCCAAAAAACACCGATGGAGAAAGAACATGTTTGCAAGTTAATTCACAGATTTGATATAGCTTATAGTCTGTATATGTATTTTCCGTGCTCAAGAGTTCATTTTGAGATCGCACTACTCGTATTTGGAGTGATACAATGCAGCGTGATTCCCGAAATGTTCGACCCGTTGGCCGCGGGCACATGTACATACATGTACAGTGCATCACACACTTCGGAGTTTTGGCCAGCTCCCCTTCTTGACTAGCGTTGTGCATATGGTGCGAACGACCTGAATTTTCCACAATTTTTTTTACGAATTATCGAACGTAAATATATTGACAATAATTAAGGTAGGTTTTATTCACTTTTTGTGGCCATTTTGTGTATAGCTTTCGTAGTGCAATGGAAATACAGTAGTTCAGGCTAAAACTTCGCATATAATTGAATACCCCATTCAATCTGCATAAAAAAAAATTGGCCAAAAAAAAAAAATTCCGACCGACTGACCCTATTTTTGAAAGGCATGTAATCGGAAGCAGAACTATTCTTTTTTTTGGCCTAATAATGGGTCGCTTCTCAGTGGACTCACCTTTATCCTGCCATCTTTGTGCTTCATCAGATCCTCAAAGTACTTCTGGATCTTGACAGTCAGCCATTTGGTCATAGCAATCAACAGCAGAGTGAAGGCAACTCCTGCAAGCAGAAGAACAAAATAAACACCATTCACTGCAATAATGCCGACTCTTATTAAACCTAACTCCCTAGCATGATTTACTAGACCCATACCCATCCTGGCAAATTCCAACACCATATATGGGAAACTGCACACACATATTTCTGACTTTGATTCTGCTGGTAAGCCTACCCAATGTATTGTTCAGAAACTGTCAGTTTTAGGGGTACTGTACCCTTCCTGACGTATTCCAACAAAACATGTCATTGGGGTTTGATGGGTTGAGTTCTGTTAGGGTTAACAACTCATCATGCATGTTTTTAAAAAAAAATTGAAGTTTGTGTGTGCGATATTTTCTTGATTTTTTTCAAGCCTTTATATACAACTCTACTATAATCTATTTATCAATTTCTTGAAGGAACTGGGAGATTTTTAACATTGTTCTTCACTTGGTTCTAAAAGTGTATGTGGGTGTTTTTTTAAGGACCAATAATTATTGGCCATAAATATTAATAAAGATCTTGGCAAATAAATGCGGAGGGTCCAGAATTCACAACATCTTGAGTAGTTTGCATATTCAGTGGCTGAAGGTTATTAAAAATGAAATGATTGCTATGGCCATTAAATTGATCACCGTTTCTGGAAACTGACCTGTGAGAAATGCCAGTCCCAGCTGCTGATGCAAGAAAAACAGCGATACGGCAATCTTGACCGGGAGGCTCCACAACTCATGAAAGCTGCGGCAGACGTTGATGATCCTTTCCGAGTCCACGCTCATGAAGTTCACAATCTCTCCGGTGGTGAACTGCGACACGGCTGTGGAGCTCACCACGAGGGCCTTGCGGTAAGTTGTGGTCACCAGGGCTGCCCGCATGCGAATCAAGATCTTAAAGATCTGGTAGTTGTAGTGGATCGACAAGAAAGCGCCAATCAGAGAAGAGAGGAAGAGGCCCAGGGCGTACAGCCAACCATTCAGGACTGGTTCTGTCTCGGTTTCCATGAAAGTCACCAGGGCGTTGAGCAAAAGTGGTCCAGCGAATGTCAACATATCGCAGATGAATTTCACAATCCCAAGAGAGAAGAAGCGAACCCCAAAAGCTCTCAGAAGTGCCCTCAGGAGGGTGGGTCTTGCAGACTTAGACTTGGGGCTTCTGACTTCGTAAGACGGCACTTCATCGTCGTACTGGCTGCTATAACTGGTCCCCATAAAGCTGTGCAGTGGCTCGTCAGTGAAGAGAGAGCCTGCAGGCATATGGGGGTCCTCCCCGCGAGATGCGTCGTAAACTCCGCTGTAGTCCGTGACTCCCTGGGCCAGGTTCCCGCGGAAGAAGATCCTGCCGAATGCATTTTCCACATGGTGGGTTTGTAGCGACTTGGGCAGCCGGAACACGTCCTCAGGGTTTCGCAGCTCGCCCTGAGCTCCTCGTTTCATCAGGGGCTGAATCCACCACAAGAACAACTTAGAGAGGAAGCTGCCCTGTTCCTCAGCGATGCCAAGATCCGAAATGAGACCGTACTCATCTAGAGTGTACGACCTTCTATGTCGTCCCACCAAAGGTGAGGTCTCATCCGTAGCATCGTCATTGATGCTAGGAAAGATTGGCCTTCCTCGATTTCTCTCGTAGTTCTTCCGGGCGTGTCTTCGGGATGGCAACAGTGACACCAAGTACAACAGTTGTAAACCAAATTCTACAAATGCAACAATTCTGGCAATCTCATCCAACTCGACCCTGTCTTTGTGTGCAAGATTACGAAAAACTCTTGCCACCTTAACAACAGAAGACAGCAAGGTAAGAGGCCACATGAGCAAGACTGGTAAGTGACCCCTCACATGTTTTGTCCCTGTTCTCCGAAGCTTCAGCAGGTATAGAGAATGAACAACCCATGCAAAGAAGGCACAACTGTCTGTAAGATACTGAACAGGTGCAAGTTGTTTGTCGGCATGAGTTAAGCTCAGAATTACCTCTATCACTGGCAAAAAGCTGGTGACTACTGACACGGAAAGCCTTCCTCGAACAGCAAGGGATCTCTTCAAGTTCTCATGCTCCGTGTACTGGATTTGTCCAATGTAGAGACCACTAGCCATGGCAAGCAAGGCATAACTGGTGACGTCAAAGACCAGAAGCTCCTTGCAATAGCCGTAGGCTTTGTCTGGCCAGATGAGAGAGTCATTATTGGGTGGCCCACAAAAGTCTTGCAGAACACCTTCCCGGGTGGTCATGGTGGGCATGCAGCATGTACTGTACCTGTGTTGGACATGAAATTCCAGATACACATTGAGATAAAAAGTCAACTGATCAGTGGAGTGCTGCTGGTGTCAACCATCTGGGCACTAGACTTGGTGCCAAGTCGGTAATTGTTTTGTGTATGGTAGCCAGTTACCATACTGGCTCCGGCGCATGCAAAATATCACTGTGGCTGCAGCTGTGGCTGCAATGCTCGTAGTCTGGTTCCCATACCAAATGATGCCGGCTAATTCTGATAAAATTACCGACTTGGCGAATACGTTTTCAATTTTGTACACAACACCAGGAGTATTTTGAATCGCTAGCAAATTTTATGCGCGCACTCTGATATTGGTTCAGATTCCAGAGTGTATTCTAGGCCGCCACAGAAGATCATTCTTATTACGTTTGTACATTGTCTTGTGTAACATTACAAAAATCATAGGACATACACGACTCAAATAAATCAAGTAAATCACAATGATACATTTGATTTGTATACACAATCCACCAAGCTGAGTGTATACATGTACATCATGTATATTGGTCGTTGTTAAAACGTCACCAGATCTGCAAACATGTCCCAGACATAATGAGAGGAAACCCCCATGTAACCGAATGACACATGAATGAATGAGTCCGCATTTGCATAGCAGTGGGCGATTGGATCTCACCGCCATAATGCACTGCATACATTTTTGTGTACATGTACGTGCACGCAGAGATTAATGATCGATCGATGATTTTCGGTTCGCTCAATTGGAGTGCGCTGCGGGGTACGGTACTTGCGCTTGTACGCATGCGCATACTATCATTTTGTTTGTACCCTACCACCCCCCCCCCCCCACTCCGTGGCGCGCTCCGAGCAAACCGAAAAACCATCGATATCGATCATATTCATAATCTCTGCGTACACGTTTTAAGTGTCAGATTGGCTCAGTGCAGAAAGGGCATATTTTTTCATCATTTTGGCCTAAAAACCGACAGAATCCAGAGATGTTTGTTAGACGCACACTATGCATAATGTATGTCATGAGGTATTGTATGAAGTTTAGGGGCGAACTGTTCAGCGGTTCTGAGGGAAATGTCCCTGTTTTGATGGACGTTTTTGTACTTAATTGGTGTTTCGTCAGGACTGCAAAACTAGCTTGAGTAACTCCAGGGCAATTCCACGGTAACGGAAGGACGTTTTCACTCATTAAACAAAATTTCAAATGTGTGTATCACAGACACTGTTAATAGTTACAGCAAACAAATGTCACAATTGTATTGCTATAATGCTACTTTCATTTTCCACACTTTTGGGGGGCATGAATGCCTCCCATTTATGAATTATGAATATTAATGAGGTCACGGAAGGACGGTAAAACGGACAAGGGTTTTCCAACTTACTGCGTTAGCGTAAACTCTAATTTTATGGGGCAATTATATTTGACAAGGTAAGAAATGGAATCCCTGAAGCTTTATCTATACTATACCTCACTTCTCATTTGACTTTAAGTGTTTCGCTAATAGAATTACAACGTTTTAAGCAGATTATGATTTTCTATCGGAAGGACAGTAGCGGAAGGACAAAGGTTTACTCAATTATAACATGAACAAAAAATATAACTAATTATACAAGTGAAACAAATTGCTGAAATGTGTAACTGAATGTGAAATCAACAATATGCAGACCTGGCATAAATAATTATACCCAAGAAACTATTGAGATAAAGATAGAAGCCTGCTAATTCATGATAACAAAAGAAAAACGAAAACCACCCAAAACATAATTCAGGAACACAAGACAACTACAGAAATGGACTTCAAACCCATCACCTCAATCCTTAAAAGTTTAAATACACAGTTTTTGAGCACTTGAGTATATTGGTTACATGTTCACCAACAACTTTTAATAATAATACCGGTAGGTTCAGTGGTTTACCTAAAGGGTGGGGGCGACCAGCCTACATGTACATGTACATTTAAGGTAAAAACATCTACCGGTAGAACTGATGGCTTCAGTTAGGTGTTGCTTTTAATTGAACTCTAAAATCAATGTTTGAAATCAAATTACAATGATTTAGAGTAGTAACAATTAATTTATAACATCCAAACTGAAATTGTTAACTTGGGCATAATTTGTCAAAGATTGCACCTCACATGTCTTACACATGTAAATTGAATGAAAGTGCCCCAAAGTACCGGTACTTTCTGCCATCTCATTTTTGACTTAAGTTGCTTCTGGAATGGCTTCACAGAATTCGTATCTTTCTCTATTGTCCACGAATGCTGATGGCAGCAACTTTATGATTTGATTTTCTGCAACAACTCCATACATGTGCAAGTACCGGTACATCGGCATATATGTACATGTACATTGTACATGTTGTACATGCCTGTGCCTTCAAATGGTAATAAACACCTTGCCCTGCTTATCCCGCTTTTGTGAAGGTGGGTCACATGAATGTCCTTTCAATGCTCATTAAACATGCATGTATTTGCAGTGATTTTCATTTTCACATGGCGCAAATGTAAGTACAATTCGATTAAAAAACGATTTGTCCTTCCGTCATTGCGTCCTTCCGTTACCAATTTGGCTTAATTAAAAAAGAGAAGTACAGCAGTGTCAGTTATAATGTCATATTGAAGGCCTACCTAAACTTGCTTTGCACAATAATTAAACCTGCTGAAATATTAGAAGTCACTGAAGAGAAGTCATTGCAAAATGTTAAAATGTGCCAAGACCAATACTTTCTCATGACAGAAACTGATGGCATTAGTCATATTTAGTGTGTGTTTTGGTGAGTCTTTCATATCACTATTAATCACATTTTATAGGATTAAAACAGGATTATTACATAATCCTATTTTTTGGTACCGAAATGTATAAAAAATAAAATTCCGACTTCAAATCTTGAAAATATAGACTTTTAGCTTTCATTTGATGCCAAATTTGTTTAAGTCACATGTATTTGAACATGCTCCATATTCATTCACATGTAATGAATATGGAGCATGTCAGCTGGAGTTACTCAACCTACTGCAAAACAATTTTGCGGGGTCCTGTGTCTAAACCCTAACCATTAACCCCCCATCCCCACTTAATATGCCACTGAACAAGACGGTCGATCGACTGCCGTAACGATAGCCATTTCGGTCTGAATATTCTTATTTATTTGGGGAGCGCCCTCTGTTGATATGGATTGCTTTTTTTAGTGTGACGTGAGGAGTTTGCACAAGTCCTTGTCAAGGAATTAGCACCGGTGACAGTCACTTTTTCAGTGTGCAACAAAATTGTACTACAACTTCAAATTCCTACCTCTGTCCAAAGAATGCTGAAGCTTACATTCACTTATTTACAGAGCTGTTCTTGAAAAAAAAAAGAGACAAAAATCGACACGGACGGCATAATACATCATCAGGATCATCGCATAATGCATAATGAATGATGCTACGGAACTTAACTAGACTGCAAAATGTTTGGCGATTGAGGGCGGGCTTCAAGGTCAGCAGCTGAGAGTAGAAGTGGTCTTTTTCAAACCTCGGCTTCGTCCCCGGTTCGGCTTTGTCTATGGATCCGGCAGCATGTCATATCAAAACTCAATGAGGAAATACTCTTAAAACTTTTGCCAAATTCCACAGAATTAAAAATCGCTGAAGCAGAAAGGGGTCATATCGCAGTCCCTCAATTCAAAGCTTGTAACAAAAACAATGTCTCAAAGTTTATAAATGGAGACGAAGCCTATGAACTCACCGTGGTTAACATAGCCTATCTAGGACGTCGACGCGACGGTGTGCTCGTGTCGGACATCGACAGTAAATTTGAATTCAACCGTAAATCGGATTGACCAGCAAGCTGGTAGGCATGTTTAGTTTCGCGTCAGACCAAAATCAGAAGTCTTACAAAAAGCAAATAAATTTGTATTCCAGCATGGGCGCACGCAGAACTTCCGTCTTATAGGCAGAATACTTGGTCACTTGGTCGGCTTATAGTTTTTTCCCTTTCTCTCAATAGCTCCATGTCCGATCCGAGCTTACCACTACACACTGACAGGATGCTGCAAAAAGAAGGAAACCCACTTTTGACAGCAATTTTCACCTACTTGCTAGAAATTTAAAAAAAAAATCAATTTATGGTATTCAAATATTTTTGCAATTTTGTCTCTTTCTCTTTTTTTTTTAAGTTTAAAAATTTCGTGTGCCAAACCTGTTTGTCCACGGACGGCTTTATTCAATCCGCTTGATCACTGAGCTCGGAGCTTGATTTGAAGAAAAAACAATACACTGCTAGACTTACACGTGGGCAACAGTGTGTTTGGTGACTTGTATTCCAATCAGCACTAATAACACTATTCTTGCGATTTGTTTTTGAGTTTTCACCATGTACATGTATTGTTGAAGAGCTAGCTATAGGCTTAATTCACTACATTATAAACAACAGTTAAAGTAAGTTAAGTAAGAAGGTTGTCATTATTCCTGTCAAAAGTGAGTTTCCTTCTTGCATTGTAGGCCTACATCCCCAATCCTTTTTTTTTCTGGATTCGGCCAAAATGTACCTTCACTCAAAACCTAATAATGTACAAACTATTATTGATTTTACTTTTTAATGTGTCATTTATCTTGTGGTGTATGATATATTTATAAAACACTTGTAGCAGACTTCTAAAATCATGAAAATGATATACCGCTCTTGGCTTTAATATTGCAATGTAAGGCTATTGTACACACAAATAAAAAAAAAAGATCTAATAACTGATTGGAATGTTGGTCATGTGGTTCGAAATACTTGGACAACGGGACCTGTGAATGCAACAGGACCTATGCATGAGTTTTCAAGCGAATAAAGTTTCACTTTTTATTTCAAAAAATCGTAAACAAGTTTGTTTTTGCATATTAGGCAGTTGCTGTGACGGTGTAACCGCTTGCCTTCCCTTCTTTTTAAAGTTGCCAAAGTTTAAGTTTCACTTTTTCTTTTATGAATAGGGAGCTATTGCATTAAAAAAAAAATCGTTGCCAAAAGTTACACAAATTCTCAGAACAAATGGCGTTCACCTTAATGTAGAAGGAACTTCAATCATCTGAAAAGCTGGGAAAGTTAAAAACACAAAACAAAAAGCCCCAAAACAAGGATGTTTGTCAAAAATTCTTTTGTATGTAAAGGTGAAAGTGAAACCATGCATGTCAGTACATCAGCTTTGCCTGATGCTAATTTCATATCAGTCCCCAATGCTGAAATATTTTTTTCAATCTACCCATGTACTTATCTTCATTCAGTACAGTTAGTACCGCAGATATAGAAATAGGATCGTGCCTTTGATGATACAAGCATGGAATTTGGCACACAGAGTATGTCATGAGAAAGATATTTGTATAGGGCCATCGCAGATTTGTCCTTTGAACAAAATTGTCCATTGAAAGCAGCCATTTTGAAAATTGTGAAAATCGCTTGTTATTTTACCAATATTTTTTCAAAGGACAAATCTGCGATGGCCCTAGAGCCATCATCAAAGGTACAATTCCCCTATCTGCCCCACTAAATGTAATATTATATTGATTTTGTTATTTTGCAAAAAAAAATTTAAGAAGGGTGAAATGTGTTACTTTATGTGTGGTGCATTTCTAAATCTACTGGGATTCACGCTACCACTACTTACTGTTACTTGGCTTGACTTTATTTCCATTCCAGGGCAAAGGTACATATAAATTAGCCACTTTAGTACAAGGCGAGTCACAAAAAAGCGGAACCCCAAAACAAAGAAAAAAATCTATTTCATATAAAAAAACTATGTAGCACTAAGATTATTAAGATTTAGTTGGAAGCCCATTTATAAAACTACTTTGAAGTGAAAAAAATATTACAATTGCTCTACGTGTTAACATTGTATTACTGTATAAACGACGTAACCCTAAATTCAGTTTAGTCAAAAAAAAATGTATTGTGTGTTCTTTGCTGTTTGGAAACAACAAAGAAAATGACACAGAATACTCGTTTCAACAACTGTAGTACACAATATCTTTTATTAACAACCCTGCTTTGGCTAACAATGTTTTTGATAGACGGGCCTTCAAAAGAACTTTGTTGAATACGTTTAACTCTTAAACTGAGGTTTTATCACTGGTGGTGTTTGAAGACAATTGTGACGACAATTCTTGAAATCGCATTTTGGGAAGAAACAGATTTTAGGGTCATTTCGTTTAAATGGTGATATAATTTGAACGAATTGAGCAATTCAGATAATTTTTGTCCTCTAGTGTTTAAATTGGCTTACAAGTCATAATTATTTTTTGGTGCTAGCGCTACATATTTTTTTTTCAATATGAAATATATTTCTTTGGGTTTGGGTTCCGCTTTTTTTTACTCACCCTGTAAAAACGAAACCCAAATGGCGGACCAATTTTTGAATGAAGTTTTGCCTGTAGCACTATCAAAATCTAGGATATGAAAGCCCTGCCATTAAGCTTTTTTTAGTACAAGAATAATTTAAATCACTCTTGCACTTTTCAAGTTACGGAATTTTGAACACAAACACCGTTTTTAAAGTTCTGTCCACGGATCACAAAAAAGGTAAGTGTTCTTTCAGCAAAACGAAAACACTTCACATGCATTGCATCCCTGGCCCTTTGAGAATTGTTTTCGTTTTGCTGAAAGAACATTAACTTCTTTTGTGATCCGTGGACAGAACTTTAAAACATTGTGTTTAAAATTTCGTAACTTGAAAAGTACGTGTGATTTGAATGGTTCTTGTTCTAAATGAAACCTCATAGGTTGGGCTTTCATATCCTAGCTTTTGAAAGTGCTACAGGCAAAGCTTCATTCAAAAATTGGTCCTGCCATTTGGGTTTTTTTTTAAATTTGACTCACCCTGTATAATACAAAACCACGACAAAATTACAAAAAAAAATAGTTTTCGTGGAGATAAGAAGTATAAAGCGGGGATGGAGGGGACCGCAAGAAGACATGGCTTGTTGAGTGTAAGTCCCCTGTATTTGAATAACCACAACGGTTACAGTCTGTTTGCAACCATAGTTCATACATTCCATCCCTTTTGCTTTGTATAAGCAAGTCAGCATCTGTGGGACTCGAATTGCAAAATGCACTCATACTGGAATTTGTATCATAGTGGAGACATCTCTTTCTTCTCGTGTACTAAGATTTTAGAGTGTGAAAATACAGTTTGAAAACGCTCCTATTTTAAGCAGAATTAATTTCCTGGGCTGAAATTCGGACCAACTATCCCTTACATAAAATACTTCAATTTGCGACCGTTAAACACACCTTGGAAAATCCATATTTCGTGAAAACCTTGTGGAGACTATTCACCTTGTGGAGACCTTTACAATATTTTGTTCCATATTGTACACAGTTTCCGTAAGTTTGCGGTGAGTTATTGTATACGACCATACGCGATGTGTATGAGAAGTGTCAGAGTAAAAACATTTTGTGAGCAGACAACTATTATACTCCACCCTGGAGGGATGTACTCACTGGAAGATAGAAAGATAGATGATGCATCAAGTTTTAATGGGTAAAACCAGACATGGGAATTACCCATTCTAAACCGAAGCAAGGAAGTAAACACATTATGGTTGCGTTCAGTCTCAAAAAGTTTTGAGTGGTTCTTTTTATTTTAACCACAGCCAAAGTTTTGTCGTTATGACTGATGTGACCACGTAAAAAAAGCACCTGATCGCTAATTTTATCATGTGATGAGGAACTTGATATTGCTGCGGGCACAAATTAGTCAAAGCGAGCTTTCAAATGCATCTGGGGCAAAAATTACTACCAAACATTTCCTGATGAGGTTTTGTTCCAGTTGCAAAGCAGAGTCAAGTTGACTGTGAAGTTTCTATAGTATACTTCCCAAAAGTATAGGGAAAATCCCAGACTGTGGCCATTTTATTGAAGTGTGAATGTGCATACAATGATCCCCTCTTGTCGACTATGAAATGCCCACAACTTGGACCAGATTTTCAAACACGGGAAGGAACTTTCCAGCTGAGTTGAAAAAAAAATTAGAAATTTAAATGCCAAATGATGTAACTACCAAAGTCTGGGAATAAAGTGACCCAAGTCTGGAAATAAAGTAACCAAAGTCTGTGGAAACGTCACTTTTAGAACTTGATATTTGTAGAAATAAGCTGACAATATTATACTATTGTTTTATCTTTTAATCGTACATATTTATTTGTTATATAGCACGTCCCAAAATACCCGCAACTTTTTTTTGCGAGGCTCTAGCCTCGGCGCGGAAACACGTACTGCCATTATTTCCATACCATTCTAAAGCTCGGAATCTTAACTTTATCCCTGGCGAGTATTGGTTTGATATTTAAATAGTGTTCAAATTGTTCGTGTTCAAATATAGGCATGTCGAAAACAAACTCAACCGATTTCAAGGGAAATCGATGATGCGGTACATCAGATGCAAACTCGAGTCAACAAGCTGTTGAAATTATATTAAAAACACATTGAACTTGAAACGAAGACAATATTGTGATTTTTTTAAGGTGTGATCTACATGGATCGAAAAGGAAAAAAAACACAAAGTAAAAGGCAATGAGATCGCATTTCCACATTAGAAACAATGCGTATGATTTTCCTTGGAATCAGTTGAGTTTGTTTTCGACATTTCAACACGAACCATTTCAAAACCCTTTTGAAACTTAAACTAATACTTGATACAGGGATAAAGTTAAGATTCCAAGCTTTAAAATAATATAAAAATAATGGCGGTACTTGTTTCCACAGCGACGCTAGAGCCTCGCAAAAAAAAATTTGGAGTATTTCAGGACGCGCTGTTTTTTGTTTATAATGGAATAAATAGTAATGGAAACCTGTTACAATGTATAAATAAATAAATGGAAACCTGTTACAATGTAATAAATAAATGGAAACCTGTTACAATGTAAACATATAATGTGTATATATGGCTTTTGGGTCCCTTATTATGATAACCAAGGTTGTTCAAAATCAAGGTTGCCCACAATCATTTTAGGAATGAGCAGTTCCACATATTGTGAGAAATGTTCTCAAACTGGTACAATATATATGTTTATGTTCTCCTCATAAAACTTATTCCATTTATGTGAAAGTATTTTACAGTTTCTGCGACATGTCGAACGTAGTCCTCCTTTACATGTATATTTATAATTTTCCTCACAAGGGCAGTGAATAAAGAACCATTTTTTTGTGCAAGAGTAAGTAGTTTGTAGAATAAAGGTTCTTCTAAAACTCAACTTTACAGTTTTGTATATTCAGGATTGTTTGTGCAGATTTCCATTTTATTTATTTATAAAAATTCATGAGATTTAAAATAACCAGCGTGATTCAGCACTGTTGGAAAGTTCTACTTGGAATCTCCCGTTTTAATTTTAGACATATTGCTGTTTGGACCACTGGGAATTTCCACACGGGAAATTTTGCCTATGTGCAAGCAATGTTTAATCAGATACATCCTCATTCAGCAAGGAACACATTGTGAACACTGCTTGTTTCTGCCAAGAAGTGGCCTGATGAATTGAATAGGGACATTCCAAGTTTGAAAAACCATGACATAAATTAACCAGTACAAAGAAGACAGCATTTTCTGGATATGTGCCATACACAGAAATTGGGACGTAATCCTTAATTGGTATTAAGAAAAAGGTTTCACAAATACAAAGCTTTCAATTAATATAACTCCTATGATTTCGGAGTGGGTTTGTTCTTGGTCTCATTCCTGTTATTTGTTTTTGAGTATGGTGGTTGTTTTGTGGTTTTGTGGGTAAAATTGTTTACATCCATCTAAACCCTTTGTATTTCCTCCACAGGGTACTGAGCTGTTTACAAACAAGCATTTGTATTACCTCTGCCAATGTTTTCATCGGATTTGGTTACTAGTTTGTTTGTTGGTTAGTTTAGTTGGTTGGATTGTCTGTCAACAAGATAACTCAAAAAGTTATGGACAGATTTTCATGAAATTTTTTTTAGGGGTGGTCCTTGGTACAAGTACAAATCGATTAGATTTTGGAAGTGATCCGTATCTGGGTCTGAATCCAGGATTATTTTAAAGGATTCTTCACCATTTATGCGAGTAGTTCTTTTGGGTGTACTGACAATATGGCGGGGAATTGTTTAGACTTGGCGGAGGTTGCGCTCTCTGAGTGCATCTAGTTGTTTCTAGATTGAGAGTGTTTTGGCCCATTTCTTTAAAGGGTTCATAAGATGATTATTTTCTTAGGAACACATTTTGTGCAACTTTCTATTCCTCTTAATTGTATGACAACTATTTGACATCCCTTTTTCCTTTTGGTTAATTTTAGTGAAAAGTGCACTTCTTTAAACATTTTTGTAAAAATTTCATGCTTTTCCGGATAACTGTGGGTGCTGTTGCTGTGATGTCATTTCAGGAAGACACTGTTCGGTTTAGGGGTTTTCTGTTCATATTGTGAACACACAAATTGGCTCATTGAAAACGTGTTTGCGGAAGTTTTGCTCACTGGATTACTGCCATGTACTGACACAACAATGAATCACCACAAAGAAAAGAACATTTACGACAGCCAAATATCCATTTCTGGCAGCTTCTAGTTCTGAAAAAGCTGTAACACTGAAGGTTTCTGCCTGAAATGACATCACAATTTTGTTCATGAATATGTAAATTTGCATTAGCATAAAAACCAACATACCCTTGACAATGGCAAAACGAAAATTGAAAATAAGGTTAAATGGGACACAAAGGTGCACTTTCAAGGACTGCATTAAACAAATTACATTGCATGGCCCTTTACTTTTTCTAAGAGAACGTTTTAAAACATATCGGTAAATAAGAAATTGTACTGATTTGAGACAACCCTCATCAGGAACAGTCAAGAGAGAAATTGTAATTGTAAATCGATGAGCACAGGACTTTTAGGAAGCTTCTCCAATTCCGCTTCAAATGCAGGTTCACTAACACAAAACTATCTACACTGGTCCTCTGCATGTACAAGTATCACCTTGCCCATCGACAAATGATACTTTCACCTTGATGAAACAGGTGGCAAGCAAGCCAGCACTAGCACACTGCCAAATGGGATCGCTTGAGTACTCGACTGCAGGCTACCGTTTACCCTCACTGGTGTCCACTCTCACTATTGTGTTGATAGAAACACAATCCTGTTTGCTAGTGTGAAGTTACTTCAGTTTAAACCACGCCCACTGCATCCTGAGTGAAACCACTGGAACCGGAAGTTAATGCAACTTGAGTGTCTATCCAATGGGCGCTAGTAATCAGTGCTACGCGCGTGCGTGTGACCAAGTCACCAATGAACCGGATACACTAAAAAAGAGCGCAGCCAATACATGGACGTAACATCGTTCATGGAACCTGATTGCACACCTGCTATTCTTCATCAGCATGCTGCGCAAACTTTCCACACATGGTCCACGCGAAAATCTAAACAACATTTCAGTCCCCAATCGGCATCATTTCACCAGTTTCCTCTTTTTCACCATGGGGGGTTTCATACCCCCTGAGAAGAAGGCGCCTGCATTTGGGGCGCCGACGGTCCCTGCTCCTGTCACTGAGTTGCTGTTGGCTTGCTGCTGCTGCTGCTGCTGTTGTCCTGGTTCTTCTTTTACCTCCTCTTTGATGGAAACGGTGCCGTTCTGATGCTCTGAGACTACCGGGATGGGTTTCTCGCCAGGTTTGGCCTGTGGTATTCAGAAGACGAGAAGAGAATTTGCCGTTTAACACATGGCCCGTAACAGTTGCAATCCTGCTGCAGGATGTAACTGAACTGTTATCTTGCAATGCACCCAATGATGACAATAGCTGGCCTACTTACGGAGGGACACATCGCATGTGCTGTGCATGAGTGCTGCATTTGAACACGAATCCTCTACACAAGGATAAACAACTCATCTGAGCTTGTGTACAAACTGTATGAAACGGTTTGTCTACATGCGTGATATGCCGCGTCCGCGCATAGAGCAACGCATGGAACATGTAGAACAATGCGCGCGCGCCATAATCGCCGAAAGAGGGCGTCCTGACAGAAATTTGACCACTGAAAGACTGCAGTCGCGCAGAGTCACGCACACGCACGACGTGCAAATTGTCTCTAACCAGCATTTTGGGAAGTCGTTTATCCTTGTGTATAGGATCCGTGATTTGATTGACCCAAAAGATGCACCTCCTACTGAGTGTGCACAAACCCAAAGTGAGAGGAACTCACATGGGCATGGGTGTACATGTATGAAGCAAACAGCGCTTTGTGTCCGTCAATGACAGTAATGTTTAGCATTATTACTGTTGAATGCATATACATGATCTATACTTGGCAAATTCCAGCGCTATGGAAGAAAATGTAATGTCGGTGACGCGGCCACTTAACCATGATCTAATAAATGATTCAGAAATGATACCAAACTCAAGAGTCAGTAATCTCCGTGATCGGTGTTTCACAGGTAGAAGGTTCAGATCCCACCCCTGTATATTTCCTTGGTCACTCTTATGTAGTTTGAAGCAAGTTAGCTACCAACCTGGATAACTTTTGGAGGGAATTTTCTGGCCAGTTCCAGGAGGAGAACATCCACTCGTTGCCTCTGGAACATTGAGCTGGCTGCCTCTTCTTTCTTCTTCTTATTCTTCAGCTTCTCCTCTGCACAAACAAGATAACAAAAAATTGGAGATAAAAATTGTCACTTCCCTTTTTATTCTATTTTGGGTAAATTCTACGCAAAAGTGGACGTGGCTGAAAAGTGGAAAATTTGTGAAATCTCCAGAACTACAAGCATCCTGACCTCAAATGTGGCATCAAACGAAAGGGGACAACAAGGCCTTTTATTTGAGTGGTATGCCAGTGAGATAGAATATGGTTAAATGTATTTTGTTGTAAAAAAACAAACTGGTTTTGGGCCAAAATTATAGGCTTGGAGCATTGGAGTAGAAAAGTTATTGGAGTAGAAAAGTTACTATAAACATAATAAAATCTTTTTAAGAAAAAAACCTCTTTCAGTGTGGTCCTCATTGTAATGATTTAGAAAACAGTTCTCATTTTTATTTCATTTTCTAGTAGGCACATCTATTGGGCAACAAATGGTGTTTCCAATAGGCCTGTGTAGTGCTGTCTTTAAACAGATGATCCTCAGTGTCCAACAATGGTTTTGCACTTAGGACCTTGGCTTAGATGTTAATTGGAATTAATCTTAACAGGGCGGACTGGTCCTTGTAAGTACCTGCTTGTTCTTGTTCTTTATCTTTAAACTCCCACCAGTAACCCTTGCTGGGGCTGTACCGGGAGAAGGACTGTGCCTCTTCAAATGCCGACTCGATGTGATGCAAGCCAGTCAGCTAAACAGAAGAAACGTTAGTGTGAAAGGAAGACAAAAGATCATTGGTTTGACAGCTGTTAGCAGTTGCCACTGGAACGAATGTCACTCACATGTTCAGATGGTACCACACCAGCCTACAGCACACGTATTGAATCAAGTCTCTTGCAAAACATTTGGTTCAGTGACATTTATGGCAGCACAGGTGGTTATGGAAGGATGCAGGATACAGCATTTATCCACCCCCCCCCCCTCCCCCTGAATCCACTACACCTGTACACTATCCTACTACAGTTGACTCTCGTTAGTACAAACTCTGTTAATACAAATTCTGGTTATAACAAACATAAAGCCTTGGTCCCGATTGGACTGATGTTCCTCTTAATACAAAATTCTGATATAACAAACAATTTGGCTAGGTCCCAACGAGTTTATATTAACGAGACTCGACTGTACATGTACCACCTCTCTATAGCTATGAACTCCTTCTTTTTTGGATATTTTGACCAAGTGGAAATTGTGTAAATATTTTGCAATTTAGCCACAAATTATACGGTTTCTGAATTTTTCCCACAGCATTGTACTTCTGTTCTCTTATTCTGATATATACTACTTCCATCCATGTCCTTAAGAGGACCACTACCGAAAATCCCCACCACTAGTCCTATCTCCAACCCCTCACCAGTGGCATTTGGGGCTAGAGGTCAATTGACGCGAAAGGCTCAGGCTTGATTGAAACTTTAACATATACATGTATATGAAATGTTCATGTAGGTAAATTGTATAGATCAAATACACATTACAATACTAGCTTGATTGGAGCCAAACATTTTTTGGTTTTTAATTACATTCCCCCCCCCCTTTTTTTTTTAGCAATGGGCTGCTTTTAAAACAAAACAAAGTTCCCCTCCCTCTGTCACTCCAGCCCTGCCCCTCACCATTCTGGAGTTGAGCACGGAGCAGAGGTCAGGAGCCTGGTAGACCACGCCTGCAATGATGTAGTAGTTGGCAAGGGGTGTGGTGTGCTCCACTGAATGCCGGTGTTGTTTCCTGATCACGTAGAGGATCGGTTCCTGGACATGAAGCAGCTCATACTCCAGCCCCGTCATTGTCCTGCATCGGAAACAAAATACATGTACATAGCCAAATGAAAACATAATGATAATGGTTACCAAGTTGCAGAGAAGCTAACATTTTGCTTTGCCTCATCAGTACATCATGCATTTATGGTGGCTGGTCCTCAGCTTTGGAACCAGTTACCTGGTCACATTAGAAGTCAAGAAACACTGGGGAGTTTTAAACGCAAGGTGAAAACCTTTTTATTCCAGAAGGCTTTTTATGTGTAATTGTGCACGCAGTGATTTTTAATGGTTCTTTTGAAATTTAGATGTTTAGCCTGTTAATTTGGATTGTATAATGGTTTTACTCAATAATGAGTTTTGATTTAAATAGTACGGTTTTGTCCTTCATGTAATTTGTATTGTAATGCGCATTAGAACATACAATGTATATTTATGCATTTTGCGCAATATAAATGCCATTATTACTATTATTATGATGGTAAAAAGTTCACATGCATTTGTACATTTGTATGTAGATACATATTTCTATGTTATTATTGTTATGATTTTTTTTGGCGGAGGGTTCTTACATTTTTTGATGCACATGCATGCTGTTAGGTCCTAAGAAGGGTACATGTGTATATGGAATCTTTGTTAGCCCTTTCTAAACAGTTGTGTAAATTAATAAAAACAAATTTAAATAAAAAAAACATAATGAACTATGATCATATTGCAAAGCGTACATGGCATACAATTGAATAGCCCTGTTTTTTTGGAAACTCCTTTTTTCTTTACTTAAATGGGTTGCTTATAGTTAAACTTGCCGAACATGGCTGAATACAAACATTTTGTTGAAATTACAAGATTGAACTCACTGCAGATTTTCAAGGGAAGAGTTGTGGCTTATCTAGCTTTTCAGAAATTTCACCATGTCCATAATAAAGGATAGTTACATGTAACTACGTTCATGTTCATGGATCAATGCATACTGTTTGGGCACTTTCATTTTGTACAATATCATATGAACTGTTGTGTGACCACTTTAACTTTAATGCCATCCAATCGGGTGAGGGAATTTGTTCTCTTGTCTTTTACTCGCAGTATGAAAACAGTATCAAGTTCTAAAATAATAAGTACATGTACATGTTTATTAAATCCCAAAGCATTTTTTGTTAGAAACCTTCCTATTAAAATTCTCTACCTACTAAAATGCTCAAAAACTGTAAGCTACATGTATGACAGTGTAAATATTCACATTTGAACTCAAAACATTTCCTTTAACAGTTTAATGTTCCAATGCATGTGTCACCTCCAAATTGCAGCCATAAAAGTTCAGCATGATTTGCAGCTTAGGCCAAAAAAAAAAGTCTCCGGTTTCTGGTATGCGCGCGCGTCGCCGTAGCCAAAGTTTTTTTTCAATGAAAGATGATGTCTCAAAACCGCCAAACTCACTGGTTTGACTGGAATCCTGCTGCTGCACAATTTTAACGTGTTTGTGGATGGGGTTATGATCGAGAATAAGCTTTATGTGGCCTCTCTAGACTCCCATATAATTGCATATAAGTTTAGTCGGGCACCATTTGCAGTCATCAGCCGACATTTGAGGCAAAAACAATCAGGAAATAAAAATAAAAAAAGCCCCGTCGCCGCACCAATTTTTGGGCAAGCTCCATACCAGAAACTGGAGACTTTTTTTTTTAGCCTTACTAGATTTCAGCTTACTAAACCAAAGTTGAAGTGTTGTAATTAGATACACATTGAGAATGAAACGAACAAAGTTTGCTGGGGGGAAATCAGTAACTAGCAACTTTAGTCTTTTTACATGTCTTTTACAGTTTTTTACATGCTGTGCAATGCAATGTAGCCAACAAGCAGTGCAATTTCAATGCACTACATGTACATGTATACAATGTACATGTACATGTTCGCACTTTTCCCTTTATTGAATGGATTCTATTCACGACCTGATTTACAATGTATCTATCTCAAGAGGGAAAGTCCCTATCCCACCCCCCTTCCCATATATCAAAGTGCCTCCCTTTTCATTTATCTGATTCTATAATCATCCCATAACTAGAGGGCAATGGCTGAAGGCCAAGCTAAACATAGAGATTGTTGTTGTTGTTCTTGTTGCTGTTTATAGAGGGGGAAATTTAGGGGGTGCTGTCTTCCTCTTTTGGGGCTTGGAAATCCTGAATGTATCCATTTCCCGGTTCTTTTCAAAACAGTCTAGTTTCCTCCACAAAATAACAAAAGGTTCTATTCTATGAAATAGTCGTGGGGACTTTACCGGACACTTACACCAGGGGAATAAATTGATGACACTCATTTTTTCCTGAAGTTTAGTAATATAGTAATAATCATGTGCCTCTGCGAGATTTTTCCTGTTCAAAGCAATTATAAGCAATCATTTACATGTATGTTCCCAATTTCTTGCAGTTTTTTCCCCACAAGTTTTACATGTACATTTGTACTTCTATGACTCCTGCAGTTTAGTTTTAAATCAAAGGCCCGATGAACAATAACCTTGTTGGGTCGTGATGCCACTTTGCCATTTTAAGCACATCAGGAAGAAATCTATATGGTTTGATGTTACATGTAAACCACATGTATCATAAATGTATACAGCATCTTCAGTCAAGAACTTTAGAGTCATTAAGATAATTTGCACTCTGTGTTTGAGGCCAATATTCAAATTTGGTCTACTTTGCTTTATGAATCCACTAATTGGAAATTGTTTTTCAGGCTCATAATTTGTACAGAATGGGTAAACTGTACAAAAAGTGACAGCAGGGGGAGGGGGGTGGGGCAAACAAGACAAAAAAAAGAGACCCCCCCCTCAAAAAAGGACACTTTAAGGATGGTCCAATAACAAAATGATTCTCCATTGTTTGATAAGATTTAGAGGCAAAGATAAAATGTATGGAAGTCAATTTGATCATGGAAATGTCCAGTGCAAGATTTATTCATGTCTTATCTTCAACAACAAAGCTAAATCTCTTCACAGCATGACCGCAAGGGGAATTCATTAGCAGTGGTCGAGGAAGCGACTCCACGAGTGTTGTCGGATAATATACTGCATCCACTGCCCTTTTTGCACTGTTCCTAGTTCAGTTGTGTTCAGAAGGCCAGTGTCTTAAGAACCCAGTAACACTTATTGCTAAGGGTTCGCACCGGTGTTACTGGCAGTGCTTTTATCCTCATGTGAGGCTGCACTTTGAAGGAAGGAAGGAAGGAAGTGTCTCATCTGAGGGTATAAACATCGGTTAGTTTCCTTGATATACGCCCAAGTTGCGGTTCCCAAAGAACTAGTTTGCTTGATGGTAATTAGGGTAGAAATCAGAATTCTGTATCCTCGCCCCACTATTTTAAATACATGTATGTGAATTTGCCGCTGAGAAAATTTTGAAATTTGCTGGAAAAGCCTAAGTAAATTTACATTTTCGATTAGGGTCTGTGCACACAACCAGCAGACATGTAGACCGTTTCAAGGATACTACCATGTATTTAGGGAGCATTTCATTGAAGGTATGTTCCGTCATGCAATAATTAACAATTGTTGACTGCTGTGATGTGGGATATGACATTTTGAACCCCCCGAGGTCCGCATAGCACGTCATATCCCACATCACAGCACTCAACAATTGTTTTGTTGTACCTCTTGGATTCTTTGGATTTTGATGTAAAAATAACGAAAACAAATAGCTGTAAAAACACAACAATCATTCAGCAACTCACATGCATGTCACGTGCTCGAAACAGCTGATCGTCTGCTAGTTCGCTGCTCCCACTCATGTGTGAAAACATGGTGAAAATAGCGTGGGTACCAACGATACAAGCGTTTCATGCATACCGTACATACCGTACGTACAAAGTCATAGCACACTCCTGCCTCACGTACGTGATATCCCACGGGGACTGTGCCATGACTTTTTAAAAAATTAACATGTAAGCATTCTAGGCCAATGAAAATACAGTATTCAAGACAGAGGTACAGGGTGAGTCAAAAAAAAGCGGAACCCAAACCCCAAACAATATATTTCATATTTAACGAAATATGTAGCACCAAAAATAATAATGACTGGAAAGCCAATTTCAAAAGCTACTTTTAGATGAAAAAATTACTGAAATTGCTCAATCCGTTCAAAGAATATCACCATTTAAACGCAATGACCCTAAAACCTGTCTCGTCCAAAAAAGCAATTTATTGTGTGTTTTGACTGTTTGGAACAACAAAGAAAATGACACAGAATACTTGTTTTATTTTGATTAACAACCCTGGTTAGGCAAACAATATGATTTATAAAATCTACTTTTTTAAAAGACGGGCCTTCAAAAGGACTTTGTTAACATTTAAACTAAGATTTCATCGCTGGTGATGTTTGAAGACAATTTTGACGACGATTGTTGAAATCGCATTTTTGGACGAGACAGGTTTTAGGGTCATTGGGTTTAAATGGTGATATTCTGTGAACGGATTGACCAATTTCAGTAATTTTTTTACCTAAAAGTAGCCTATGAAATTGGCTTTCCAGTCATTATTGTTTTTGGTGCTACACTTTTTTTAAAATATGAAATATACTATTTGGGGTTTGGGTTCCGCTTTTTTTGACTCACCCTGTATAACACTGAATTCAATTTGTGAACAGTTTACAGTTACATGTATGTCAGGATGCTACACTCTTTGTGGCGATTGTACAATGAGGCTGGGGGGGGGGGAGACTCCCTAAATAATGACTTACTTGAGTTGCTCAGGGTTGACCCTCTGCATCTTGATGATCTCATTGTTGCAGGTGCGATCATAGAAGGGATTACTCCTGTCTGCAAAGTAGTCCATGATGTTGGCCCGACTCAGGTGTGGAATCCAGGCACTGTTGTGCCATGACATAAACAGAGGGTTTTCTGTAGGAAAAAATAAACAACAACTGCAAATAAATATGTAAATTTACACAGGTTTAAGTTTTGTTACATTTGCAACATAATGTTTTACATACTACAGGATAGTAAATAATACATCTTTTGATTTCATGAGCATGTACAACATGATGATGTGACTATTAGGGAGTAATTTAAGACACTTTTGCCACAGTAAAACTTGAGGTTTTTTTTCAAGTTTTGAAAACTTGCTTTTGGAACTTAGGTATCTGTTTTGATCCATTTTGTGTACAAAGTTTATGGGGGAGTCATGAAATTTGTTCAATTAAATAGCAAAATTGGAAATAAAATGTTTCATCAAATTCCCAAATTATTATTTTTTTCAAACAACATGTAAATTTGTGATTGTGTAGTTTTGTAAGGTCCTCGTTCCTATACACTTACACGAGTAAGACCGAGTAAAAAATGTAATTGTTCCTTGTCCAGGCGTTTTGGAAAAATGAAGGAGGCGGGCACGTTTTCTCCTCACGATGGCAGATTTTCAATTATGGCTTCCTTTTTTCTTGACTCTTTTGCTGATGCAAACTTGTGTCCAAAGGAGCCATAACCCTTTCTATGTACATGTACACATGTACATTAACAGTTCCACACATGCGTGCAAAATCATAGCGGGGTATCAATGAAATCAAAGAAAAGTTCTTGTTTTGAAGTAGATAGGCCTATATGCAAAATTTGGATTGTTTTTAGCAGCACCATGGTTTAAGATGTTCTGTATGCTCCAACTTTTGTGCGAACTAACGTTTCCATTGCACAAAAGTTTCCATCTTCTTTTTGGAAAGAATGTCGCATCCTGATGCCACTTTTTTCATCATAGGGGCCTATAGGCCCATCATCTCAATGAAGGTCAGTTATTGCAAAATGATGATTAATTAAACATGTACATGTACATACATGTACATGTACATATGTATCTGGGAGTGATAAAACATTTCAAATTTGTTAGTTCTAGGGGTAACCTCCAAGGTACAGAATTCAACCCTTTTTTTTGCTATTTAGCAGTCATGTAGCTGGGGTGATTCTCAAGTGACAAAATGATTTCAATCTTAAATTGATTTTCGGCTCCCCTAGCAACAAGACTATCCATGCACAGACCATATGTACAAAGTGTGACTGATAATACAGAGGTACATGTAGTCCAGTATTTCAGTCACATTTATGGGACTAAAACTTGTTAGGCTTGGGTTCTTTGCATGGTTTGTTTTTGTAACAAATATGGCGATCGTGTAGGCCTACATTGTATCTATGGGCCCGGTTCCTATAGGCCTAAGGGAACAAAATCTACTTTGACTTACCGAAGTACATTGTAGTTGGCGACATTAAGAACATACAAAAATTAAGGGCAGGGTCTTGAATTTTTGAAATTTGGGGGTAAATTGACGATGAAAACGCAACACAGAAAATTTAGATGGCAATCACCGCATAATGCACTGTGCGCGCGCAAGTCCCGCTGCACGGCTCAAACCGGCCCATAAACATGATAAACCTCACACTCACAGGAAAAATCGTAATTCCTACCTCAAGAAACTGTTCAAAAACTACAAGAGAGGTGTAATTACATTGAGAGAAGTCTGCCTTAGGATTACAATGTCATTTTTTAGTAATACAAAAATTTCTTGATTCTAATTTGATTGAAACAAAACAGGGGCCCTACACTACACTATCGCCACAAATTTAAGCAGGGTATCTGACCAGTCATTGCCAGTTGCATATATGTAATAATTTAAACGATCTCTTGGACCATCCAGGGTCCAACACAATAATCATGATTAAATAAAATAAAAAGAAGAAACGCTTGTCATGTTATGGCCTGCTTTTTTTCACGAAATGAATGCAGTATCAACGAAACACAGAAGACAATCCGGTCAAATTTAGCCCCCATGGCCCCCTGTAACACTTAAGATAACAGTAACACAAAGGTGAGCAGGTTGCCCAGGTACTTAACCAATACCAAGGTATCAATACGGTGGATTTAAGGAGTGCGCATTTTCCATATTTAACAAAGAAATACTTCATTTACCTTTCTCGAGAGTAGCCATATTAGAAATCCGGATATCCCATATATTCGTTGTCACTTTTCTGAAACGTGCACAATTAATAAAAAAAGAGGGCGCACTCTCTCTTGGGGAATCCCCGGGGAAACCCCTAATTATGAATAGTACTTCCGAGCGGGAATACCCCACGGAATTCCCCCACTCATCTTCACAATAAGTTAATCTTTACAAATTAACAAAAAGTATTATTACAAAAAGCTCAGTTTCTCTTACCCCTTTTGGTTGGCGGGGGGTTCGAGTACATCGCACACTATTTACTATAATTCTACCTCCATGGTATACCTAGATGTGACAAGACGATGTAGTGACACTTAAATTTTCATCATCTCGACTCCAGTTCTTTCAACTTCCGCATCTTAAAATGAAAACAAATTAGGCTTGCAATCGAATACGAATACAGTAAATAATGATTTTTTACTTTTGTGAATTATAAACAATAATATTCCGTGGTCTGCCAAGATAATAACGCTTTATTCTTTCAGATAATCTAAAGTCTACTTTCAAAATCCACATAAATTAGACGTTTCTTTAATTTTATTATGACTTTCTCATCGCGAGTAAAGTAATAATTATCGTATTTGCCACTGACGTGATGTCATAAATGATTAGATAAATTTAATGTGTTTATCAGAGGACTAGTCTTTCACAAATGAGATTTTGAACAAAGAATATTGATGTTCATTTGTGCCTAATTAACCATAAAAGAAAGATAATACTGAACTATGCCTGGTCTTGCTCCCCCCCCCCCCCCATGCTAATAGTTCATCATCGTTAAAAGAAATTCAGAACCCAGTCGTTTTTCGTACGGATGCAATGCTGTGTTGTAGTTTTTTCCGAAGGTCAGGTCACTGAGCGGACCACCGGCTTCATATAAATTGCATACTCGGGGTTTTCCGGGATTTCGATATCTTGGATTTCCCCGACTGTATAAAATAGAGCCTATTATTATAGAACAATAATAGCAAAAGTGCATATCAATAACGAAACACCTTTTATTAATAGACGGATTTAAACCCTGGACAGTCCAGGTACCGAAAATGCATTTGGAAAACTTCCTCTCTTTTCGTTTTAAACCACGATGAGCAGTTAACTTTTGATGTGATGCGAAGAGGAATACCACAAATTGCGCAGATTTGTTTTTTCCTCTCGATGGATATTTCCGAGAGATATTTAGCTCGCAAGAAAATTCACGTTTGGATGGGGTTCAGGTAGAACATGCAGCATTCACCGAAAGTATCAAAGTCAGTCCCGTGTAGAAAATACACTCACATTTTATTTTTGAACGGGAATTTTTTCTCATTTCGGGTTGATTGCATGCAGCCCTCCAGCTGTATACATGGGCAGCGGCTAGCGGGGCAGAGATATGGCAGGAATAATTTGAGTCAACTCTCCGTCCGGGGAACAGCTCTCCGTCGTTCCCAGGATCTAGGAGTCAAGCTCTGACATCGCATTAATTCAGCGTTGAGTTGGAGCATCTGGAGGGTTTGTTTTCCTTCCTTCCTGAGTGGAGCTCGGATGAACATCATGTGAGATACGGCTGTGCAGTTGAAGAACAGGTAAGTGCATGTCAATAGTAGCTTAGTGGGAAATAATTATTTTACAGTATTTATTTTTTCCCACACGGATACTGACACTATAGAAAATAGGGTTTGGCTCAGGGGAGTAAAAGGGAGTGACTGGATCCGCTTTTTTGTTAATTCTGTATAATTTCGAGAAGCAAATGGGACTCTTAAAACAACGGACCACTTAATCTCCGTAGTCCGTGTTCTGAAAAGTTTTGCTTGAACTTTTGAAGGCTTCACACTCGCGGTGCGTGGTCATCACGTGACTTAATTTCGTGTATTTGACAGGCAAGCAATGTCTAATTTTAAAAATGACGTCACGGAATTCTCCCTTTAAAAGGCGTTACAGCTTTTCTGGGGGTAATTACATCAAACGCAACTATCAAACGTCCAGGTCGTCCATAAAGTTCTGTCATAAAGTTTTTCAACGTCAACGAAATAATTTTGTTTGATCACGTGGTGGACATGATCTTATTTTTGACCCGTTTCACGTTTGTTCTTGTCATGATGACGTTGGACAAAACGCAAGGTGAGTAACTTTATACATTAATCACTACGCAGCGGCTGGTCTGTGGGAGTTGTGTCGCCATGCACAGCACTCACTTTTTGATGTACTTCGAGAAACGAATTGTTTATAAAGATGATGTTTGTAAATATGAATCGACCTTAAAAAAGGATAGGCCTAAAAAGATTTTCAGCCATTTTTAGCATTGGGATTTCACATCACATTTCGAATCATGCCCAAAAAAACCCACTATAAATGTCAAGTACATTTTTCGATACTAGGATGCGATTTGACATCATTGATTGTGGGGGGATAACAATGGCTTTTGAAGCTATACATACGAATAGGCCTACTATATATTTTTTTCGGATGAATTTTTGTCAGATGCTCCGTTCGTGCGTATTCAAACAACGTCTCATGTCTATGTTGTTTGAATTCAACCATTCGCCCTCCGCCTCAAATTTAACTGGAGAGTTTTTTTCCATTTCTTTGGCGCGGTTTGTTTATGACTTAGTGATCGATTAAAGAATGTTACCTGCACAAATAAGTTTCGCAATGTGGTAATGGACCGCGCTTGCGCAATAATGTAGGCCTACTCTGTACTTTACTCCCTCGAAACAACACAGTCATGATGATCTGTTTAGTTCTTGAGAACTGATACAATCTATTCGCTGCGTACAACACGTGGCGATCGTTCCAGCTTTCGACTAGTAGGTCCTACTCCCATTTTTTACCCAATAAATCCCGTATTAAAAATGCAATAAATTGATTTGTTTTCAAATGCGCGCGAACTGACCAAAATGCCTATCAAATCTGACTTTTCTCAATCAAATCTGACTTTTCTCAATCAAATCTAATAACAATTTTAAAGAGTTTTGTGAATCCCTTCCTTGCATATTAATTAATTAATTTACCCTCTCTTATCGACTAGGAAAATCGATTTCATCAATAGTGCTGAAGTAAAGGGCCGGGTATACAAACGACAATTCTGTGCCTGGCAAGACCTCGTACAAATTATTATGTAAATTTGCATATGGGAAGTATGATTGTGGAACATGTGAATTCATCATACCATTACTTCCACAATACGTTTTCTTAGTCATTTCTGGGGAAAAGCGGAAATGATGAAATAACTCGTCGCACATGAAAAGTTCAGGATTCCATTTTTAACCCCCAAAAATATATACATAATAAAATTACGAAATGGTCCTATTCGCCACGTGTTTGTCACGAGTAAATTAAAGATCAAATAACTAACAAAACGGGGCTTTATCTACACGTGTCCTACCAGTGTCAAGTACTTTGCAGTTTACTTTCTGTTCCCATCACAAAGAGTGTGGTTTAATTTTTTTATCATCTATTCCAACACATTTTTTTCTCCTGGTTAATGAGTTTCATGGAGGTGCTTAAAACGGTAAATTTAAACACCGGAAATAATTATTGTGCTGCCGTCTGGACGGGCTATATAAAGCTCGCTCACGTGCATGAAGAATTTGATTTCCCATTGTTGCGTAATTATTTTTGGCAAACATTTGCCCCTGAACTTAAGCTTGCTCTTGATATGCTTTAGTTGTGGTAGGTCTAGCCATTATTTAAGTTATTATTTTAAGGTCATACAATGGCTGTTCAGTAGGAATGAATGGAATGTGAAGTTAGCTTTTACTTTCTCTTTGAAAATCCCTCACAAACTTCCACCGGAAATACAGCCAGATTGACATAAAAGCGAGGCATGCATTTCAGGTCATCCGCACCCCCTCAATTTTGGGGTTGAAAAGCTCATGAATATTATTACCACTGACATGATGGCCTTTCTGAGAACGGTTGTAATTCACAGTCGAGTGGTACACCGAGGACTTGAATAACAATTAAGGAATATGTGGGTTGACAATAATTGATAATGATGACTTTAATTCTTGGTAAAATAAAATGAAGAAATTAATTATTTCCACCATATTAATCAGAATTTCTAATTCATGCATATGCCGTATCAGTTAAGATTTTACTTCGGACCGTCAGACACATCGCTCGTGATCGGAGATTTTGCAGGAGTTTGTCCCAAACTGTTGTGGACAATTTGTTTGTGCTGTATTTTATATAAATGTCCGAAGACGTGACAGCAAACATTTGCCATAGGGCGAGCTTGGCGGTGAAGAGGTAGCCGTCGAAGACGCCCGAAATAGGTCATTAATACAGCGGTGGGCATTTCAAAATATATAGCATCGCGTTATCTCCAGTAATCATGGGCGTAAATCCGAGGATATACCCCCACCCCCGCACACACACACACACAAACACTTTTTGACCGGGGGATGGGGCCATGGGATCATCCCACCAGATTTTGTGGCGAGAAGCCAAAAATAAAATGGCGATTTTTGGGTGATCTTGTATACGGTAACTTTCTTCCAACAGTAACAGTCAAAATGTGTTAAAGACGGATATAACAAGCAGCACAAAAGCGTATGCACGGTTCTGATGTGATAGGTTTAGGTAGCCGAACAAGTTTGCATTAGTACATTTGTATCATCTGGTGTCAAGCAAGCCCCCGCTTTCCGAATTTCCACGGCCGGGGATCATCCCCCATCTGCACCCCCCCCCGCCCCACTCGCCGACACGGATTTGCGCTACTGCAAACGATGCTTTAGAAAACAGATATATATACATCAGTGTATTATGCATTGCATCTGCTGAACACAACTGAATGTTGTTCGTGGCCAATATATTAAACCATGTTATTAGGATCCGTGTTTCTCTAACAGTGAACAGTGGCGATATCGCTGCTGCACCACCCATTTATGCCAAACCCATTGACTTCCTCTTAAAATGGGTGTGTGTTCAAATTATAGAGGAACACGAAATGGCATCCGGGTGAATCTAATTCCTGCTACGTCATACATTACATTGTATGTCAGGGGCGGATCCAGGAATTTTCTGAAAATGTACACAGATTTTTTTTCTCCGGGCACTTGTAATCAAAAACGGGGGGGGGGGGGGGGGGGTGTGACCCCCAACCCCCTCTGGATCCGCGCCTGTATGTAAACATAATACCTCGAAACCGCTATTCGGAATTATCGATTCCATGTTACTCAAGTTAAATATATTTAGCGCTGAAGTACTTCAGCATGACGTCACACCCCGGGTTCGTTCAGTGTGTTATTCTGTCGTGACAAATGCCACTTATACTTGGGTGAATGTATTGCATTAGTTCAAAACTCAGTATAAAGTAATCCGATTCGACGAACTGAAGTGAGCCTACGTCAGAAATACTTGATTGAATTTCAGTCTTATACTGGATCAAGGGCGGATCTACGGGGGCGGTTGGGCGGCACTCCGACAGACGAGGATTAACTGTTTACATATTGATTAAAATAATAATAATTATCTCACAATATTACTTTAGTTTCCTGAACGACGTCACTCAATATTGCTTCAGGCATTTGGCAGTTAATGCATCCACAAGCGCGCCCTCAATATTGGACTTCATCACCCCAACCACCCCCAGTGAAAAATCTGGACCCACTTCCATACCGATGTGGTTATTATTTTCAACGACATGGCCTTTTTCCAACCAAGGGCGGATCCAGGGGGGGGCCAAAGGGGGCCATGGCCCCCCCCCCCAAAACGAAACCAATTTTTTTTTTTTTTTTTATGTGACATCGCAATAAAGGCAGGCAATGAGTACACCACCATCTTTTCCTCAAAAAACATTGGTTAAAGTGATCAGAAATTGCCTCAGATCGCACCACAGAGCATCTAGAATCCAAAAAAATTTTCGGGGCCCTTAAGCGGGCCCCGAACCCCACGCCGTAATTTTTTTGACCCACTTTTTGGGGGACCAAATTTTTTTTTGGCCCCCCCCCCCAAAATTGTGTTCTGGATCCGCCCTTGTTTCCAACCAACAAACTGAGTCAAAAACCTTTGCCAAAGACATTAAAATTCTCCAACATTTTTGAAAGAGGGATGGGGAAGTGTTTGGTGTGCTGTTGAGTGTTGACAAGCGCAGCAGACATGGAATTCAAATGTAAACCTTTGGCTATTCTTCCAGAATAAAAAAACCCATGCACCTACCATAAACTGAACTAAGCAAAAGTGAGCTACTGAGGAGGATAAACCATGTCCTTTTAAAATAGCCACACCAATAAAGTTGAACAGTCATCTTAGATTAATTTGTGATAATGCCAAATGTCCTGTTGTTGATTTTTCTGTTCAAGTTAAAAGCAAAACAAACATTTTAGTCTATGAAGCCATTCCGAAATGTTCAAATCTGAGAGATTTTGGGGTTTTTTTCACCATTGCAGGGGAACCTCTAATTGCACCACTTTGCGTAAACCCAGTCACGTCTGACATGGTAGCCTACGACCCGACACGGGAGATGTGCTGCGATGGCACGCTCCACGATGTACGTACAACCACCGGTCAAAACTGCTGTAAGTATGCAGTCATAACTTGAATATCTCAATTTTAGTAAGCCTGTTCCGAACCCGTCAAGTTTCTTTGATATCCATCACCGAATAATTAGCCGTAACACTAAAAGATCATAAGTATTCTCTCTAGGCCTGGAGGTGACGTGCAATGATCTGATGATCTGGATCGACAGAAACTTGGGCTGCACATGTATATAAACAAATACATTGTTTACTAAAATCGCCATTAATAATTCACAGTACGATTCCATCTCATCCTTTTACACGGTTAATGAAAAACGGACTCTTTATATCGGCGAGAACACACATGCGTTACGTCCGAATTTGATTACGTGTCAAAACTTGCACAATATACATCAACAGTAAAAGACATTCCACCGGATACGTAAAGGTAGGGTTAACCTTTAGGGTATAGGACTAAAAATCAATAGATATAGATTCTGTAATGGTGTAAATAGTAGACATAACGGGAGACAAACAGGCAACTATAGAGGGGAGATAATATGAACCGACTTCTAAACACAATAGACGGAAAAGGGAAAGAATGAGTTGGAAGTGGGAGCGTGTGGGATGGTCTGATGGTGGGAGTGAAGAAATAAATACCGGAACTAGGACTTTGCTTCCCCCACCCCATTTGTGAAATATGCCGAGTAAGGTATTCAGCATAACGTCCGCTATTGATCCCACAAACCCCAGGAATGTGGACAGATAACAAACACTTTCTAAGGAGATCAAAAGTGTATTAACTATGACGTCTGCTTTGACCTTGAACCCCTTGAGGGGTTCGCTTGTCCCCACCACCCACGGTGAATGACATTTAGAGTGTTGACGTCACTATGTGCATCATTATTTCGATCACATACAGGGTGATGCAAAAGAAGGAAACTCACTTTTGACAGCAATTGTCACCTATACTTGCTGAGCATGTTTTCATACATTCAATGTAATGGTATTAAAATACTGATCTTTAAACATAAGTGACGAAAAAATGAATGCAAATGCCTATTTTGTCTCTGAGATATGGTAGTTAAATGTTCATGTGCCAAACCTGTTTGTCCATGTCACGAACGGCTTTATTTATATCCGCTTGACTGAGCTCCGGAGCTTGATTTGAAGACCAAAAAACACTTAAAAAACAACGAAACCCAAATGTTGGGACTATTGTTTTAGTAAAGTTCTACGTGTAGCACTTTCAAAATCAAGGATATGAAAGCCCAATTCATAAGCTTTTTTTAAGTACAAGAATCATTCAAATCGCTCATGTACTTTTCAAGTTACGGAATTTTAAACACAACCACCGTTTTAAAGTTCTGTCCACGGATCACAAAAAAGGTGTGCGTTCTTTTCGTTATCAAAACGGAAAACAATTCACACACATCTATGTGTGATTTGTTTTCGTTTTGCTGAAAGAACACGAATTTATTTGTGATCCGCGAACAAAACTTTAAAACGGTGGTTGTGTTTAAAATTCCGTAACTTGAAAAGTACATAAGTGATTTGAATGATTCTTGTATTAAAAGAAAGCTTATGAATTGGACTTTCATATCCTAGATTTTGAAAGTGCTACACGCAGAACTTCCCTAAAACAATGGCCCCGACATTTGGGTTTCGTGTTTTTTTTACTCACCCTGTACTTCACTACATTATATTAAAAAAACAGCTCAAATAAGTCAAGTCAGTAGGTTAAAATTCCTGTCAAAAGTGGGATTCCTTCTTTTTGCACCACCCTGAAGAATAGTAGTGTGTTACGCAGGGGGTTGCCAGGATTTTACAGTTTCCGCCTGGGCATATACACTTGGAAGATGGGAGTGGGGGACGCACATGGTTTGTTCATGATTCGAATTTGTGCTTGCAAAATATGGAATTAGCTCGTTTTAGGCCCCTTCTCTTTTGACAATTCTATTGGTGAATAATTTGTTTAGGTCTTGTTCTTGTTCCCTTTTTTTTTGTCGGTTGGTTTACAAACATATTAACAATTTTGCAGTGATCGAATTTTCCAATGAATGACCCACGCAACCTCTGAAAAAGAAAAGAAAAAGGAAAGAACAGAAAGAAAAGAGAAAGATTGAAATTGCGATTCAGAAATTAAGAAAGTTGAAAAGTAAAATGAAAACCATTAAGAGACCCTTGAGTTGTTTACTTTCCATTTTGTACAAAAGCAAACGAGGAAAGTTGTAAGCACTCGGGCTGAAAAATGCAAAGTCATTTTTATTTGTTACAGAAGGAAGTGCACAGCCATCACTCAGGCTGATGAAAAACAGCGCCCCCTCAATAGAACTCTCAGTGATTAGGGTGTATACAAATATGAACTTGCGCCCTCAATGTCGGTCGACTATATTTTTGAAGAAACGTCTTATTTAGTCTCTAAACTTGGTATCTAGAGATTAGTGGTCTTAGTTTGGATGTTAAAAAAAATTGCGCTCAAAGACATTTTCATTTCAAACGCGCATGGGATGATGAAATCTTATACTACTCTGCTGCACACGTAACGTCAAATTTTTAGAATTGTGCATGGCTGCTTTCGCCTAAATCAACCCAAGACGTACGTATTGTAGTGAATTGTTGCGTAACGATTAGTTTAGTAACCGCGAACTATAGACTGCTGTTTCTATTGTATCGTTCCAAACAAAAGAGCTCTTATTTCTCAACAAACCTCTACGCCAATTAAGACACATTGGTTTGAAGATAACTCCAAGGTAACCGAATGGCCTAACGGTTTGATGTGTCATCCACAGTCGCGGCGCCCCGGGTTCTAATCCCGCTGGTGTCTTTTTGGTTTTTAACGTACGCGTTCAGTCATTGACTATAAGAGATTTAATTTCCCATCGTAAATCACCAACAGTACCTTAGCTTAACCGGTAAGCACTGCTGCTGGGACTGTCCGCGAGTTCCAGGTTGGCGCCTTCGTACAGGTTCAGGGCATGTGGTCCACTCGGAGGATCAGGGCTTAGGGGCCGCCCTGTTCCTCCCTTAGCTCTTTGCTTTTACATGGTGCCTGGCCCTCCGGGGTTATATGGATGGATAGGGAAGGAAGTGTGTATTGGTCGGGGACGCCGAGACCCCGGAAGAGAACTAAGGGATTGGCTGGGGCATTGTTATGGCTCAGACCGATCCCTGAAAGCTTGACTAGCACATAACTTTTTGCGTTTTATTTTAATTTATTTTATTTTATTTATTATTAGCATGTTGTGTGTGTGTTTATTTTAACATATCCAGCATTAAAATAGTTGTAAATTTGCGAGACTGAAGCATATCAAAATGAATAAGTGACTACATGTAATCCATTAAAAGAGTTTGGAATTGTTTTTATTTTTTTATTTTTTTGTTGACACTTTTGACCATTTTTGACCATATTGTACATGAACGATATCAGGCCATAGCGGAATTGCCGTTTCTTTGTCCATGGTTTCGTAAAGGCCGCGCAGTCTGTTTTTTTTAAGTAATTTTTGGAATTTTTTTAAAAAAAATTGGGGGGGGGATTTTTTTTTATTTTTTATTTTTTTTTTTTGGTTGGAATTTTTTTTTTTGAAAAGTCTAGTTTCAGATTCATCAGGAATAGTCAGAATAAGTCTGGTTCCCAGATCAAAAGATTCTGACTATTCCTGATGATCTTAGGTCAGGCAGCCTCCGTGGCTAAAAATAAACATGACGACATTGATGGCCCTTTTTCAAAGCTCTGCTTCGTTTCCGATTTCGCTTTATCGCTTATAGCTTTTAATTTTCCGATCAAATTTTTAAATAAATCACTTGTTTCATAATATCATGCAGTTATGATAATACAGTTTGATGATGCTGTAAGATAACATTGACTAATGTTGATCTGGAATCTTCAAAATTAGGCACCCACATAGCACTGTTAGCAGGCGGAGCCGAATGAAGACCAAGCTTTGGAAAATCTCGGTAACGGTCGTCCGTTCAAAATTGCACATGACGCAGCAAAAAGTTCGCCCATACGATCCGAGTATATTTGATGCACAAAATCGTCGTTCAATTTCAAGTAGTGTAAATGAAAGCAAAGAATATTGATTATCAACTCATTTAAAGTAAAATTAATAAGCAATTAGCAGTTAATTAAACCTAGGTCCCCTATATTATATACTCAGAAATACTCGGGCACTATCCGTTTGTCGACGAAACGACTTCGGCAAACTTCGGAAATGTTCAGAAAAAGGAGGAATTCCTCCCGTTTTAGTCACGTGACGTAAATTGTAATACAACGTATTACCGGAGGCTACCGGACCTAAGATTCATCAGGAATAGTCAGAATCTTTTGGTCTGGGAACCAGACTGTCAGAATCTTAGATTCATCAGGAATAGTCAGAATCTTTTGGTCTGTGAACCAGACTACTCCGTGGAAGGGTGCCGCTGACGGCAGGGAGGTAAAAAATCCCCCCCCAAAAAAAAAAAAAAATCCAAAAAAAAAAAAAAATTAAAACAAAAAAAACTTTTTCCAAAAAAAAATTTCACCCCCCCCAAAATTAAAAAAAAAAAAAAAATTAAAAAAAAAAAAAAATTCAAAAAAAAAAAGATTTTCCAAAAAAATAACAAACATTCAAAAAACAAAATGCAAAAAGTTACTAAAAATAGACTGCGCGGCCTTTATGAAACCATGGACCAAGAAACGGCACTTCCGCTATGGCCTGAAATTGTTCTTGTACATTATGGACATGAAGTACGGCAATGCCCGCGAACCAAACCTTTGTTTAGTAAAGTTTTAAAAAAAAAATTCAAAAAAAATTAAAAATATTTTTTTTTTTAATTTTTCCCCCAAAAAAGTGGGCACTAACGGGCTTTCTTAATATGCCGTCTTTGAAATATATTTTTAATATTTAGTTTTCGTTTTCTCCAAAGGCGGAAAGCAGATTATGGACAATTTGTCTCACATGTGTTGTGGTCAAGAGGCCATTCCTATCTACGATAAGAAGCGGTGCTGCGGCGGGACGATCGTGTACGACTCCGAAACGCAAATGTGCTGCGGCAACAATGTGTACGCCAAATCGGATGGTAAGTGCTGAAACAAAACCTAAAATTCTGTTCCAAATTTGCAGGTATTGTCCGGCCTGTTTTATTATTCTTGGCAATAAATTCGTATGCCCTGGATAAATGTCCACTGCAAATCTGGTAAAATCGTTAACAAGATGTTT
This sequence comes from Patiria pectinifera, assembly GCA_029964075.1. Lineage (NCBI taxonomy): Eukaryota > Metazoa > Echinodermata > Asteroidea > Valvatida > Asterinidae > Patiria > Patiria pectinifera. The sequence continues at coordinate 29,793,721 of CM057142.1, read as the reverse complement.
TTAACCAGATTGTTTCCGGCTTCGGCCTAAAGAGATTTGAGGTTCTTGACTTTGAGGACTCCCTCTCAATTCACAACCATTTTATTGTTTCAGGAAAATTGCATTAAAATCAGACCAAATAGCTATATCGTTCATTTTTAGTAGGCCCATACAGAGGGCCAGCCTAGCATTTATAGCTACAGTCATCTGTTCCAATCTCCTATCTGAAAGGGTGACACTGCACTCATTGACTGATGTCACTTGTGAGTCTGGCAGTGCGATCGTATTATGATTATTCTGTGACACCAATGAATCGGCTGAATTCATGCGACCTATGCTTTGCATGTAGACCAAATGCATAAATTAATTCGAAGTTAGACACGAGAGTAATGCGGTGAAAACTCAAAAATATCATCTCATATCACCAAAACAGATTACAACATGTGCTGTGGCAACTACCCAATGAACACCCTCCAGGACACGTGCTGCCATGTGATTGGCTCATCGGGGTTGACGTCACTACCAAGCAAGGGCAGAGGTCAGTGTTGTGGCCTGGACCTGACCTATGACCCCGAGACTCAGATGTGCTGCCAGGGTCAGACTGAAGATTCAATAGTCAGTGAGGTAAATTTTAACTGAATAGTATTACTGAGTGGTTAATGATTCATGAACTGTCTTGCGCCTGCGCGGAGCGCGCGCCAATTGGGACACAAAGTTTTGGTCCTGTAAATTGCGCAGGTCCAAAAAAGAAGATTATTAACTGAACTGTATCAACTTACTTGATCAAACTTGTTGTTGGGTAATCCACAGTGTCGTCAAGATTATACTTTCCAAATACACCAAAAGTCAGGTGAAGTGGTTTTTTTCCCTTAAAATAAATGAAAAACATTTGTAAGTGCATGAATAGAACAATCCATTTCCCGTCATCAAATGCCTTTCAATTAAGCCACATGCTGATGATCAATGTCGCCCTCTGTACATAGGAATAAAACCTGCTCTGTGACGTACTTCTGTGTGAGAAGTTGAACACTGCCCTCAATGTTAATTGCGATATAACAAACTTCCACTTTCTTCTTTTGTGTTAGAACGGAAAAAGTCCTGCCAAAACTGCTCTATAATGTACAAAGAGCAAATTAAAAAAAAATAAGGCGACCACTCTTCCCACTTCAGTATTTAAGAACTCACAAGTCATCCGAAAACTATTCTGATTAAGAAAAAAAGCCTTGATGATAAAAACAAAATCGATCATAAGAAGATGATGAACGGAATTAACGACATCCTGGTCAAATCATCAGGTGTCTGAGCCTAATTACCCAAAAGGAGGGTGTTTGTTAAAGAAGACTCTTACACGAGTTCTGTCACTTCTATGTTGAGTCTTTCTCTTGAAAGTTGTCTTTGATTCGGTAATACTGCTTCCTCTATCAGGTTGTGCCCAAGAACGACGAAATTGCGTGCTGCGGTGGTAAGGCTTACACCACATCGCACCAACTCTGCTGCCGGGGTATCGTGCTAAACGAAACATCGGGCCGAACCGAGTGTTGTGGAAACACAGCGTACAATCCTGACAACGAACACTGTTGTGCTGAAACAGTGTTTCCTATTGGTACTGAAATGAATTTGTGTCTGTTTTACTATTATTTGGGAATTTAGCTGTAGGTTGTGTATTCCTGATTCTGATTGTGAATACTGTACAATTTGGTTCATCTGCCCAGAATTTTGAGGTAAAAATATTGACTCAAGGTTGATTGAAACCTGCGACTGTCGGAAGACCATACTGGTTCCTCGTACCAAACGAGATATGTCGTCGAGATATGTGTCGAGATATCGTCAATGTATCTCTAGAGTGACTGTCAGAAACCATCATGAAATCCATAGTATCCAAGTTCTCCTAGTGATTTACATTTAAGAAAAAAACCCAGAATGCATATAAATAGTAGTTAAAAATAATGCATACATTTTGAACAGTATTATAAAGTGTTGACGGGTTTGATGATAGATTCATCACCGATCAAATATCTACAGTGGCAAAACGCTCGCTCACAGGTAGTACTCCCGCACTCGCGTGCTCCATCGACCAATAGAAGATTTTTCTTTCAAATTACAACCGCAAATCATTCTAAGAACTCGTGCGACATGTCGTGATTGTGATGCCACCTCGGATGTAACCTGTAAGCGAGGGCTGGTATGATTTCCCCGAATGAAATGCTCCCCCAACAACAACAACAACAACAACAACAACAACAATAAAACCATTTTTTGTTCGGATATAGGACACGGCAAATGTTGTGGCGACCGAGCCTACCATCCCAGTGGAGCCTCCTGTTGCCAAGGAGTGTTGCATGATGGGATACCTGAGGTTACCGGAGTCCAGGCATGCTGCGGTCCGCTGTCGTATCTGGAGAGCGAGTCCATCTGTTGTGCCGGGGAGATTCATGGGAAGGCACCCGGTATAGAATGCTGCGGCAAGGGTAAGGCGATGATATAGAAATTCGAAAAAAAATCTGAGAGCTGCTGACCGACGTATGATGATAGGAATGAAAAGGGAGCAATGGGACTTCATGTTGAGCTTGCAAACAAAAACTTAATGGTTAAAATGACTTTAAAGCTTTGGAATTTATCACAACAACCTCTCGCATATGATTTTATAAACTTAATTTCAAATTACAGGGATGCCCCTTGCGAAACACTATCAATCCCATAACTCAAAAGGCACTTTTGAATTTGTAATTGCTTGGACCTCTCACTGAAAACATCATGAGTAAACGTTTTCACTTCTTGAATCTACTTTTTGAGGTATTAACATATCTCTAGTACCAGTGTCCCGAGTCTGTCAATTTTTTTTGTGATGTCCGAGTCCGAGTCCCGAGTCCGTCCTTGAAAAAGGACTCGAGTCGAGTCCGAGTCCTTCAACACGGTAAACAACACACGCGAACGTGATTAATATATTTTTGATTGTGTAAAAAGTGGCGCGCGCGACGCAGATCATTTTTTTTTGTTTTTTTCGCCCAAACACCCCAAACCCGGAAGTTGTATCGTACATGCAATACGCGGCACGTTGGGCGATATTGATCATGCACCCAAGTGCGCTAAATGGGTATGAATTTCGGCAAGCAACTGAATAACTGATGAATCCGATTATTTTGGTGGGCAAATGGCTAGGTTAGGTTGGAATGAATCAATTGATCAATCGGGCAAAACCAAATCAAGGTGAAAGACATAAAATAATTGAAATAAAACACCTAAAAAGACCCGATTTTGCCGGACTCGAGCCTCTCAAGCCGAGTCCTGAGTCCCCAGGGTCCGGTCTCCGAGAGTCAGTCGAGAGTCGAGCTTGAGCAGGACTCTCGTCCAGATCGAGTCCTTGAAAAAAGGACTCGAGTCCGGACTCGAGTCCGAGTCCCGAGTCCGAGTCCTACAACACTGTCTAGTACTCCCGTCGAAAATAAAATACTAGCATTGTCAAAAATGCCTCTGACGAGTTATATGAAAGTAGGTTAAACTTCCAGTCAACTCCTCGTGAGTTTTGTTTTTAACACTTCAAAAGCCACCGTCGAATCCAATACCAAATTAATTCATGTCATTCTTGTTTTCCTTAGACGCATTCAACAGCAACACTCAGCTATGTTGTGCCGGCAACATCCTGCCCAAATCCTCTCAAAATGACGCGTGCTGCGGTCGAGCCTCCTACGACCTGAGCACGGAGACATGCTGCACCAGCGGAGATCACGAGAGCGATGGGCGGACATTTCCCCTGGCGGGCGGACGGTGCTGCCACACCGAGCACGGCAACGTGATGGCCTACGACCCCAGCAAGGCGACCTGTTGCACAGCAGGCAACAGAAATGGTGAGGATGCAATTTTGGGGATGATTTTTTTTCTCGATGGTACAAGAAGAGGAAAATGTCTGTCCTCACTGATCAGGATTAAAACTTGTTTATTGACATTGTCTATCGATTTTGAGTCAGTTGTCCGATACAGTGACATTGGTGTTACTTATTGTAGTTTTGAAGCGTGAGGACAAGGAAAGCTGCGATATTTTTTCCCCATTGAGGAAGGTACAGAGAGTATTCCTGTCATTTTTTTATCCTTCATCATTTTGTCCATCTCTACTTCACTATCTTCTCATCCCCATTATCACACCAAACAGGAATCCTGTACACGGAGGTAGCAGCGAACGCCAGCGTGTGTTGTGGCCAGTATCTCCTGGACGAGAGCACGCACCTATGCGACCCCAACGCTGGGCACCCCATCAGAAAAGCCACCCCAGCTGACAACCATGTCTGCAGCAACACAAACTGGCGTCGATCCAGGACCTACAATTCCATCACTCAGGTATGAAACTTGCTCGGGAGATAATGATATCTCAAACGGGGCCACTAGAAAGTCTCAGTTTGAAACTGCAAAGATTCAGGACTTCGAAATAGCACACTTGTCACTCCAATTGAATTATGTGTATTCATTTTTCAACAGGGTGGATCAAAGACAATGAACCGTCTTACACTATATAGGCATCCCAATAGTATTTTACGTTTAGGGAGTGTTTGCCAATCAGTTGTCGTTTAAACACTTCAACATTACTTTGTCAGCTTTTTGGTAATTTCTGCATGATTTCGAACTAACGACGTCTGTCATCATAATCACGCTCATTTGGACAAATGGTAAAATCTGTGAGTAATTGACAACGAAAAAAATGGTAAACATAAAAGTTACTGATGCTCTCCATTTGTAGGTTTGCAACCGAGGGAGAATCAGGTCCAAGAATCGTGTGGTGAACCTGAGTGGCTGCGGTCCGTTCACCCGAGACCCTGACACGCAGATCTGCTGCATGGGCAGGATCCATCCCAACAAGGACAGACACGGCAACCCGCGATTCTGCTGTCGTCACAGCATACGTTCCTATGTGCCGCAGCACCAGACCTGCTGCAGTGGCCGTGTGGATAACATCCCAGCACAGACTGCAAAGTACGTGGAGTAACCAATAAATAGTGTTCATCCTACTTCAACTCAAATGGTCGTGATTCACATTCAATAATTCAATTCTTCAAAGTGAAAAACCTTTTGGTACCCACAGACCGACTTCAAAGCACCACACCAAAATATAATTATTAAGCAAGAACCACATTCGAGAATTAAATAGTCAAAGGAGTATAGGATCATTTGCTTTTGACGCATTTTTTTCCGTTTCCTGAAGTTCCAGCCCAAGTTGATATTAGACTTTTTGAGAAAACAGTAAAAAATCATACAGAACCTTTTGATCACAGAACGCCATTTCGTCAATAGCACTCTGTTTGTTCCAATTATCAGTCAATCGACTGATCGTTGGAAATCACCGACATTTCTTAATTTCTTCGAAACGACAGCAAGCAAGACGGACTAAATTTCGGGGTGTTTAGTGCCAGTACGATCTTTATAATCTTTCTGATAATAATTCGGTAAGTTAGTTGTTACATAAATGCAAACTATTCCATCATTTCTTTAAATACAATTAGGCCTAACATGCGTTGAAAAACAGGACAGGTTTAATTCGCCGTGGTTCATTTTCATGTCGTAGTTCACTTTCTGTACGCCGTAGTGCACTATTTATATTTTTTTAAAAAGTGAACCACGTCTATTTGAAATGTGAATCACGACCGTTTGAAAAGAGAACCTCATCGTTTCGAAAAGGAAATCACGACGTCTTAAAACAGATACCAGGCGTCTTATTTTAGAACACCATACTGTCAAGATGCCGAAAGCAATTTAGAAACAATCATTATTACCAAATGGTAGAAATACATGTTTGTTGATATAGTTGTACTTTCCCTTTTTACACAAAACCTACAAATAATATTTAAACTATGTTCATTTCAAAAGAATAAAGTTCCACATCTTTCACAATCGACGTAACAGATTGTTGTTTTCAGATACACTTCTAAGATATTCTATATACGTCTTAAAAACACACAAGTTTAGAAATAGGCCAATCTTTTCACAATAGAAGCATATTACTTCACAGTTGATTACATTAAAATAATATTCTCTTAATGTTAAGATGCTGCAGAAACAAAGCCTACAACACCGCAACGCAGACCTGTGATCGCAATGGAATAGTCCGGCAAACTTCGGAGATGACCCTTTTCCCATTGCTGTGTGGCAGTAAGCCCTACCATCCCTCGGAACACGAGTGTTGCGGGGGAGTCCTAATCGGGCCTGGCCAGACTTGCTGCCGAGGGACTGTTTATGAGACAAGTGACAGCCTCCTGGGTGAAGGACGGTGCTGTGGTGGGGTTAAAGGTTACAACCCAGGTCGTGACCTCTGCTGTGGGGACGTCATACACGAAAATGTTAACCAAGGTAGAGTTTTGTGAGCTCACAATTATAACTTTATCCCCTGTGCAGAAAATGAACATATCGCAAGGCGTCCTATTGCAGTTTTTCCCAGTTGGGCCAATAATGCCTTGCTATATCCATAAGAAATTGTTAACAGTAAGCCTTTGCCTAACTGAAAAAAATACAACTTACAAAAACCCTTTTTGGTTGGGTAAGGAAAAGGGGCATTATCAGTATTTTGGTGGGGGGGGGGGGCACGGAACATTGGGGGGGGGGGGCACGTGTACTCTTTGAGTATCATGATAGCGGGGAGCTACTCATGTCTAATTTTCCAACTTGATGTTCTTGTTTAAAGGCACACTTTGCTGTGGCTCTGAAACTTGGCATCCTCAAGACTCCGACCACATTTGCTGTGACGGAAGGCTCCAATCAACATCCGGGGGCGTCAGGAGGAGCTGCAGTGGAGAGACAGCATACGACATCATGACGGAGACGGTGTGCGATGGGGTTGTCCACCCTCAACCGAATGGTATCTGCTGCGGGAAGTTCGTGTACGACGACATCAGGGAGATTTGCTGTCGAGAAAATGTGTAAGTCCAGCAGTCGCGATGATGTCATCGTCAATGATTTATTTTTAGGTCGGTTGCTCGTTATTCGACTTCTGTTACTAACTTCATTGGAAAAGTATTGATTACGAAATATATTGATTACTCAGTTCGGGGCTGGAAAACGAAACTATTATCATCCTTTGTTTGGGGAACATCTTTTGTGACGTATATCAAAAGGGTAAGAGGCTTTATGGGAGCCCTTTGAAATAATCTTTCGTTCGGAACCGTTGATATTGTGACGTCAAATAAAGAATTATTGTCAGGTAGGAAAAATGAATCACTGTTTTTTTTTGTAATAACTTCCTGATTTGAGCAAGCAAAAAATTCAAAAAACTTTTCAAGCCTTCACACGGTCTTTTACACTTTCGTTTTCTTTGAATGTAGAAACAGACTTTGCACTGCTCCTTCTCGTGCTAGCTTCCAAACACAGCTATGAGTCGGCCGTCCTGTACTGGAACGATAGAGTTCCAATCTATTACTTAAATCTTAGGAGATTTGACTTTATGCTATCTCATTTCAGATATCCCAAAGAGACGCCACACACTCTGTGCTGCGGCGCGCTGACCTACGACCCAACAGATTCCCAGCAAAGATGCTGCGATGGTAGCCTGCACAGGGATACCAGCGGCTCCCGTTGCTGTGGCAACCAACTCTTTCACCCTAGCAACCAGTTGTGTTGTTTCCATACGGCATCACACAGTGCGTCATACATACTGAGCGCCAATGGGAACCGGAACTGCCACAGTTTGCGTGACGCCCGCGGCACAATGCACGTTAATTGTAGTGGAACGATGCACGCCGCTACGGAAAATGGGGAGTGTTGCCGAGACGCGTACATATCGGACGCCCAGACTCGGATGTGTTGCGACGGCAATATCGTGCCAAAACTCTACGGAGCAAACTCTATATGCTGTGGTAGTGCTGTTGTTGATTCAGCAGTGACACAATGTTAGGTGCGAAATTCTGAGGTACTCTACCAGAGTTGGTAGAATGCTTACCGTAAATTGGGATAGTCTTGAAGAAAATAATATAGTTGCCCACGTCCTATACTATGCTGCCAAACTGCTGTTGCTTTCCATTAATTCAATCAAAATTAAATGTACTTTGCACATCCGCAGAGCTACGTCCCTAAATGTCAAATACGTCGAGCAAACATCCATGTCCTTTGTTTTTTGTTTATCCAGGACAAACATAAGTCCAAGACAGAGTTTAATTTTCGTATGGATTATCTGCAAATCTAAATTCGGTATCTCATGTTGAGAAATGTGTGTAATGCATATGCATTGGTGCATCCTCGACCCAAATAAAATTGATTTTGAACATGGCACACAAAACACAGTCTGTGCATGGCTGAGAACAGTTCAACTGTATTTTCAATATTTTATTTATAGTATTTAATACTTTTATTAGGCCCTATAGCCTGTTTTTATTACGAGAAACTTCAAGGCCAGATAATTTTTATTAGCATAATATTTCAGAAAGCACAATTGATAATATATAACTTAAAAGTTTTTAGGTTTAAATTATTGTTTCTGTATTACAATAGGCCAACCATATAAGCGCGTTTTCTGAGGACTGACAATTTTCTTAAGAGTAACCAGTTTGCGATTTTCAAATTGTTGTTGCATATTTGTATACAATCTAATTTCGCTGTATATACTGCACTATTTCTGCTACTTGTAGCTCTTATAATTTGTACCATGTAATGAAGGGCACCAATTTTGATATTAAAAATACAGTGAATTTCCTTAAGGAAAATGTTTTGTGCATGTTACGATTATTCCTTTTATTTATTTAATGATTGGTGTTAATCGAGGATTTTTTTATTGTTCCTCATCATCGATCTTTTGTTTATGTACTCAACTTTTTGCAACAGCTCCAGTTGGTTTTGTACACGTTTTCTAATCGAGGTCATCCTCGATTTGACCCGGATCCTGTTTGACTCTCGATGATTCGTCACGTGTGTCCTCGATTTACGCCATAAACATGCACGATCACACGTACTGGAATGTGTATCCTTGTGGAGACATTTCTTTGATTTGATACACCGTGCCCTCTGGAGACATGCACACAATAGAGAAAAAAAATTGTATAGGTCTCCACAGGGCAATATAATACGAAGTCTTGTCTCCACAAGGTTATCACGAAATAGATATATGGACTTTACTCAAAAACTAGGAAGGTATTTTGATCCGTCGCAAATGGAAGAGTTTTATAAAAGGGATATTGAGTCCGAATTTTAGCCAGGGAAATTAATTCTATTTAAAATAAGAGCATTTTGAAACTACACTTTCAAACTCAAAAACTTTACTACACGAGAACACCCCACACACAAACACACACGCTGACAAGTGATTGGATGGTAAGATCACCTCTGTGAACAAAAACATACCACCGACCATATACATGTACGACGAATTCGGTCACCTTAATTGAACACACAAAGAAGTATACACAAACAAGTAATGGAAAGAAATTCACTTTTTTTTTTCAAAGTTCCACAGCCTCCGGAAAAGTTCCAGGATTTTTCCATCACCCCCTAATCGTCCTCCAAATTCGTCCTTACAAAAAAAGTCACCAGGAAGTTCAGCGACTTGATAAGACTGCTTAATAGAGACCTCCGTTATTATATTTAAATATCACATGAGGCTTGAATAATTCTTATTGAACATTATAAGTCCGTGCATTTTTTTTCAAGATAAAACTGAATTGAACTGATCACAATTTAGCGATTCCCTTTAATCGATAATGACGTACATGTATTACCTGACCCCGCTACTATTCAGGACACCATGAATGGCATTCCACACGGTGTGAGTCATCCATTCATAACAACTGCAGCTAGCTTTCATCATCGAAGTGGGGAAATCCCTGCTATTCCCATTTGATGTCGCAACGTGTGTTACCGCACTACGTCATGTCATACCTGTGTGATGTCAATATGTATGGAAAAAACCCAGCTGAGGTACAGGTGAATGCTAATAGCTTGTTATCAATATACTTGTCAAGGACCGCGTGACGTGTTTGGTTTATCCATTGTTCATAAGAGTTTGCACATTGCGCGAGCGAACTGTCGAATTGACATGACCTTCGTGCAGTCAATGCACACCATACCCATGCACTACCGAATCATTATCAAAAGGCCTGTTGGATTAAATATCGTACTATACTATTTAACTCCGAGTCCCCAAGAAATTATTCCGTCTGGCTTGCTAATACGAAGAAATCAAGAAATGTAGGTTATTTCCAACGATCAATGACGGGGTTTTTTTTTAATGAAGAGTTCTGTTGACGAAAAGGCTGTCACTGTTTTCTCGAAAAGTGTTATCTACTGAAATTTCAACAGGTTCGGTTTTGATCATTCTTCCAAAGTTTGGATCAAGGTTGAGTGGTGTTTTTATTGGAAACGAGCAAATTGCATGAAAAGCAAATGATCCTATAAGTGGTGTACAGGCCTAGTTATAGGGGTAGGGCAGACAATTTTTTCTGACACTTGTAGAAGGTTTTGGTCATTATAAAGCGATGTTCAAGGAGGAGGGGTCAGAGCGTGGAGCTGGTATACTTGTAGGCCTACCGGTTGAGTTCTTGAAGGAGTGAACTCTAAAAAGGGCGAAGTTTCAGCTGGGAAAAGTTGTCCCTGTCCCCCCCCCCTTCCCACCCCCTCCCCCACAAAAAAGAGACACGCTAATGCTTAATTATAGTAACATATCGTAAAACTGAGATAGAAATAGATCATAACAACGCCCAACATGTGATATTGAAATGGAAAATGTGCAACCGGATCAACCGTTTTCGATTTATGTGATATGGTCATCGTTATTACAGCAATAAAGGAAAAGGAAATGTTTGTATCTCAATTAAATCGTACATTGTTTTGTTTTACCACCCAAAAATGACTCAGCATTAATAGCGAAAGTTTAAATCGAAAGTATAAAACAGTGTACATGGGATGCAGTTGAAAATATCTACTGACAACCTTTCTACGGGCGTTTAAAGGGAAGATACAACATTTGCAATGCTGTGCTGACATTTTCAAGAAACTGATTCTCTGAACTTACCATTCCCCAAAGTCTATAAATTGCGTCCGTTTCATCTAAATCCATTTATTTCTGAAAGCTGCCAGTGATGTATCTCCGAAACAAACAGTTGCTCGAATTTTGGATATTTTGCTGTCAAGAAGTTTCTTTTCTTTGGCGATTCGTACGTTGTTGTGTAAGTACAAGGCAGTGTGCCAATGTTGTCAATGAGCAAATTTTGGGTTCACATTTTGAACAGAAAAGCCCTAAACTGAACAGTATCTTCCTGGAATGACATCACAGCAACAGCGACCTCAGTTGTCCGGAAAAACAGATACATTTTTTTTTAAAGTTTAAAGAAGTGCACTTCTCAATAAATTAACCGAAAAGGGATGTCAAATAGTTTTCATACATTTAAGATGAGTAGAAAGTTGCACAAAAATTTGTTTCTCAGAAAATTCATCTCAGCTCATGAACCCTTTAAATTTCATGGATGGGACGGTGTGCGCACTCAAAGAAGACGCGGATGGGGTGGGGAGGGAGCGAGTGGGCCTTGACAAGTACTTGATCCTCGTCAAAACCTAAAAGAATCAGAGCATTTCAAGTGTAAACAGTAATTCTTGCCCCACAGAATGCAAGAGCTGCTGGTCCTGCCCATACAGGAAGAAATTATTCAATTAGATATAAAAGTATACAGAATGAGTCAAAAAGAAAGTGTCTTGGATTAAAGATTTTTCCACCTTAAAAATCAACTGAATTTGACACACCAACGAAGCATACAATTGTATTAAACGAGCATGTTCTTTTGCTCTTAAAAAAAAAAGGTATTACTGAAATTGATCCATACTACGAGAAGATATATTTTACTGAAATGCTCCAGTAAACAGCTGTCCACGGAATGCAATTTGAAGCCATTGAGCTGTGTGAGAACAAGGGATCTATACACACATCAGGCATTCCGATACAATGAGATTGTTATAATTTTTGTCAAGACTGACAGAGTATTTTCAGCTGCGGGATATAGTAGCTCAACAAATCATCATGTCTCTCCGTTTAATCCGTTTGTTAGTAACAAACGTTGACATTGTCTATTGCTCCAACATATTTTGACCGTTTCACTAAACAAAACTTTGTCAAAAGTATCAGTAGAACAGCCCCAACATGGCACATAGCCAAACTAGGGTCAAAGGTCATCATGGGGTCACTGGGGTCAAAAATCTGATCTTGTTGTACTCGAAACACTACTCCTTCCAGAAATTACATGGCACATCACGTGACTCATGCATGAACAGGAATTCGTTGGCCCACAGCTTCCGAGATGTTTGTGAGCGAGCTTAACCGTCAGATTTCGTGTCTGAATTCGAGGATTTTTTTCTGAAACAATGATGGTGATTTGTGTCAATTGTGTGTGTGTGTGTGTGCAAATCTCCGTTCATTCATGAAGTCAGGAAACTGCCCTTGTTTCATCGTATTTGAACGGTAAGTGCGGATCATTGGTGGACAGCTAATTTTGCGATGTTTGTATAAAAAAAAATGAACACAACTTGTGAACGCAGTACGCACATTACGTGAAAAAAATTCTCAGTTAGGGCCTACTAGTCAATGATTTGTACTTAATCCCTATGTTATTTTGATTAAATTGGGCGAGCCACATATTTTGCTTTTTTTTCATTAGGTCACTGTTTTTTTATACTGAGTAAGAAGTGTAAGATAAAATACCCATTCGCCAAAGATCACCTGCCAAAACAAATATCTAACCACCATGTGAGCTAGGCCCCTTTGAAACTTCTTGACAAAAGGCATTTTTCATTAATGTAGCAATGCACACGAGACTGTTACACCGGTTTAGAATTATTGATTCCATAATATTTCTTCCTTGATACCTTTGTTTCGGTGCTTATAGTGTCTTTTGTGTTTCATTCTCCTCTTTTTATTACCCTGTAGTTCTGTGGATAAGTAGGAGGTTTAAGATAAAATACCCATTTGCCAAAGATCATTTACCAAAACAAATATCTAATCGCCATGTGAGCTAGGTCCCTTTGAAACTTCTTGACAAAAGGCATTTTCAATTAAAGGGAAAATGCAACATTTGCAAACATCGAAAAATAAAACTACCAAGTTGTTACGAAATGCCTTACTAGGATGTTGGTAAATGACAGTCTAAAGCATCATGTAAAATTAGGGCACCTGGTGTGAAGTCATTTTCAAGAAAAATTGTACTTTTGAATACATTTCTAATGGTGGTCGGCCGACCACCATTGGAAAAACCTAACTATTTTTCAACTACTGCTCCAAGTTTACCATTTTTTCCCAGTCCAAATTGTGTTTGCTATTGGTTCCACGGGTCATGAACGGGTGCAGGCCAGCTAGACTGGTTCCCTTACCTTACAATTTTCCCGCATTTTTTAAAAATCCATTTCATCTTTAGTGGAGTCGGGGAACCAGACTACCTGAACATTTTTGTTTTTCATGGTTTTTCCAGCATTTTCGAACACAAAACTTCAAACATGTCAGTGTAACAATATTTGATCTATAAAACTAACCCCACAAATAGTTAATTTCTGAAAATTACAGCAAAAGCCAATGATGTATATACATTCCCTTTAATATAGCAATACACACGAGACTGTTACACTGGTTTAGAATTGGTTCCCTAATATTTCTTGAACTTCCTTGAAACCTTTGTTCGATGCTAGTGTCTTTTATGTTTCATTCTCCTCTTTTTATTACCCTGTAGTCCAGTGGATAAGTAGAAGGTTTAAGATAAAATACCCATTCGCCAATAAAAGATCACTTGCCAAAACAAATATCTAATCACCATGTGAGCTAGGTCCCTTTCAAACTTCTTGACAAAAGGCATTTTCCATTAATCTAGCAATATACACGAGACTGTTACACTGGTTTAGAATTGGTTCCATAATATTTCTTGAACTTCCTTGAAACCTTTGTTTCGGTGCTAGTGTTTTTTAATGTTTTATTCCCTTTTTTTACTGACCCTATTGTCCAGCAGATGAGTAGGAAGGTGTAAGACCATTTAACAAATATCTAATCCCCAGGTGAGGTCCCTTTTAAAACTGTTTGACAAAAGGCAGTGTCCATAAAGAAAACAGAAAAGGCATTGTCGCAATTAAGTTTCCTGTTTACGATGTATTCACGAGGCTGTTACACTGCCTGAGAATTGGTTCCACAATTTTTCTTGAACTTCCTTGATCACCTTTGCTTTACGACAGTGTCTTTCATGTTATCTTTTTTATGCCTTGTATTCACTACGTGTTCGGCGACATTTTTGTTTTATTGCTTTTTAATGTTTTTTTTTAACCGTATGTCGATATGTACTATATATATTTAATACATTTTGGGATTAATGCATTTCGATTAAAGAGTGGTACCCCCCTTGCTCAATACAGGGTGAGTAAAAAAATACCAAACCAAAATGGCAGGACCGACTTTGAATGAAGTTTTTCCTGTAGCACTTTCAAAATTTAGGATATCAAAGCCCAGTCATTAAGCTTTCATTTAGTATATGAATCATTCAAATCACTTTTCAAGTTACGGAATTTTGAACACAAACACCGTTTTAAAGTTCTGTCCACGGATCACAAAAAAGTAAGTGTTCTTTCAGTAAAAGGAAACAATTCTCATGGGGATGCATGTGAATTGTTCATTCAAAAATTGTTTTTTATTTCCCCCTGTTTGTCACGACGGGCTGTTAAATAAACTTAATCAAGTTTGGTTTGGTTTGGTTTGGTTAATTAACCATTTGACAGATGTAAAGAAATAGCATCCACGTTAAAACTCATCGAAAATTAACAACAGATCTACAGGGTAGTGCAAAAAGAAGGAAGCCCACTTTTGACAGCAATTTTCACCTCTGTGTTGAGCACATTTCAAAAATTCAATTTATGGTATTCAAATACTGATCTTTAAACATAATGGCGAAAAAAATGATTGCAAATGCATACTATTTTGTCTCTGAGATATGGCAGTTTAAAATGTCATGTGCCAAATCTGTTTGTCCACGGACGGCTTTATTCAATCCTCTTGACTGAGCTCCGGAGCTTGACTTGAAGACAAAAAAACACTATACTTACACGTGGACAACAATGACTTTGGTGACTTGTATTCAAATTAGCATAATAACAATATTCTTGCATTTTTTTCACCACGTATGGTTGAAGCGCTATACTTCACTACATTATGTAAAAAAAACAACCAGTTCAGATAAGTTAAGTAAGTAGGTTAAAATTTCTGTCAACAGTGGATTTCCTTCTTTTTGCACCACCCTGTACAACGGGATAAAAGGGCTAGAGAATAGCACACTTGCTAGTCAAGTCTAGTCCTTGACACGCTGCAAGTCCTAACATTAATGTCGCTATGTTTTATTAATGGAATACGTACATCCTCTGCTGATCGGTCAACTAGGGTGTCACTTGTACGAAACCAGTTGCATCACATTACTTTTAAAGGGAATATACATCATTTGCTTTTGCTGTAATTTTCAGAAATGGATGGAATTGGGGGGTTGGAAATATATAGCAAATATAGTTACACTGACTTTTTTGAGGTTTTGGGTTCGAAAATGCTATAAAAACCAAGAAATACAATCGTTTTCCTGTAGTCTGGTTCCCTGACTCCATTTAAAAAGAAACAGAACAGTTTATATATATTGGGGAATTGTAGGGTCAGGGAACCAGTCTAGCTGGCTTGTACCCGTTCATAGGTGTGTAATCGATTGCAAACAAGTGCGATGGTCAATTGGGGCCAGTATTTGAAGAAGAAAAAAAGTTTTTTCCAACGCTGGTCGGCCGACCAGCGTTGGAAATTGATACAAAAATACCACTTTTCTTGAAAATGACAGTATACCAGGTGCCATGATTTTACAGGATGCTTTACACTGTCATTCACTAACAGTCCAGTAAGGTATTTCAAAATGATTAGGTAGTTTTATTTTTTTATGTTTGCAAATGTTGTATTTTCCCTTTAAAACAGTGGAGCGAAACACTTGCGCAGGTTTAAACTTTCTAGTCAGCAGCGGACGGAGTTTCCACTCTAATACAGAAATGAAACTGACAACCGATATGCTTAAATTGAAACAAACTGTTCACATGACGTGAACAGCATAAAAAAATATTCTACTTCTGTCCGGAAGTTATACTGTCTACACTTTCCTGCCACAGGGGCCTTGCTTTGACATCCCCTTTTTAGAATGACGAATTATATTACAGAGTGAAAGTGTACATGTTTGTCTTAGCTTACCGTTCGGATAAAAGCAGATGGGATATAACTCTTTATTGGGTGGTCAGGGATGACCCAATGACCATTTTAAAATGGGAAGAATTAATATTCTCCCCTTCTTTCCCTCTTTTTTTCTTTCTATTTTTTTTCTCCGGAAAATAATTATTCTTCGCGGTTTTTTTTTCTCAACGGTTATATAAACTTGGAACTTTGAACTAACATCATCATCACTGATCCAAAGGTGTGCATATTACTCGGACGTCATGATAACGCCATCATATATCAAATTACGAGCGATTTTAGAAAAATTGATCAGCTTCTTTACTTATAACTCTTGAACAAAATAATCACTGATGTTTGTACTTTGTAATCACATAGATCATTATTGATAACATTTTTGTCCTCAACGTGAAGTCGCTTGCCCTTTTTTTCCGGGGCTACCGGAAGATCAAAGTTAGGTGAATTCAAAATATAGACATGAGCCTTATATCAAAGCAAACCAAAATTTCTTCCTGACGTTTTTACGGGATTATGATAAAACCTGGTATGAACCTGAACCCTGGTCCGAAGATGTGAACAATTGTGTGTCGTCATCATGACGTCACCAGGTATCAAATTTTAAGATCAAAATCTGAAAGATTACTTTGAACTATAAATTTTCACATAAATTTAGAACTGCTCTCATTTTTGGTGATCAGTTAGACATTGGTCAATGTGTTGGATCCCTGAGCTTAAAGCCCTTTGACCTTTGCGTCCGGTGTTACCAGAAGTGCAATGAGAATCGAATATAACTTGAAAACGGATGAATTTCACTACGATAAAAAAAGTTTATGGAAATGTTTAGTGAGGGATGCCAAACACAAAAAAGGAATGCATGACGTTATCACCGAAAGGGTGATAACCATTCGTTATCAAACCGGAAGTTTTGTGTAATCAGTACACACACTATACATTCATTGTACATTTTATATTTTCAGACGTTCTTCTTTTAAATTCATGTTGAATATGTATCCTCTCTGAACTACATCAATTTCAGTTTGCACATTTTTAAATGATGACGTCATCAAACCGGAAGTAAGGTGTACGTGTAAATACAATGTATACTGAAATTTATCGAATCAATGGAGGCAATTTTTTTTTCAAATTAAAACAACCAGTTTCACTGCAAAAGGCTGCATTTCGTGGTTCATTTTTTTCTGTTCTGAAATAAAAATATTCACAACTTAACTGGGCAATGTCCAATGAAATAATTGTTTGCCTGATCACCCTGCGTTTGTAACTCGAAAAACGTGTATCTCTAGTGTATTTTCGCATTGCGTCAACAAAATATATTCATTTTTTGATGTTTTGTTTTTACTAACGCACTCAATTCAAAAGTGAAATAACATAAAAACACTAAGGTGCAAATACAAATGGTGTCGATTGAAGTTGCATCAATGTTGACTATTTTTGACATCATTTTTTTAAAAATAAGATTGTTACCCCCTCAACGTCATTGATGCTGAAATATATACGTAAGATGCAATTTGCACGGGGGAAATTTTCTGGATGGACACCCAATCGGGTTGAACAATACAGCTCGTTTTCGCTCCCCCTTCAAAAAATAAATTCTGGGCGGGGGCTGGGGGGGGGGTGGGCACAAGAGTAGTCACCGCCCTCGAGCGGGGACTGTGTCCCCCTCCCCCTACCCCGCCACTGCTCCTGTCACCGTATTCAGTTCTCCTGCATTGAGACCGTTTGATAATAAATTTAAGAACTTTAGCATCCAATTTATTGGCCCCTTTTAACTAGCACCATAACATTAGTCGTAAGTTGCAAAAACACCCCCCACCCCCGATCCGCTACTGCCATAGCTGTACCCCAAACCTAACGGGTGGACGGCCAAAAGGAAGGTAACGATCTTCAGTGAGTATCCCACGCAGCTTCGCATACCTTTTCCTACATAAGACCATTAATTTTCACATTGTCAAATAATGAAGGGAGTATCTCGCACTAAAATATTTCCGATACATGTATTGTAATATTATTTCCCATTATTCTTATAGGGTTATTTTTTTCACCCAAAACCACCATCCACACTTTTCATTAGTAAAGATTGGATCATGTTGCAATAAACGTCGTATTACGTATTGAAGTGATGTTCTCACCTGTGTCCGGTAGTTCAAAGGGTTTGTCCCCGTTCTCGCGATTCCTCATTTTTCTTCTGGATTTGTTGCAATAAAAAAAAAATTCAATAACTAAACTCGAGGAAATCGTTTTTTAAAGTTAGCAATAGAAATATAACAAAAACCAGCTGTACACGTTTATATACACTGAGTTTATTTTTAACATCATCTCGATGCTCCACTAACTCGTCAAAATACTAAAAACCGATTGATTTCGCAAACTGCAATAGAGCCCGGCCTAATAGTGAGGTTATTGCACAACTGTTAGTTATAACCCGCACGGTCTATATGCCTGGTCCCGGGGATTCCCCGAAACCCACGAGGCCAATGTTCCGTCCAAAGTCTGCGCACTGTCACGACTGTGCGCAGGTATTTCGCTGTGTACACGTGTATAAACGGTACCCGTTGCCTCGTATGTGGAGCATGCATAAACGGTGCTCTTATGCAACGTCCGGTCGAAAAAGAAACAAAATTTGTACAGAGTCGCAATAACACAGGGAAAGCAATAGCTTCTCAACAACTTCCGTTTGTTGTACATATACTCAGCTAATTATACACTATTTTATTTTTACATATTTACCTCATTTCAAATTGCCATAAATATGGGTTCCAGCGAGTGAAGGCATTATTCATTAAACAACGTCTGTATGAGATAGTCACGACTGGTGTCTCCCAGTGCGATATATTCTTCTGAGAATTGGCTGTGTAATATCAAATTCTGGATATTTGATTTACTCTTTCTAAGTCTTAAACGATTTAAGGAATAAAAGTCATTACGATCTTTAAGAAGTCTGGAGCTCCTGTTATGAGGATGGCGATGTACGCACGTTGCGTGTGGATCGGTTACATAACACTGGTCGCTTCGGCGGTGCTGGCATTGACCTCGGTACCTTCGCAAGGTAAGAAATTGTTCCATGAATACTACGACTAGTTCAACTGTCCATGAGTTTTACCCTTTTTTAAATCGGTTGTTTACTACGAACAAATCCTCCATGTTTTTGTAATACAATGCATAATTTCGTATTAGTGTATGTATTTGAAACCTGAAAATAATTCAGATTAGGAGCTAAATCTAGAATCCATGGGAAGTAGATTAGGTAAATGTTCGCGTCGTTATCATTTCCGTTCTCACGCAAGTAGCCAAGTACGCATTGTGAAAACTAACGCTATTAGGCACGAACATCCCGATGTGAAAGGTCCTATATGTAAAACTCGTTTTTACCCATCTCCAACTGATTTCTCATCATTATTTTCTTGTGAAATGCCAGGATACCGGGTAAACATTCCAACATGAATGTTTCTTGAGGTGATCACGGTCAGAAATCATTCTGTCAAAAAAATTATACGGCAAGAGAAAGGGCAACCCCTTGTAACAGAAGGGTTACGGAGCGGTCCGGAAGCTCAAGGACCAAATGACGTGCTTTTAGGCTCTTTACACACTCGTACATAATCTACAATGTTTCTTACAACGGCAAGCCCATGTTAAAATGTTGTAACGACATAGAAACCTGAAAACAACTGCTTGTATAATTATGTTGCATTTTAGGTGTGGATCAGGATCGGATCAGGTTTGTGTTCGAGAACTAAAAAAAAAGATTCCATTTCACGTTGTGGTTTTTAAAACTAATAAAAACAGGCCAACAATAAAATAATTCTGAAATTGTGAAGACAGAGTAAATGGCATTGGTGGCATGTGGAGATTTGCCCCACCACCCCCCCCCCCAAAACCCACGAACCCAATATTTTTTTAAGTGACGTCGCAATAAAGGCAGGCACTGCGTAGCGTACACCACCATCTCTTCCTCAAAAAAAAGTGGATAAAGTGGTCAGAAATTGCCCCAGATCGCACCACAGGGCACCTAGAATTAAAACAAATCGGAGCCCTCAAGCGGGCCCCAAACCCCACGCCGTCATTTTTTGTACCCACTTTTGGGGACCAAAGTTTCCCCCAGAAAAAAATGTGTTCTGGACCCGCCCTTGGAGGGATGAACACTAAAAAAAGGGCAGGGTTTCATTGGGGAAAAGTTGCAATTTGCGAAACCCCCCCCCCCCCCATGATGCGCCTGTGCTTAATTAGAATATAACATGTCATGTAACTTAAACTGAGATTCAAATAGATCAGGTAATATTGAAGTGGAACATGAAACCGGATGAACTGTTTTCGATCAATGTGACGTGGTCATCGTTATTACAGCAATAAAGGAAGTGGAATCGTTTGCATGTCCTATTGTTTCAATCTTAATTGTTTTGTTTCACGGTCCAAAAATGACTCAGCATTAATAGTGAAAGTTTACATCGAAAGTATTCATCAATGTGTGTGGGTAGCAGTCCAAAATATCATCTGACAATCTCTCTACGGGCATTTCAGTATCATTTCGTATATATCCGAAACATCCTTCAATAAAAAAATTCATTAAAAACTATTCCATGTTTTGAGATTATCATTAATGAGGTCTTCAACTACAAGTTAAGAAGCGGGTCGGGGGATTAGGAAACCAATATTCAGGTGCAACTGTAGATTTTTGGTAGTGGTTTGAGGAGTAAAAAACCCCCAAAATTGCATTGTTTTGAAAACTTAAAGAGATTTATTTGTTTCTTCGGAATTTAGGGAAAATAGAACGTTGTTGTTCAAGGACATAATTATTATAAATATCGAAGGGGAAATTGTTCTTGAGTACAGAAACAGTCGAGAAACTTTGCCACCGCCAAAATGTTTACCGGTTGGAGGGGGGAGGGCTAACGCTCCTGCGCCTATCAGCGTATCACCGTCTGGCCTCGCGTCTTTAGTCAAGAAGTGTGTTCATCATTGAAATAATGTTTCAGCTATTCATTAATGTATGCGTGAATGAATTGCCGATAATTATACTGAGAACTCTACAAAATCAAATATCATGCGTGGGATGGTGTGCAGCTACTCGAAGCAGAGCGGATGAGGTGGGGAGGGGGCTTGAATCCCCGTCAAAGCGTTAAAAAAAAAGTTGAGAAAATGTTAAGTGTCAACCGAAAATCTTGCTTCACAGAATGCAAGGGTTCCTTAATAACTGGTCTTGCACAGGAAGAAATTAACCAATTAGATACAGTCGAGTGGATAAGTAGGCGAACGGTACTTAAACACGAGTGTGCAAGATAAAATTATACCCATTTGCAAAGATCATTAATTTACCATATAGGCCTACATCTCATTCATGGGCGCTGCCAGGGTTTCTCTAGAGGGGGCGAAGCACACTTATTCCCAAAATCCTTGTACTTTCTCCGGCATAATCTCAATTGATCATTTTTTGTTCGAGGGTGGGCGGGGGACATTTGCCACCCCACCCCAATTGACACCCCTGCGGACGCCCATGTTGTTCAATGTGCATTCCCCCTTTCTTTGTCCTTTTCTTCCTTTTTGTTGTTGTTCTGGCTTTTCCCATTGGGGCGCACGTACCCCCTCCCCCTCGCTACGCCCCTGCTACATTTATATATAATCATCATGTGATAATCATCATGTGAAGTACCCGGTCCTTTCAACTTGATGAAATGCAGGCATCTGCCATTATTGAGGTGATTATTTCCGGGTCGCGAGTTTCCTGCTTACGATCCCCATGTGCATTAAACTATTAACTGGTTTAGAATTGGTTCGAACAATAAGTCTTGAACTTCTTTGACACCTTTGTTCCAGCTAGTGCTGTTTTGTCAGTTTCTTGTATTTTTGTATGCCAGGTATTCTTGTGTTGGTTTTTAGGCTTTTTTTAAACCGTATGTCAATATGTACTATTTTTAGGGCATGATTGTGGGGATTCTAATTGAGTTGAAAGAGCTGTATACTCCATTGCCCAATACAGTTTCAATGTTTGCTCTTCGTGTTTTTCCTTACTTCCCCGTTTTGGCACGACGGACCGCAAAACATAACAGGCCTAAACATGAAAACAACGTTGCGCTTTATTTCCGTATATCAATCGACTATATCAGTATCACTTACGAAGCCGATCGCATTTGTCAACATTACTTTCGAAACAGTGAAGTGAAACACCATTACTGTTCAAACTTTCTAGTTAGTGGATTCGGACTGTGCGGATGACAGAATGTCCAACTCTAAACACACAGAAATGAATCCGACATTCGATATGTTTTAACTGAAACAAACAAATATCATGACGTCAACTTGACTTTTGCCTCTGCCCACACGGTAGTCTTTATTTTCCTTCCACGCTGCGCGGGCCTTTCATTGATGCCCCCTTTTTGGAATGACGATATGTTTTTAAAACTGAAAGTATTCATGTTGTCTTAGCCTCCCGTTCGAGTGAAATAAGGCTGGATGAAACCCAATAGGTGATTTCAATTAATTTTTAGCATTGCTGAGGTTCATTTTTTTTTTGGGGGGGGGCATTTTCTAGATGACGCACTCAATGGGTTTAATAATGAAAAAAGTTCCGTCGGTTTTACTCCCCCCCCCAAAAAAAAGACGTATGAGCAGGGGGCTGTGCCCCCCTGCTCTGATGTCACCTTATTTGGTTCAAAAGCTGGTCCTATACCCGTCTAACTTTTGGGTTTACAAAAATATCTGCTTCATGTCTTGTTTTTGCTTCAGGCTCGAACTTCGTATTAGTTTTCTAATATAAACCATTTTCTCGCACACTATATTCCGCCATACAACATCAACTTGAGGACTTGAGGTTTGCCACACGGTTTGAACCTGGATACTCATGAATAGGATGGAAAAACCAGAAGCTATAGCCCGCTGCACACTTTTCTGATTTTATACGGTGCACCAGATGATGCGGATGTCCGCCGGTACATGTTTTTTTTTATCACCGTTGCGCGGTTACACCGCATTCGACCGCAACGTTACCGACACACGCGCCCGATTTCGTTCTATCGGTCACACGATGATCAGGCACACACGGCGACGAAATGACAGCCGTCAATTTGCGACAACTGCTTTTTTTTTTGTTCAACAACAAAGTTTACTTGTTCAGTTACGGAGATTGCATCGCCGACGAGCCTCGCGTTATTTTTGATCGTCGGATATGGACCAAAAATTGTTTGCAGAGATGAGGAAGACTGGGGGCTGTCCAGAACCTTCAGGCCGAATTTCGTCAGGAGGATGAGGAAGAGTTTTGAAGAAAACTCGTCCATTTAGCGTCTGTTTGGGGGGGGGGGGCGCTGCCATCTTGAATCATGCCGTGAACCGGTAAACTCGGATAGTTATGCGGCAGGCTATAGTTTTCGTAAACTTGAATGCAGACGCCTCTTTTCCCCCGTTTTAGATTCAACATTCAACACAGAAGACGGCTTTTGTTTCAGGGTCTCTTTTTTCCCCAAATTTTTCGTTTTTTCTTTAATAGAGTGTTTAGTTCCCTCGGGATCCCGGAAGGATTGGGAGGGCCCAATCGGGAGGCGTGGCTTTAACATTCCCAGCAAGTTCATAAATATATAAAATAACCCAACCCAAATTACTTTGAATGTGATGAATAATAGAAATTAATATATGACTTAATATAGAACTATATTAGGGGCGTCTCAAATATTAAGGTTCTCCATGGTTTGTGGCTCTGTGCCACAACCACACATGTAGGTCATTCGGGGACCTTCTTTGCAGCTTCCCCTTAATAGCTTTTACCTCAAAGATCATTAATTTTCTCGTCCAACTGTACAGTGAAGAAGTCTCTCGCTTACAATGTTCTTAGATTCTAATAATACTTCCCATTGCTCCTTTACCGTAAATTTTCACCCAAAACCACCATCCACACAAAGATTGGATCATGTTGCAATAAACAGTGCATTACGTAATTAGAATACGTTCTCACCTGCGTCTATTAGTTCGGAGGTTAGGCCCCGTTCTCGCGATTCCCCATTTTTCTTCTGGAATTGTTGCAATAAAATAATATTTATCAATAACTAAACACGCGGAAATCTTGCTTTTGAGTTAGCAATAAAAATAAAACAAACAAAAGCTATTCATTTATTTATTCATTTATTTCTTATTTTTCCGGTGTGATCCATTCAGTAAAAAAACCTCACTGATCTCCCATGGATCCCAGCTCACACAAAACTACTATTAAAATACTATTAAAATATTTAGAGTACAATGTAAAAATGTTTTTAAAAAATCCATTTTAATAAACTTAAATAAAATAGGAATTACACAGATGATACAGACATTTACAATACAACACAAAACATCACTGCAAGATGACATTCCCCCCTCCCCCCCCCCACCCCTGTTTTTTTGTTCTTTTCTTTTTTTCTTCTTTTTCTCCCGCTTATTTTCTTCTTTTAACTGAGTTGTACGTTTGAGTTGATTGACGAAGTGAGTAAGGCTTGCTGGATGCGGAGATTTTAAATGTTGCGGTAAGTTATTCCAAGCCTGGGCATCCCTTAAGTTAAAAGTTCTTCTTCCATTTTCTGTTCTAGGGAGTGGAACAGCCACATTTCCAACAGTGCTATTCCTAGTTCGATGACAGTGTAGCACAATGACTGGAACAAAAACTTCGCTAAGATAACTAGGAACGTTGCCTGATAAACACTTAAAAACCATGGTATTCTCTTCTTTCAGTTCTCCAACCTAGTTCACTACGTACAGTTATCGCACGTTTATATAAACCGAGTGTTTTTTTTAACAATAATATCATCTCGATGCTACTCTAAATAGTTTTTAAAAAGACCTATTGATTTCGTATATTGCAATGGAGCCCGGTCTGAGAGCAAGGCTATTGCAAAACTGTTATGATAACCAACCCGCCCGGTCCGCGATTGTAGAGAGTGCTGGGTATTCCCCAGACACTGTTCCGTCTGCATGTGCCGCACAGGTATTTCTCTGTAGCTGTGTGCACGAAAGGTGATTATGCAACGTCCGGCCGAAAAAGAAACAAAATTCGCTCAGAATCGCAATAACGCTACACAACGACTCCCGCTAATTATACACACTGTGCTAATATGCAGTTTATATTTTTATACATTTACCTCATTTCAGATTGCCATAAATATGGGTTCTAGCGAGTAAAGACATTATTCATTAAAGAACGTCTGTATGGGATAGTCACGACTGGTGTCTCCTAGTGCGATATATTCTTCTGAAAAATTGGCTGTGAAATATTAAGTTCTGGATATTTGATTTACTCTGCCTAAGTCTCAAACGATTAAAGGATTAAAAGTCATTACGATCTTTAAGAAATCTGGAGCTCCTGTTATGAGGATGGCGACGTACGCACTTTGCGTGTGGATCAGTTACATATCATTGGCCGTTTCGGCGGCGCTGGCATTGACCTCAGTAACTTCGCAAGGTAAGAAATAGTTCGGTGAAAACTAAGACTGATGGATTAAAGATGTACCGTCCATGAGTCAAGTTCACCGTGATTTCTTTCATTTTTCCCTTGTAATTTTGGAAACGGAAAGCTCGATACAAAACGAGTTTATATCTTCGTGCGTGAAGAAACTAGTTTGCTGTTAAAAAAGTACCGGTATAAGGGTGACAAGAGCGCAGCAGAGCGGGCCCGCAGGCCCTTGTTACTAGAGCATCATTTTGCTTCTCAAACGACGTCACCTCCATTTTTGCCTACCGTACGTACATTAATTTTGTACACACGTCACACATCTTGGAGGACACGCGTACGGTCCGGTAATTTTATTGTCAACCAACATGATCGTGTGCCCGTGACCACCGATATATACGTTCAGCCTAACCGCGAATTTCACTGAGTTAATTTTGCGGTTTCTTAAAAAATAATAATGCTTGACCGCAGAAGAAACATGCTGCACCCGTTTACTGTTTGCTGAAGTTTCACTGAATTCTGTGAATCAGGCAGGCAGATTGTGCGTTTGTTATCCGGAACCTATTAATAAACGGTTGAGGAACATAGCCTCTTTGCGCGATAAATTAATGAACCCTAAACCTAAAAATAATTATGTCATAATTTCATTTAAGGTCACAACATCATTTCATCGTGGGCCTGGGAAATTTTTAAAATTATAATAACAATGCATTGCAACACAGTAGCAGGAAATACAACGCGGCCAGGTGAGTTCTATCTTAGGTGCAGAATTTTCGTCACTTCTAAAAATAACGCTCATAGGCCTGTGTAATGCATCGGTATTATATAAGCTGAGCTGCATGGAGCCTAGCGAAATCAGAACCCTCATCTTTTGGATAGTAAGATCGATGGTTTTAAATTGCTCCAATACCGAAACTACACACGTACATGTACACTGCATGCATGAAACTCAGATCAGTTGCTAGGAAATTCTTTAAACTTCGAAATGACGATATGGATACAGAGCAGAATAATCCGGTTGCCGTTCACAGTTTGCCTGGTTCTCTTTGCAGCTTCCCTCGCACAATGCTCGTCAGGTATTTTTTTTCTTCAGTTTTTTTTTCTCTTCGGATTTTCTATAATCATAAACAATAACTAAAAACATGGAGGGAAGTATTTTCTTTCATTCAGCTTGTATTTGTTGTCAATATCTACAATACAAGAATGTTAGCTATACACCTCTTAGAAAATTGCCTGGAAGTGCAGTAAAAACAAAAACCAAATTATCCCACATATATTTTTTTGCCAGCTATTGCAGTCTGGAGCGATGTCTCTTACTAGGCTGAAACTCTAGTACGGAAAAATACTATTACTCATCATACAGTCACTACTGAAAAGTTCCATGGGCTCTCTTTCTCGCCCCTATTGGCCATTTACTTTCAATGGGCCGATTGTTGCGTAAACTTCACGAACTTCCACCTACAAAATATTCAATGAGCAAGTTGCAAGCGTGGAAAGCGTGAGCTTTTTGATATTCACTCTCTTGTGTTCACCGAGTTCTGACTAATCAATCGATTGAAATCAAAACGGGGTGACAGAAAACGACGGAAAAAATCTGGGATATAGGCCTAATCAGTTTAAACCATAGTAATTTAATATAGCTCTATGGTTTAATTAAGAGACTTAAAACGGCACATCGATTTTTCAGAAATAGAAAACAAAAGCTGTCAACAATAGAGGGCGTCCTAAACTACCACATTTTACATAAGCTGTTTGATTTTGTGTGTACGCGACATCATACATTTTTGTTGTAAACTTTGCAAGAAAACTCATCTTTTTCGGTCAGACGATCTCCATCTTTTCAAGTTGTAGGTGAGGCCATCATTTATCATTAGAGCTTGTAGGCGCGGAACATTGAAATTGAAGTTGATTGATTGTTCAATTCGCTCTTAACATGTTTCTCGACTTCCGTGTTTGCTGATGGCAGTGATGCATATTAAATCCATGAAGTGACGTCTGATGACGAACTTTGGGAATTTTGATTTTGTAATCATAGTATTTAGTAAAAAGGGTCAGGGGGTTTCTCGAAAGGGACGATATTGCGTAAAGCAATGGCTCATCATTCCAGGAAGTTTTTAGCTTTCATCAAATATCATCGAAACAAACGGGAAATCAAACTTTGAAGTTTAACAGAAAAAACTTGTGTGATTCAGGACCCCAATCCCCATTCCTATTTTAATTAGAACTAAAATGCATATGGGTGCTCTCTAGTTTTAGATGTATGTCTTTCCTAAGTAAACAGACGGTTCAAAGCAACAGGAATAGGCACCCACAGGAATATGAAATGGGAAAGAGAGCAAACAGTTGTATTTTGTACATATTCAAATATTTTTTTTATTAAAATGTTAAAACATGCAATCACAAATACTTACTAAAAATATTTGTAATCAAATTACAAATAACCAACCAATGTTTACTGTCACAGATGCAGTAAGCTTGATTTCTCAATCTGTGTCCAACAATTTGGGAAAAAATATTACAAAGGAGTGGTATTTACAGCATAATACGTGTATGTGTTGCGCAAGCAGGAAAAGGGACTAGTTAGTTGATTTCATACCAAAAAAATACTGAGTAATCTTTTCGCAGTCTAGTTACACTCAAATAAAGATTGTGTAAAATATAAAAATTAAGTCAAAAGTCATAGGATATCAATTAAATTTTAAGTGATTTGTTTTCGAATAATTTAGTAGTTGGTTATTGAAACCTGGATTTGATCGAATATTATATTGACAATGATCATGTAGGCCTATGTATCAACATTGAAGTTGAACAATTGAATGATACGCTCGTAAAGAGCTTTTAGCACAGAATTTTAAGCCAATTTTAATACGCTGATGTTATGTTGTGGATCATTCCACACTCTGGTTGGCTACACTGTTTGTTATAAACTTCTCATGAGTGCATGTATGCAAACTTGTTGATTCAAGCATGTATGGTTACTCCTAGTTGAAAGAAGTACATGTACAATGTAGTGTCAGTACAGAGTACATGTACATTACAAAGGAGTTACATGTACGATCAGCAAAAATCTTATCAGAAATAAAGTGACAAACTTCTCTTCCATATTGGGTCCTTCACTCTTGTTCAGTGCTCCATGATTTCATAACTCCCTTGAATATAGTGAAGCTACACATGTATAGTGAGATGGTTAATTTCTCTCTTTTTAGAAACAGATTGTGTGTAGTTTTCAAATGTGAAAACGCAATGCAATTCAATGGTGTTGAATAATATACATGTAGTGTGTTGAATATGACAAACTAAGCTTTTTTTGATAACTCATACGACAAAACTATAAATATCATAAAAATTGATTTAAATAATAACAAAAAAATCTGATTTAAGTTTAATAGAAATCTGATATTTGTTTTTCTTTTTAAGAATCAGGGTTTTTAACCAGGCTGTTCGTTGATGACATTTTTTTGGTATATCCGGCTCAGCTGTGATGATGTTATTTCGTCCTTGACATGTTTGATAAAATGTCGATACAATGCTACCCCAAATTTCTTGAATCCTAGAACTGTTTAACAGTAATGACGATGATGCATTATTAATGTGACTTTAAATATTGTTTTCTCAGGCTTGCCAGCTTATGACGGATATACATCCTGCATATACAATGGCAAGGAATCCTTCTACAGGGATGGCGAAGCATGTTGTCAGGGGAATATCTTGCGAAGAGCTGAAAACCTGGAGGAGGCATGCTGTGAGTAAATTTTATTTGAAATCCAGTAAAACCAAGGCCAACTTTCATGACATTCAAAAATAGGGTAGGTACATGTAGGTAGGGAATTTTTATTATTTTTTTTGGCCAATTTTTTTTTGTGTACGATCATATGGAGGCGTCTGCGTGTAGTCAAGGGTAAAAGGTATAAAATGATGGTTAGGGGTGTTTTTTCTCATTTTTCCAGTAAAAAAAATTGG
The DNA here is from genome assembly GCA_029964075.1 of Patiria pectinifera. Classification (NCBI taxonomy): domain Eukaryota; kingdom Metazoa; phylum Echinodermata; class Asteroidea; order Valvatida; family Asterinidae; genus Patiria; species Patiria pectinifera. Next base: position 29,764,196 of record CM057142.1, on the reverse strand, counting down.
GTAGGGGCTGTCAGAATAGGGTAGGTAGGGAAACCGGAAGCAGAACTATTGTTTTTTGGGCCCAATCCTGAAAGAGAATCAAGCAAAAATTGCACGGCTGTTGGATTTGGTTATTAAACAGGCATGCAACTTTTCCTCAGAATCACTGATTAGGCCAGATTAGATCTCAAATCGTGTACAAAACCAATGAGAGCTGTCGCTAAAAAGTTAGAGTACAAACAAAGGAAAGAGGATTAGGGACAATGGGGCGTCCACGATTGCCGGCATTTACACACGTGGGTGTGTGTGTGTGTGTGTCATTTTGGTTAGGTTCACCGTAAGTTCAGTCATCAATTTCAACCAAACTTGAAAGGTGGTCTGTGGACAGAAGGCCTACATGTATGTCAAAAAAATCCTTTCCAATACGGATACATGTACCGGTATTTGCGAGGTCTCTGGAGAGCTGAGCTCAGTATTACTAATGACTTGAACATCTGCTGCAGTGGCAAGGGGAACGCACCAAGACTAGGCCGCACCGAACCCTGTGTCTCTTCCAAACAACAACTTCCCGTTCAACCATTCAACTGACAATTGGTACCTGCCGAGGCCGTCACTAAAAATTGTTTTTACTGAACTGCCTTCACATGTATACACAAATTGCCAAGATGTAAAGGGATCAGGCAGGTTTTACTTGCGGTATTTTTACTTCTCATGAATGCCATTAGAAATTGAAAAATATTGTACAAAGTCTTGTGTGGTTTATAGTTTTCTCATTTTTGTCTGAATTCCCAGTTGCATGCCTGATTAAAGAACACTAGTGTAATAAGGTTTGTGCATTGTAAATGTACAATAATAATGATGTTTTGTTTGCTGTTTTTCTAGGTAACGGACAGCTCTTTGACTCCACCACTGGCAAATGCTGTGGGGACCACACTTGGATCAACCATGACACCCAGGTGTGTTGCGGAGGCGAAGTGCATGCAATCAGTGAGCACGCAGAATGCTGTGACGAGCAGTGGATAGATACCACCGCGCAAACCTGCTGCGCTGGGAGCGTCATAAAGGGCGTGGGAGAGTGCTGCGGGTACAGCAACGTCTACGATGACATGACGGAGCACTGCTGTCTGGGGCCTGAGTTCGCAGGCCACGTGGCCGCGGTCGGCAGGGAAGCTGTTGTCAGCGGTTTTCTGGAGTGTTGCGGCTCGGAGACCATCGACACCAGGAACAAACTCTGCTGTCTAGACGTAAGTTTGCCACGCCATTTCTCATCAGATGGAACAAATATGAACATGGGTTGTCAAAAATAAAAACACAAAGTATAAAATTCAATTTTTTCCTATGAAAATGAAAAAAAAAAAATCAGTGTAAAGTTGAACAAAGTAATTTCACTGGAGCAGGATGTGAACCAGAAAATGGTGGTGCAAGAACAGAGTTTTGTGTGTGACAGGTTCGAATCGTTTTTCTCTTCTGAAGATTGCAGCTTCAAATCGTGCTTCGTTCAATTTCTTTGTTTAACCATACACGGATGTTTTTCAAAATTTCAGACATATTTTGTGCGTGTGTTTTTCATTCAATTGAAGCCAAAGTCGTGTTTCATGAAAGCTTGTTTCGTGATTCATTCCATTTCTTTTGGTTGATCTTGTGTTGTACACCACAACCAGCGTTTCACCTGAACTCTGTTTTAAGCACAGCGTGCTTCATGCATGTCTCTTTTGGTTCATATAAAGAAACCGGTACACTCTTATCTAGAAATGTCAGTGACAAATGTAGGATTCTTCAAAGTGGGGTAAATGAGGAGTTGAAGTCAGCACGTACACGTCCAGAGATTGTCAATGTTTCACTTTGCCCCAACACTCAAATGTTCTTCTTCTGTGTTTGGTAAAATGTAGAATCCAACTGACCGGAAGTCTTCCTTCACCGAGTGTTGTGGAGCAGACACTTATGACACCCGGACTCAGGTTTGCTGCGAGTCCGGCATGGAGTATCGCATCAGCCCGCTGGTAGACGGTAAAGTCGAATGCTGTGGACTGGCAACTTACAATGAGGATACCGACCAGTGCTGTGAATCGGTCATCACTCCCAACATAGGTACGGCTTGATCTTACTTATACCATTGTTGTGGACAAGGTAATTGTGAGCGATCACAAGCACATGCGATGGATCAGAAATTGCGTCGCAAGGCCGGTCACAAGTACATCACAAGTCCAGTCACAAGTAACTGGTGATGAACAATAACAAAGGAATACCCTGTGTCACAGTTTAGTTTAAATAGTTTGCGCGTCGACTTATGACTGGGTGACTTGTGATGAACTTGTGATGGACTTGTGATGGACTTGTGATGGACTTGTGATGGACTTGTGATGGACTTGTGATGGACTTGTGATGGACTTGTGATAGACTTGTGATGGACTTGTGATGGACTTGTGATGGACTTGTGATGGACTTGTGATGGACTTGTGATGGACTTGTGATGGACTTGTGATGGACTTGTGATGGACTTGTGATGGACTTGTGATGGACTTGTGATGGACTTGTGATGGACTTGTGATGAACTTGTGATCCATCATGAGTACCATAACTACAACACTGATCTTAACCTTACAAATGTATATCCTTCCGATAGACTGGACCTCAAACCCCTCCCAAGATCCTTCAAAAACCATCAGGAGGTTTTAGTGATTTTGCAGTAATTAAGAAAGTTGCACAGTCCAGCCAATTGTTTACATGTGAATTATTGGAGCACAATGAATGTGCAAATGGTTTTTCACTTAATTGAGGATTGCGGAGGGTTCCGCAAAAATGACAAGAGAGTTATAAGTTTCAGGACTGCCTAGTTGTAACTCTTTTAACTCTCAAACAAGCCGATATTTCGCTTCCAAATGGTGCCGGCTGGAGAAGGTCGTCTGAGTAATTGGCTAGAATGACACAACACATATTTTTTTGGTTATCTCGTTAATAAGGTATTACATGTATTTCCTACACAAAGAGTTCATTCCACAGCAAACTGAGTCTAAGAATGGTACGTACATGCATTTGAGTGCACCGAGAAGTGACGAATATATGTTTGACCCCCCAACAAAGTGATGGATCTGTTATTGACGTGGTTTACACAATGTGTCACATAGTGGTACAAGACATCCCACTATGTGGTGTGACCGACGTAATATACGTAACAAAACAACAACAAAACAATATAAATATATTGGCGTGCTGTAGGCCTATGCAAAGAGTTAAGCTCATGTCTGTTAAACAACATATTTGGGTACAGGTGTCGGTAAGTGCTGTGGTGCTGAGGCCTACAACCCACTGCGGTCCTCCTGCTGTGACTCCGTGTCGCTGTCTATCCCCGAGATACCAGGCGTACAGGCTTGCTGCAATGGAGTATCCTACTTGAAAACCCAGCAAGTCTGCTGTGGGGATGCTCTCCACGATCTGGAACCAGGAAAGGAATGCTGCGGCAACGGTAAGTAGGCTGATAGAGAGAGTGATAAGTCTTGAGTTAGGGATCACAAATCATAAGAAACAGGTGATTCTTGACTTTCCTCCCGACTTCACTTCGCAGCTTTTATTAAAAGAGAGCAGGGGTCGATTTCATGGCGCCGCTTAACACTAAGCAGAAAAGCTGTGCTTACAGGGCAATTCCTTAAATTGGGACGTATGTATGTCACACAGTTTACTGAGCTTTTGTTGGTTGTGTGAATGTGAGGTTTAATAAAGAGAAAACAATTACAGGCCAAACTAAGGTACTACCACCTTACAAACAGAGCTGGAATTTACGGAATCGTCCTTTAGCAGAAAATGTGCTAATCTTAAGCGTCTGTTTCATGATGTTGATCTGCTTAGCGGTTGCACGCTCATGGAGATTTCTACTGTAAATGTCACTGATTTAAGCAACTTTTTCCTCTATGGTAAGATTTGCTTTTGCTGTGCTTACTGCTTATGATCTCTGTGAAATGGACGGAGGCTGCCTTAGCAGAAAATTGTGCGCTTAGGGTGCCATGAAATTGGGCCCAGGTCTTTCACACTTGGTGCTCTAAGGTTTACCAAAAGAGAAATGGACAAAATGTACTGTCACTGTGGACTGTTCGTGGAAAGGGAACAGTACACCCCACCCACAAACAATCCACAATCCACAGGTGTTAAAGACAGTATACAAATATTGAGTGGCTCAGAGTGGAATGGGAGAAATATTATCACAAGGTAAAACCTGGACTGTTCCATTTCACGAGGTGTAGCCAAGTGAACTGGAAAAATCCAGATTATACCAATCAATAATATTCCTCCCGTTTCACAATTTAAAGCCACTCAATATTTGTTTTATGTAACTGACACAGAGATCCTTGTCATTTGACATATTTGAACTTTTATTTAAACACAAAATTGGTGGAGAATGTATTTCTCTCTTCCAAACCACCCCTTCACAAAAATGTTTAAACCCAACTCTGTAGCGCTGGCTCTTTGGAACAATTTGCGCTTCGCGCAATGCTGAACGCGCATACTAGCATGCCTTTTGCACACAAATACCGCGTCATGGAACACGGAAGATCCTAACAGTTGAATAGTAAATCCCATTCCCCATCGGCGAACAAAACTTTTTGAGCGTCGGCGTGAATGGAAGCAATAACAAATGTCACGTGATGTGAGTTCCACCAATCAAATGACAAGGATCTGTATGCCAGTTGTATAATTATGGTTAAACTCAAAAAGTAAAAGAGCCAAGGACCTTTCTGGTTAAATATTTTAACATTATTCCCCTTACCTGCAGGCCTGTACGACGTGACAAACCAGCTATGCTGCAAGGACAACATCGTGGAGAAAGCTGCTCCAACATCTCAGTGTTGTGGGGGTAGCAACACGTTCGACCCTGAGCGACAGACATGCTGTGGTTGGCAGGTTTCTGACTTCCCTTATGGGTCCTGTTGTCGCATCGGGAGAAACACGTTTCAGGCCTATCAGCCGGGAGAAAGCAAGTGCTGCAGCAGACGTTTCCCTAAACGTTTTGGTGAGCGTTTTCATTATATTTTTTTGTTTATTATAATTTAAGATGTACATCCATGATCTCTATTTTTTCTCTTGGCAAATTTCAACTTATCTATATATTTTACTAAAAAAAAAATAAAAACTAAAAAAAAACACCTGATTCCGGCTGATTCCGGGGTGACTTTGTTATTGTTTGTGCTTATTTTTGGTTGCCATTAATTCTCACATATATAGGACATAGAAGAAAATATCGGCAGTGTAAAAACCTGCACAACTTTTGCAAATTCACAGGCAAAAACTTGCCGTTATATAAGAAACAAAGATAGAACGGCATCCCTCAATTGGGATTGGTCCGGGTTTTGCTCACAGGCTTGGGGTTAGCTGTAAAGGAAGGCTTGCCCTGAATATTGATACTTTTCAGACCCAGGTATCTGACAAGATAATTTGGGTGTTGCACATGCTGTGACACACTCCAAAAAAAAATAGTTCTGCTTCCGATTACATGCCTTTTCTAAGTCGGAATTTTTTTTTTTTAGGCCAATTTTTTTATGCAGATTGAATGGGGTATTCAATTATATGCGAAGTTTTAGCCTGAACTATTTCCATTGCACTACAAAAGCTATACCCAAAATGGCCACAAAAAGTGAGTAAAACCTAATTAGCCTGAACTATTTCCATTGCACTACAAAAGCTATACCCAAAATGGCCACAAAAAGTGAATAAAACCTAATTATCGTCAATATATTTACGTTCGATAATTCTTAAAAAATAATGGAAAATTCAGGTAGTTCGCATCATATGGGTTGATTGATGCTCTATCTGCCATTACTTCATCAAATATTGCCTGGTAATTATTTTTGTTTTCTAATGTATCATTTTAGCTTTCGGCAGAGTGCAAAGCATTGATGCAGAGTGCTGCGGCATCCATGCCTTGGCTGATGGTCAGTTGTGTGATCCGTGTTCCAAACGGCCCGTGGCCAATGACTCCTTTACCGACGCCTGCTGTTTTCTGGGGAACAATAAACGCAAGGCCTACAATACAGAAACACATGTAGGTGCACATCCTCTTGTTTTACTATACGCCTGAGGACAATGCTTTGTGTTTGCATTTGTCCCTGTAATATAACACTCCCACAGACTAAGTACACAAACCTTCCACAGAGGACCTTTTCCAACAAAAGACCCAACTCCCAAGGACTGGCAGGATCTGTTGTTCTCCCTTTGTGTGTCTGTCCTCGGGGGTCATGTAGAAGAAGTACATACAGGCAAACTTCTTTGGGGTAACTTTTTTTGGATCTCACAAGTCTCAAAAATCATAAAATGTCTACCAATCTATTTCGATTTTATGTCGCAGAATTATATGTATGTATGGCAATATGTAAACTTTAAAAGAAAAGAAATAAAAGTAACTTCCATTATGCACTATGAATCATAGGGAATTGTTTACTGTGTAATTTTCTGTACAAATTTCATTTATTCGAGTTTTAAAACAAGAAACCTAAGGTGGTGTACTGAACCAATTGGTTATAGAAATAAAAACTTTTGAAGAATAAGTTATTGAGAGTTAGAAATAAACACGAATTTGCGAGTACATGTTTACGCAAGAATCAAATTTCAAGAAAATTTCAAATTATTTAGATCTTCTGTATTCATTTGTTCAAGATTAAAATCATAGACAGTTTTGATGAAAGGAGGAAGTTAACTTTATTTATCTCTTAAATTTAGTAGTAAGTCTTTTTGAATTTAATGTGTTTTTTTTTAATTATTTGTTTTTAAAACTTTGTTTTTAAAACTTTGTTTGACTGTAGATCTGCTATGAAAATGAGGTTTACGCCAAGAAACAGTTTCAACCGGGCACAGCACCCTGTGGAGATAAAGTCTACACCACAGACACTGAAATCTGTTGCGATGGAACCATCCGCTCCAAGATGTATCAAGCTGACAAGCCCTATCAGCAGAAGTGTTGCGGCACCGAGGCGTACGTCCCAAACTGGCATACATGCCTGGGAAACAGCCAGAAAAAAACCAAAAACTTCCAGAGTTACAGACACGTCCAGGTTGACAGAGACGTCCCGGAGCACTTTGCTGAGTAAGACTTCTCCTCTTTAGATTAAAGAAAAAAACTCTTAAACTTGCTTGTGTTTGAAATCCCCTTAGTAATTTGAACACAATTGATCAGGCATTCGATCTCTTTCTTCGTGCGCCGCACCGGCGTAGATTATTGTTGTGCGGGGAAGAGAATGACACTCAGCACACGTGTCCTGAAAATGACAGCGCAATTTTTTTTTTTTTTTACAACAAAGTGAACCTTTGAAGCTTAATCAAAATGGACAGAGCATGCATTTAAAATACATGTGTGGCAATCGTAGTCATAGAGAATGTATGTTTGCGTGCACTGAATTTTCGTGTGCATGTTCATGAATAGTATCCATGTATAAGTAAAATAATCAAAAGATACAGGGTGAGTAAAAAAGAAAAAACCAAATGTTGGGACTATTGTTTCTCCATGTCGCACTTTCAAAATCTAGGACATGAAAGCCCAAGTTACAAGCTTTCTGTTGGTACAAGAATCATTCAAATCACTCATGTACTTTTCAAGTTGTGTAATATTAAAGACAAGTACCATTTTAAAGTTCTGTCCACGGATCAGAAAAAAGGTGTTCTTTCAGCAAAACGAAACCAATTCACATGCATCCCTATGACTTAATGACTGGGCTTTCATATCCTAGACTTTGAAAGTGCTACAGGCAAACTTCATTCAAAAATTGGTCCTGCCATTTTGGTTTCGTTTTTTTTTTACTTGCCTTGTAATGCAAATGGGCTTAACCAGGTCCATTGTGTAAACCAGATGCATAACTTTTATTGAATAACCAAGCTTAATCGATTGGATGGTATTTTATGCATTCTAGGACCAGAATTAATTGGCTTGCCTTTCCTTGTTATTGTTCTACCCACATGTAGGTATTGCCAAGACAACGTGTTCAACAATCAAACGGACGTCTGCGATCGCAGCAATTGGCACATCCGGCCCATCAAGGAAATGGAGTTGGGCCTGAAGGCCTGCGACAGCTTCAAAGCTGAACGCGGTTACTACCCTTACGATCCCGCGGAGCAGGAGTGCTGCGGGGGTGTCGTAATTGGTCCCGGGGAGACCTGCTGTCTTGAAAGCCTACGATTCTCAACCCCAGGGACAGGCTTCAGAGAGGGACGCTGTTGTGGCTCTAAGGGTTTTAACCCAAACACCCACGTTTGCTGCGATGAGGTGCTGCACCCGATAACAGTACAAGGTAATTAGTGGTTTGTTGATGTATCAGTGTTACAAATTTCTTGCGTTATCAATTAGCAGTTGAATATCTTCAGATGCGTAGAGGGGCTTCAAGTAATCAAAACAGTTCCAAATTAGTATCTCATTGCGGCGAGTTAATATCTCACGGCGGTGTGTTATCTAGCCGCGGCGAGAGGTGGCAACTTGCCATGGCAAGATTCTATCTTGCTGCAGCGAGATAGTAACTCCCACTGCAATTTATCATCTCAGTAGATTTACTGTCTTTGGAACAGTAATTCACCGCAATGTAAATCTACCCTAGAAAAGTAGAGCAAGCACTTTTTAACACTAGTTATTAACAGAAACTTTTGATCCCTGTCGTTTTTTATTACAATTTTGTTGTCAAATGCTTCTCACTAAAAAATCAATACAATCTGTATTTCTCAACATATTGTATGAATGGAAATATAAAAGAAACCTAATCCTGTAGGCTGCAAGCTCGCTTTATGAACATTGAAGACCATCGTGTGCACAAATTCTCACAGATACATTAATGGCTTTTTAACATCAGGCCAAGAGTGTTGCGGACGTAACCTCTCTGATCCATCAAGCCCGGCGCAGATGTGCTGCAACGACACCCTTCTATCCACCGCCGAAGGCAAGACAGCGTGCACCGATGGCGTGGCCCATCGACCCACGGACACCGTGTGCCAGGGCAGCGTCTACCCCGTGGAGAACGGTGAATGTTGCGGCCCGGTCCTGATGGACAGCAGCACTCAGATTTGCTGCCAGGAAAAATTGTAAGTAGTTTTAGAATCCCTAAAGGCTGTTTTCTATTCCGTGTGAAAAGTGAATTTATAATTTGACCTGATGTCAGTCATTCACAATGCAAATTCACAGAAGTTGAGCACACTGAATGTGTTCCTGACTTCATACTGCTCCTTGTTCAAGTTTGTAGTTCGAATTGCCTTCAGGGAGGGAGATTATTTCTAGGGTGGGCAGACTTCTTTGAGTTTATGGCTTTATCACCAGTTATCCTTTTCTATAGGGCCACATCATTAATTTTGTTCCTCAATCTAGAGTTTATTCCAGAATTGCCGTCAGAATTTTGTCATTTAGTAATTTGATCCTGAGCAATGGGTAATTTGTATGAGGAAAGCAGCTGTTAATTCATCAGTTGCTACTTGACCCTTAAACCGTTGTACCGCCCCAAACCGCCCAACTTGTTACCCCTTGTACCACTCAAAACCGCCGCAGCACTCTGTGGTTTTATTAATTCGTGGAGGAGTGCTGTGTCATTTTGAAAGGTATTTATTTGTATTTTAAGGAGGTTTGCAGGAAATGCAAAACTTGTGAATACTCACCATTATTTTCATTGTTAAGCTATTATCGGAGGTATCATTGAATATGCATTTTTTTGGTGGCAAATTGACAATTGTTTCCTTTCGTTTCTGTTCATAGTCTGTACGAAAGGGCTACACACGGTAGTACGTGCTGTGGACGGGTTGCCTACGACACCCTCGATGAATCGAAGAAGTGCTGCATGGACTCCCTCCTCCACGATGCGCAGAACTCGGTCTGCTGTCACAGCCGGATCATGGACCCGTTCACGGAAACCTGCAGGGCAGTCGGCGACGTCCACTACAGCTTCCCCAAGAACTTCTTCAGCCTTGAGGGGGCGATTGTCCCAGCTGGACACACTGTTTGCAACGGTCTTGTGTATCCATTCTCCGGTGAGTGCTGCGGGAACGAGATGGTCGGGAGCAACGAGGTGGGCGCGATTTGCTGCGGGGGCAGGAAGCAGTTCCACAGGCTTGGGCAGCAGGCAATGTGCTGCAGCGGGGAGGTGTTTGATTCCGAGCGGTACACGTGCTGCGGGGAGAAGCCTTTGGAGAAGCACCACCACTGGATGACTTGCTGCAATGGAGAAGCAATGGGAAGACGGCAATGCCAGGCTCATCAACCGAGGCGAACACCGGGTCCATTAGGTCCATCCATGTGCGGCGTCCAGGCCTACAATCCCTCCATGATGAGTTGCTGCGATGGCCAGATCTACGATCCAGAGCTGTACAACTGCTCATCTAACAACGTCTTGCAACCCTTTTGCGGCCGAGCCGCATACGACAACAGCACCCTCATCTGTTGCTCGGGTGCGACCTACGATGCATCCTCCACGGGGTGCTGCAACGGGGAGCCCTACGTCCTCGGCAAACGCACCTGCTGTGCGGAGAAGCTGTACCGCGTCAAAAACGGATCCTGCTGTGGCCTGCTGGGCGATAAAGCCTACAATCAGGACCGGTATCTCTGCTGCGATAACAGCCTCCGGAGAAAGAAGAAGGGACGCTCGCAGTGCTGCGGAAGCAGCGCCTACAACCCAGAGACGGACACCTGCTGCAACCAGAGCCTGACTCGAGGCACTCGGCGGGGGAGCTGCTGCGGCGACAGGGCGTTTGACCCCGCCCAAAAGCTCTGCTGCCCAAAGACGGAGGCGTTGTCCAGGCGCAGGGATGACTCAGAGGACATCTCAGAGCAGTGCTGTGCACCAGGATTTGGGTACAACAAAGACGCAGGCGCCTGTCAACAACAAGGTATAAAATTGCATTCTTGATGAATATTTATATTTTGATGCTCCTAAAACCTTGCTCTCAATGCACATACAATACAATTCCATTGCTAATCATCTCGGGTCATCAGAGGTCTATCACAAGTCATCCAGTCTAAAGTCAAGCGATAATCTATTGAAATGATTTGTTTGAATTAAAAACCCTTTGACATTGTTTATCCCCTAGGAGTTGCATGTACATGCATGACTTCACTTGTGATTTGACTTGTGATTTGATTTCTGACTTAACTTGTTATGACCCAATACTACCCTGGTCCATTGCTAAACCAAAGCTTTCATTCAGCTATAGATATTTTTGGAATTAAGTTTTTATTTAGAAGAACTTGTTTTAACTTGTAAGGTTGAAAAGTGACGTTGCTTGAATTTTTTGCATGTTTGTTTTTTCATGCCATTTTAATATTGTTTGGGTTTTGTGCTCACTTTTTGTTTCGAAAGCTTTACTTAAAAACTTTTCCAACTTGGCATGGCATTGCATGGCATCGCATGTTACCCATTTTCCCTTGTATATTTGTTTTTATTTATTTTTTATTTATTGTATTTTTGTCCAGTTTTCAGTTTGGAACGTAATATAAGAAGCAGTTTTCTGAGGTAAAGAAACAATTACATGTAGCTTTTGAACTGCTGATGGGGTGTGAACAAAATGGAATTGCTTTCCTACCATTTGCTGCTTAGTCAAGAAAGACTCTTAAATCATAGAGATGTTTTGAGAAATTCCCTTGTCACCCTTTTTCTTGGTGCTCTTTTTTTTTGCTTTTGCGGTAGAGGGATTTCTGTCACTCTAGGTTTGCAGGTGCTTCTTTTAATTTGCATTAATGAAAACCTTATACTTACATGTAGTGTTTTAAAGGTATAGTCCATCATTTGTAATTGTGCATTTTGTTCGTTTGAAGCAACAAAAGTGCTCAAAATTTAAAGAAGGGTACTGAACAAACTAACCTTATGAAGTTTCAGCTCAGCTTCAGCTGTATATTTTGAGAAAAACAGCGTTATAGGATCTCGATTTCTTATCAAAAGTTGCTGAATCATGTTTTGGATTGGACCAGAATTCAGCATCCGAGATACGTTATCACTGAGCCGATTGCAGCTACGCGATGTCAAATTATAGCAACCGCGCGCGCGTGTGCGTCATGTCAACGCTTGTGCGCGGTTGGCCAAATAACAAAACAAACTACTAATTTAAATTTCTTCGGTGCGTCTCAAGAAGCACCATTGGAAAGGCCTCCTTTTGTTGATTTCTTCAAAATGACAGCTTGCCAGAAAGAATAATTTCACAGGGAGTTTAGTCCCCTTACTATCTTTCAACCAAGTATGTTTTTTTAACAATAATTACGGCAGTTACTTTTTGGATAGCTGCAAATGATGGACTCTGGCTTTAAATGCACATCTTCTGTTTAGTGTGTGAGTTCGTTTATGGTGTAAATCAAGGACTCATGCATGCAACGTCATCAGTGAATCAAGGGCAGGAACCAAATCGAGGACGACCTCGATTAGAAAACTTGTACACAAAACAAATGAGAGCTGTTGTGAAAAAGTTCCTCAATTTACACCATAAACAAACGTGTGTGTGTAGATGTGTATGTGTGTAACCCACAGGCCATTCACAAGTCATTTCACAAGTACATGTAACATTAGGTTCACAATTCATTTGAATAGCTTGTCACATGACTCCTGGCAAATTCCAACACCATGTGGGAAACTGCACACAGATATTTCTGACTTTGATTCTGGAGGGGTGCCAACCCAATGTAAAAGACCGTCAGTTTAGGGTACCTGTACTGTACCCATCCTGACAGATTCCAACAAAACATGCCGTCGGGTTTGATGGGTTGAGTTCTGTTAGGGCTAATATAATTACAATTTATATAGCACTTAATACCTAAGGTGTCAAAGTGTTTACAATTATTATCCTTGTTCATCAGGAATGAGACCATTTTCTTCTGCAGCAGTGAAAAATCAGTGCAATATGGTCTCTACCTTCACATGTACCCATTGATACTCCTGGGTGGAGAGAGGCAACCTTAGTAAAGTGTCTTGCCCAAGATCACAAGCGCCTTGTTCCCTGTCAGGCTTAAAACTTACGTACATGTACCATGGTACAAGTCGAACACCGTAACCATTAAACCACAGCTATATTGTCAGGATTATGTTATTGTTTCATTGAATTTTAGTGCCTACATAACAGAAACAGGCTTGACAGCTTCTACAAAGTCAAGATCAAATGAGTGTTTCTCTAGCAGTCTTTTACATCTTGCAGCTTTATTCGTGTTTTGCAGACTGTCGACTATGCAAGAACCTCAAGTCGACCAAGGGCTGGCAAAGTCACACCAGCAAGCCCACCCTGATCCGAGGGACAGCTTCCAATCTGACCAGCACTCCCTCCCACCACGTCCTACACCTGACCGGAGTCAGCCACCTGAACCACAACAAGCGCCAGTCCAGTCTAGACAGCCGCGAGCTGGACGTGACCATCCCAGGGCACTGCCAACGCTGCCCGGGTAAACTCCTTCTAGGCAAGGCCTACGTGGTCATGAGTGACGCGGAGGTCGTCCCAGAGGGCGCGGACTCGGCAAGCCTCACGCTCCGCACCACTGACTTCTTGGCCAGGGCTAGGGACAAGCTGGGAATGAAGATCAAGCATCGGCTATGCAGGATGAGCTGAATTCCCTCCCGCAAGCCTTGTGTGTATCTGTAAATAAATTGCTTATTATTAAGTTATTTGTTAAGTTATTTATATATTAATTAATTGATTAATAAATTAATCAATTAATTAATTTATTTATTTATTTATTTTAATTATTTATGTATTTATGTATTTATTTATTTATTTAGTTCATAATTACAGGTATGTTACACATGTGTATTAGGCCAAACATATAATAATTCTGCTTCCGATTACCTTACCTACCCTATTTTGACAGCCCCTACACCAATTCGTTTTTGGGGGGAAATGAGGGGGAAAAAACCCCAAACCCACAAAAAACACCTTTTACCCTTAACTCCACGCAGACACCTACATATAATCAACTCAAAAAAATCCCCCCCCCAAAAAAAAAATTCCCTATCAACTTACCCTATTTTCAAATGCTATGTAATCAGAAGCAGAAGTGTTTTTTTCTTTTGCCTTACCACCAGGATTGACCAGTACTGAAATTGTTGCCCTGTAGGGCATTTGCAATTTGATTGAAGAAAAGTATTCTCAATGTAATCATTTCCATACATACAAGAACTCTTCATTTGCATTGGTTATATGTTTCTATTCATGAAATTTGAATCAACTTGCTGGACAATCTTCCCATTGGTAATATACGGACTTCCATGTTTCACCCAAGTCGGTTTTGCTTGTTGGAAGTTATAGTTTTTGTAAAACTAACGTTCCTTATTGGACCAGGGGAAAAAAGATATCTGCTCATCTTCCAGAGATTGTCAATAATTCAATCGAAACTAAAAATAAAAAGTGAAAATAAGACGATCTGAGAAAGAAAAATTGGATGGGCGAGAAAAAAAAAAAAAAAATTTATGACAAAGACATGAATTGTTTACTTTAATAATCCAGATATTTTTCTTTAATATTTATTAAAAAAAAAAAAAATATGTATTCAGTGTTTAAAGACACAATTGTTGAACTATTTTGTTTATCATTGTGAGACATATATATGATTTAACTGGTAGAGTAGTTGTTAAATGTCAAATCACAAGTCAATCACAAGCAAGGTTTGAACTAACATGGCCTCAACAACGCCAATTGAAAAAGACACCGTGATGGCGTCGCAAGCTCCTGATTGGAGCTCTGTAAATTAAAGTCTCAAAAGGTACTTCCAATAATATGGCAAAGTAAAATACTATGACAAAGTAAAACCTTTTGGGAGGTAGCTTGTGAATTAACTTGAGACTTAACCCTAAAAGGGCTGGGTTATTTTGACCATGTCTCAGCTGGGGGGGGGGGGGGTGCAGATTTCGGATTAAGATCTCAGCCATCGAGTGACGAAAGATGCGCAAGGCTCGAGGCTAAAAAGTCATAACAGCTGGGGTCGCGGAAAAAAAATTTCAAGGTTATCGCGGAAAAAGTTGGGGGGGGGGCAGCGGATTCCGTCCCGGCCCCTCCGGCCCTTTGAGGGTAATAAGGACTTGTGATTAACTTATGATTGACTTAAGACTTGTAAAGACAGGGCTTCAACTTGACGAGTTGTTTAATACGTACATGGAAATATGGTTCTTTTCTAACTACGTTTTTGTTTTTCTGAACAGTTTGTGTTTGTATATACTGTTATTTATTATGTAAATAGCCATAGAAATCAAATGAAAATGTCTATTCAGATAAGATAATAATTATGTGTATTTACAAAGTGCACGTATCCACCAGTATTGGTGCTCAAGTTGCTACATCATTGTTACCAAGTGGAGTGCCATGGCCTCGTGGATACGTGGGCTGATACACATCATTATGATTAAGTTGCAGTATGCATGGAATGTCGCTACACCGTACTTTCAGTAATATAATGGAACATGAATAATTCATAAATAGGCAGAAATTGAGATCTGGCTATTGTTAAAAGCTTTAAATTGATTGGAACAGAACATAGTTTTTGGGAACTTGTATTTGAAATAACAAAGTAAAAGTAATGAAGCAATACAAAATTTATATTAAATTAGACAAGGCTGTTTTAAGACAACCCAAATTTTGTAAAAACTCGATAGAAAAGTTCACAGTTTTTTTTAATGCAAAATTTATTGTAAATGTGATAATCAGGAAGTGCAAGTATTTCACAATATTGCAATTTCAAACTATGCAATATTTGCTACCAGAAATTTTTGAAAGATTTCAAATGTGTGTAACAGAAATAGAGTTATTATACATGTATCTTATATTTTCTCAACAAAAAAAAGGGTGCTCAACCTTTCAATAACAGTAATGAACAGTACATTGATATTCAAGAATTATCAGAATTTTGCCGCAATTTTTTTAATCAAATTTTGTTTCAAGATAACAGATTGCAATGTGTGTCGAGAACCTTTTTTTTTACAGTTTGCATAGAGTTGAAAATGAAGCATTTATTTTTGTATTTTTGGGTATTGCAAAGTGCCTTATCATTATATACAGTTATTTTGGACTGTGTTATTTACAAACAAAACCGTACCACACGTTGTGGAAGACTTGTGTAAAACTCCGTTTAGTGTAGTTGTTTATAATAAACATCTACATTTTAATTGGTATGGCATAGTTCAGTGCCAGATTCCTTTAAAACTGTATTTTATTTTTGCAGTGTTAATGCAACTTACTTAAAGTTGATATTTACGTGCTTTTTCAAAATTTCAATTTTCTTTTCCAAACAAAATTTAAAGGAATATAATGTCCTGTAACAAAATAAATTTGCTTGTTTTTGTTTCTGCAGGCCTTTATACAATTTTAAAAATTGATTTTAAATGGTGCGCGCCAGTTCAGAAATTGCGCACACTATTCAGAACAAATTAGGCGCGTCCCTCTCTTAATTCAAAAGTTGAAATTAATTTATTGATTACTTGTCATTGGCCGGTTTTTTTTTTCGTGCGATGTTTCATTGGAAAGCTCATTACCAATGTAATGCTAGAAACTATCAATTAAATTTGAAAATCTATTTTTTCAAGGTGCCATACCCAAAAAGCACGTATACACCAACTTTAAATGGATTTACTTACTTTAGCGATAACAGATAGGCAATGTATAAAACTAAGTTTTGAAGAAAAAAATTTTTTTTTTAGCTGTTAGTGGCATAACATTGTGTAAATATTATATTGAACTGCAGTAAATAAAGTAGAATTCATTAGATAAAAGGTTTTTTTCTCGTTTAAAGACATTCGTGTTTGCTTCGCTTCCATCTGGCATAGGCAAATTTAGCTAAGTTGCTTACTTGGGATACAAAATTGCATAGTAATAAAACAATATTTGTCAAGCAGAAAAGTCAGTCAAAATACTTTGTGGTATTAATAATTATTGCTTGTGACGGATTCACACCCAGCATTGTATTTTTTTAACACAAGAACATTTTGTTAGCATAATTAATTTTTGGGCTGAAATGAAATTGGCCCATTTGCGTCGCTTTTTAGAATTGTAATTTACTAAGACTAGGATTAAAACATTTTTCAACTCCACATAATGTTCCTTTCATATAAAAAGAGCCGGATTAGGCCCAAAAAAAAAGTCTCCGGTTTCTGGTATGAAATGTCGGCTGATGACTGCAAATGGTGCAAACCGACTAAACTCACTGGTTTGACTGGAATCAGCTGCCACATAAATCTTTTAGATTCCATGGTCGAGAATAACCCCTTCTAAAAACACGTTAAAATTGTGCAGCAGAATTTAGTCAAACCAGTGAGTTTGGCGGTTTTGAAACATCATCTTGTATTGAAAAAAAAACGTTTTCATTTTGCCGACGCGCATGGCTACGGCGACGCGCGCGCATACCAGAAACCGGAGACTTTTTTTTTTTGGCCTTAAGGTTTTGGGAGGCCCGGGTACAACGAATGTGGGAGCCACACGCAACACACGAGACGTTCCCTCGACTTTCCTCACGCAGTGTCCCACAACTTCGATGTTGATGACCCTTGAATTCATTGCTACTTTTACTTCAAAAGGACTTGTTATGTCAGGAAATTTAAGGGTGAAAATTATGAAGCTAGTGTCCGGCAATTTGTTGGGGTAGCCGAACGTTGCACACGTCAATCCAAGAATTGCGTAAGTGAACTTCTTTAAAGTTGAAAAGTTATTATTATTTTTCTTTACGTCATCTTTAATGAGGGTAAACTCCGATCAGTGTAAGGCACTGCTTTCCACGGAGGCCCTCAAGTTAATGAGAACTATGAGACCCGTTATGTTAAACCTCTATAAGGGTTTACAAGGTGCTGCGGCGCATATTGGGGGCACTGCCAGAAACACCGGGGCAAACCCCTTCTCTATAGCGATAAGTGTAAATGGGTTCGTTAACGTGCATTACACAACACACGGTACCCACGGCTTTGCGTGCCATCCGAAGGACGAAGCAATAATGGTAAAGTGCCTTGCTCAGGAGCACAACCACCATGTTCCCACGGCCAGGATTCGAAACCATGTACCACGGCACAAGAGTCGAACACCGTAACCATTGGACCACAGCACCCAACAGTTAGTTAAACCTGACATTTATTACTTCAATGCTTAAGCTATCCAAAGCAATCTTACTTTGCGCCGCATTTGAAAGAGGAATTCGAAAACACAATTATGTCCATTCTTTCAACTTGTTTTGATGATTTTTTTCTGTATCAAAGTAAACAACATAAATAATAAGCATATCTAACAGTCAGACAAAGAGTAGAATGCTGAGCGAGCTTAATTAGCGGGAAACTGCCTGTGATCTATCGAATTGACGCAACTCGATCCGACTGACAACAGTAGAATGTATATTAATTACAGGACAGACAAAACAAACACAGTTCTCCCTATTCTTCGAAAATACAGTCTCTATTTTGTCCATGCATAACAATACCCCTCTTGTCTTGGCCAATTAAGACACATTGGTTAAAAGGGAGTTTTAAGTGTATCCGAAGTGCTGAGTGGTTAGGCCCTATGATCGTTAGATCTCGGGGCCCGGGTTCGAATCCCCTCGGTGTCTTTTTGGTTTTAATCGCACTGGTTCAGTCATTCGCTATAAGACATTTATTTTCTCGTCGTAAAATACCAGCAATAACTTAGCTTAAACGCTGAGTTCTGCTGTTGGGACTGTCCCCGAAGTCCAGGTCAGCATCTTCGTAAAGGTACTCTTTTCGTTGTCTCGGCAGCCAAGGCTTAGGGTGCCGCCTGGTTTCTTCCTTTTTATGTCTTATGGAAATTGAAGCTGATCAACAAAGAGGTTAGGTGACGCTACTGAAGGGAAGTCGGGGGAATGTCTTCTCGATCGAACCAGCTGTTAAACATTTCCTGCAGAACTGCTATGGGCCTCAACAAGTAACTGAGTTTTGCTAACGGAGCCCAAGTCCGCTTTATCGAGACATAATACATGACCCAAACACTAAGGATAATGAACTTAAAGGGAAAATACGACATTTGCAAACATTAAGAAATAAAACTACCAATTTTTTTTTGAAATACCTCGCTGGACTGTTAGTGGATGACAATCTAAAACATCCTGTAAAATCATGGCACCTGGTATACTGTCATTTTCAAGAAAAGTGCTATTTTCGTATCCATTTCCAACGCTGGTCGGCCGACCAGCGTTGGAAAAAACTGGCCTTTTTCAAATACTGGCCCCAGTTGACCATATTTAGTTAGTCTGGTTTTGTTTGCAATCGATTACACACCTGTGAACGGGTAAAAGCATCTACACTGGTTTCATGACCTTACAATTCTCAAACGTCAATAAACTGATCCGTTTCATTTTAAATGGAGTCAGGGAATGAGACTACAGGAAAATGATTGCTTTTCTTGGTTTTATAGCATCTACGAACGCAAAACGTAAATAAAAGTCAGTGTTACAATATTTGCTTTATATTACCGAACCCCCCCCCCCATATCCATCCACTTCTGAAAATTACAGCATAATCAAATGATGTATATTCCCTTTAATTAATGAAACTTTGAGAAGCGACCAATGCTACCGAAAACTGCGCCTCATTGTTCGCTTGATATCAGCCGTACGTGGGAAACGTTTTGAGAATAGATAGTTCCCTTAAATTTAATGCGACCCTACTATTGTAAAATAGCCCATGCAGAAAGAGACCGGTCAATGTTGGGGGTGGGTCGAACCATTACTTTCTTCACGGTGATAGTATGTGTGCTGAACTACGGGTGGAAGGATGGACGTCTCGTATCTATGGTCTGCAGTACCGACAGCAGGTTCACACCCATTGGTTTCCTTGGGTAAGTTTGATGCTACCGATTGTGATACTGACGGTAAGGATGCTTTATCGCTACTTGCAGGCCTGTAATAGCTGTGATGCACGCCGGCTCCGAGGATGGACCTCTCATACCCAGGACCTGAGTTGGGAATAGGGTCGGTGAGTTGAACCTCAAATTCCGGTGGTGATGGTTGTGGTGTTTGTTGTGGTGTTGGAGGGGTTGGTGGTGGTGGCGGCGGTAGCGGCCGTGGTTGTGGAGATGCTACGGGTAGGTCATTATGCATGGGTGTGGTCACAGACTCACAGTCACGTTGCAGATTGGTCGAGGGAATGGACGCTTCATAAATGGGCTCTGGGTTGTCTTCACCTACACGCATTGGATCGTTCAGGCCGGTTTCATGAGCCGTTAGAGTCACCCGGTCAGGTCTACTGGTGCCGGCAGAGCTCTCCACCATGCAGATGGTTGCCGTCCTTTCCAAACAAAGAGTGATAACAGACCAACATATTGTTAGACCACGAAATTTAATTGCACATTATAGCGAGACATCTTTAAATTGTATTTCTATAGGCCTACATGGACCAGTTTTTCGCGAGCAGGTGTCAACACAGATTCGAAAAAACAAAGGATCTGACGCCAACGAGGTAAACTAGTTTGTGCAGACTAAGAGGATGCAAGTTTGAAGAGGCATAACATGATTGAAAACAGAAATGTACATCCGGGGGTTTCTGTTTTGAGGGTTTGATACTTGCCTCTTCGCTCGAACACGTACGGTGGCCACAATAGTGGCGAAGAGCAGAAGAGATGAAACAAGCACCCCGCTCAAAATCAGCCAGACATGGACAGGTGCATCTCCTAGAGAACGCAAGAGATACCACACATAAAACAGTTGGGTTTAAATTTTGTTTTGATTTCCTTCTTTGCTGATTTGGTTTTACCAATTGACACTTGATGGCTATTGCATATTTGTATAAGGTTGTATAACGAAGGTTAACGCAATTAACTTTAAAAGCACGTTTTTAAGTCTAGAGCCTTCAAGGCGTTTTTTTAGCAACTTATTTTACTTCTTTACATGGTAATATCGGCAGCAGGACTTCGTGATCGACTTTTTAAAGTGCAGTCAAAGGGAACGATCGCCTGGTCGACAGGACAAGGCGAGCATAGATAGTCGGCCTATGGCCGGTCCAAAAGCACAAACGATTGTATTTGACCGATCCACAATGGTTACTCACCGGAAGTCTTTTCACGTACGCAATGGACCGGATTTCGCCCATTACAGGGATACCCTATACGATAGCACTGCCCGGCCATATTTACAGTAAGTCAGTGAGACAGTGAGTCAGTCAGATACAAAGAGTTCATTATAGGCTGATCTTCTTCGATCAGCAACACGTGTTTGGGATTCATATTTTCCCCATCTCTCGGAGGGTATGTCCCTAGACACCCGCGTACACGAGGGATAATAAAACAAAAATCAATTGCTATTATTGAACCTTGTCCAGTTTCCTCCGGAGAGCACACCACCGGTTGACCAGACCAACTGCCATCGTCCCGGCAGACCCGCCGTGCAGAGCCATCGGTTGAACCCGCAACAATGTAGCCACTGTCACAGGTGAAAGTCGCCTCCTCTCCGGGTTGGAACATCGGGGAATCAGGTTCAACTAGCTTCACGTGGTTGGCTAAAGGTGGAGCCATACAACTACCAACACCTGAAACTGAAACTTGAATTGTTCGGAAGGGGGCAGTTAGTTTGTTGTGCATCGTGAATACCAAATCAAACGTAATCGAAATATTAGAACCTTAAAGGGAATGTACATCATTGGCTTTTGCTGTAATTTTCAGAAATGAACTATTTGAGCGGTTAGTATAATAGATCAAATGTCGTTATACTGACATTTATGAAGTTTTGTGTGCAAAAAATGCTGGAAAACCAAGAAAAACACAAATGTTCAAGTAGTCTGGTTCCCTGACTCCACTAAAGATGAAATAGATCAAATTATAGATGCCGCAAAATTGTAAGGTAAGGGAACCAGTCGAGCTGGCATGCACCCGTTCATGAACATGTAACCAATAGCAAACAAAATTTGGACTGAAAAAAAATGGTAAATTGGAACAGTAGTTGAAAAATAGTTAGGTTTTTCGGCCGACCACTGTTGGAAATGTATACAAAATACCACTTTTCTTGAAAATGACTTCACACCAGGTGCCATAATTTTACAGGATGCTTTAGACTTTTATCAACATCCTAGTAAGGTATTTTGTAAAAAATTGTTAGTTTATTTTTCGATGTTCGCAAATGTTGTATATTCCCTTTAATTCAGTATTAAAGTTGCTCAATTTTTTTCCCGTGCCATTATTCTTCAACTGTTGTATATAAAGGAATCGGCCAGTGGTGGTATGCGGCTTGCCCTCCGCAAGGGCGGATCCATGCGGGGGGGGGGGGCCAACGGGGGCCATGGCCCCCCCCCCCCCCCCCAAAAAAAACTAACCCCCTTTTTTTAAAATAATTTTTATAATAATTACAGTGGATTACTTTTGGGATAAATGCAAATGATCCTGTGTGCCTTTATTAAAGGTATAGTCCATCATTTGTAATTTGTGCATTTTGTTCGTTTGAAGCAACAAAAGTGCTCAAAATCTAAAGCAGGGTGCTGAACGACTAACATGATGAAGTTTCAGCTCAGCTTCAGCTGTATATTTCGAAAAAACAACATTCTAGGATCTCGATTTCAAATTAAAAGTTGCTGAATCATGTTTTGAATTGGGCCTGAATTCAGCGTCCGAGACAAAAGACGCACCGTTGGAAAGGCCTTCTTTCGTTGATTTCTTCAAAAAGACAGCTTGCTAGAAAGGAATAATTTCACAGGGAGTTTAGTCCCCTTACTATCTTTCAACCAAGTATGTTTTTCAACAATAATTACGCCAGTTACTTTTTGGATAGCTGCAAATGATGGACTCGGGCTTTAAAGATATCGTATAGGCCTACGTATGCATTCAGCTGGCTGTCCGGACCACGTGAAGTCAGGCCGACATGTTCTGATGGCGGACCCGCTGAGATGATATCCGTCTGGGCACGCGTACTCAACCAAGTCGCCAGGAAGGTATACGGACTGCTCCCCTGATAAGACCACGAGACCATCGGATGAGTCAGTTGGGAGCCGACAGCTGTTGACTTTAAACAAATATGAAATAAGAAGCAAGTTTTGAAAACTACCTCAATATTTGTGAAATCTGACGGGTGTTTGTCCTCAGACTAAAGATTCCGATATATAAGTTGGGAGACTTGGGCTTAATATCGATCCGTTTTCTGCTTCACGGACATCCAGGTCCCAAGGAGTATGAGTAACAGTTCACATTCATTCCATTGGTTCAAGACAGTTAAGACTTCTGAAAGAATCTGAAGGCATTAGTTAATTCGAAGCCTGACCGAGGAGTGAACCACGTTTATGAAATGGCCTTGGTTTGCGATCCGAAATTTAAAGAGTCAGAAACACTGCTCCATAGGTTGAACACTTACCAACTACTTCACTATCCGGAGAACACTCAAGAGGTATACCGGACCAGGTGCCGTCCGCACGGCAGACGCGCCGCGCCAAGTGATCGGTGGTGCCCGCCACGGAGAAGCCGTTATCGCATACGAACGTGACCTCCTGCCCAGGTGAAAACACGAGGACACCGGCTTGAACCAAGGTCACGTGACTGGACACAGGTGGAGCAAGGCATCCCGAGTCAGCTGCCCAAAGGATAGAGGAGATAAACAAGGGGAAAAAAGTTATTTTGTGATACAACAAATCAGAATTATAATAATATAGAAACATGTATTTCAATGCTGCCATAAAGGACGATACATAATGTTACATATTCAAATTGACAATACATACACATATATTTACAATACATAATAGTGAACATTAACTAAATGACAACATCTAGGTCCGGCGTAAAGCATCAGTAATTGTTCCCCAGCCAATGGACAGACAGACAAGTGATAGACATACATGAAAAGACAGAGCAAAATACACCGATGTAAGGCAGCAATCAAAGCCGTTATATTATATCCCTATTACATTGATTTAGTATGCAATTTAAAAAATGAGTTTTTAGTTTTCTAGCAAAAATAGAGAGAGTGGGTGATGATTTAAAAAAGGACATCCAGACTATTCCAATATAGAGTGCCACGTTGGACAACACTATTTTTTTTTTGGACAATGAGGTTCTACTATAATTATTAACATAAAGATTTCCCTAGTAGTACTCGGGTATTATAGGAATGAATGTCAAGTAAGTGTAGAACAGGGGTTAAAACAAGCAGGTACTGCACGATTCATATATTTATACATAAATTTTCCCAAGTTAAGATGATACAGGTCACTGAATTTTAACAATTTCAAAT
The DNA here is from genome assembly GCA_029964075.1 of Patiria pectinifera. NCBI lineage: Eukaryota > Metazoa > Echinodermata > Asteroidea > Valvatida > Asterinidae > Patiria > Patiria pectinifera. The sequence goes on along the minus strand of CM057142.1, from coordinate 29,740,114 downwards.
TTGCAAATAGAGGCCCAGAGTGTTCACAAAAGTCAGTTTTAGAAATTACTCGAACTGCTCGTTTCTGCGGTCTGTTGACCCCAAGTCAGAATTGAGTAATGTTTAAATTACGGTAAAAAAAAAAGAGTTGTACAAGGTTAGTAATGTGTTACTAGGTAAAAAAAATATTTTAAACGGTTCATTAGGCCAAAAAAAAAAGTCTCCGGTTTCTGGTATGGAGCTTGTCCAAAAAGTGGTGCGGCGACGCGTTTTTTTTTTTTAACTGATTTTTTTTTGCTTCAAATGCCGGCTGATGACTGCAAATGGTGCCCGACTAAACTTAGTGCAAATATATGGGAGTCCAGAGAGGCCACATAAAGCTTATTCTCGACCATAACCCAATCTAAAAACACGTTAAAATTGTGCAGCAGCAGGATTCCAGTCAAACCAGTGAGTTTGGCGGTTTTGAGACATCATCTTTCATTGAAAAAAAAAAACTTTTTCATTTTGCCAACGCGCATGGCTACGGCGACGCGCGCGCATACCAGAAACCGGAGACTTTTTTTTTGCCTTATAACCAATATTTTTTATTATATGTTAGCTGTTATAACGTCTATAATTACGATCAGTACTAAAGTAAGCATATACCTATACGCTGGGTGTTCCATGGAATGCGATATACGATTAGATTGATCGATACTCTTCTAATTGCCAGCAAGAGGAAACTAATGCATTTGTCTGACAAGAAATATCGAACTTACGATAAGCACAAGTCTGTCCGTGAAAGTCAGGAGCACAGTGACATGAAAATGAGTTGAAAACATCCGCACAAGTTGCTCCAAAGTTGCAGGGAGAATGTTCACAGTGATTGGGTTCTGGGATGAAAAGGAATGGGTATTTAATAAGAAACTACGATTACTATACTTTAAAACAATTCAGATTTTTAAAACCATTTGAAGACATAAGGTGCCTGCATGTCTTTTGATAACTAAATTAGCAGCCATAAAAACCGGATGCATTTACATGGGCGTTGCGGGGGGGGGGGGGACAAGGGGCGCTCGGCCCCTCCCCCTGGAAAAGGATTTTAAAAAGGGGGGAAGGAAAAAGAGGCGTGAAGCCATATTGCTGTTAATTTGATTAGGTGGGGGGAGGGGGGGGGGTAAGGGCAAATGTTGCCCTGCCCACGCTCGGAAAATGATAAATTCAGAATATGTTGAAAAAGTTAAGACATTTCTGGGAGAAATGTGCTTGCCCCCCCCCCCCTGGAAAAAAATCCTGGCGACGCCCATGTGCATTTAATGTCACTGTGTTGGTTTGACTAAACAATGTTCTAAAAACCACCGCTATCACAAAGAAGAAATGCTCTGAGTAGAGCGCTAATAATTGTCCGAACAAACTGTGCGGGAAAGTAATACCGTGCAAGTCACATTATTGTTTTTACAAATCGCAAAGCCCTGTTCCTAACTTTAACTGGTTGGCAATTTGTATCAAAGAAACGTTAGTTTTGCTCTTACGGGATAAAACAGAAAATCAAACCCAAATGACGTAGGCTTACTTTGGTGTGTGTTATGTCGCGGACGAGTATACCCATGATATATCCTATAGTTATAAATACCCCCGTTTCCAAAAAAAAAAAATCTGGACAAAAACTCACAACTCTTGAGACACACTTCAAATTGTAAAGCTCATGTCATCGTCTTTCATTTTCTGTTCAATTTTCGTGGGAAATGATGATTGAGAGGAATTTTCATCCAAAGATGATTACCCCTAAAAGTAGTCCTATTTTGAAACATAGCTAAGCTCCATTGCAAAATAGAGCAATTTTAGGTCCCAAATTCATCCAAATTTCACAGAAATACCAGTTTGCAGTCCTGTTCGCGGCCAGCTTCCTGTTCTGCCCTTCGGGTTTTTTTATAAACCCTCAAGTTCATGGCCCATAAAAAAATCTCAAATAACAGACAATTGTGATGCAAATCGCGACATGCAAATCGTGATTTGGCCGGCGAAGGTGATTTTGGGCCGTTTTACTAGCCTGCAACCTGAAATCTCGTATGCAGCATAATACTAGTTTGGTTTCTAACAAAACCTGTTCAAATCTTTTTGGATAAACTGAACATCTACAAAGTTAACTGTACCCTCTTGAATGTGAATTCCGGCACCCTGCAGAAAGCTATCTGGGCCAAACCCCTCTATGTCTCTAGCATACACAATGTCACTGCCATTGACGTGAATTCGACGCAGAGTGCCCGATTTCCAATCGGTCCAGTACAGGCTGTCCTTATACAGAGCTAAACCGAAGGGATGTATCCCAGGATAAGATTGAATATCCAGCAGGATCGTACGATGGTTGCCTGAGAGGTCACTGCGCTCGATTTTATCCAGGCGAGCATCACACCAGTACAGGTAGTTAGCTGCAAAAGACAGGGCCAAGATATTTTAATACGAATATTAAAGATGTATCGCTTTGAGACTATACGATTGCCGACTGTCGTTTTGAATGGAATTTTTGTGGTATGATTTAATGCAAGCCATAATTCATCCAAGCTACGGATAATCTACCTTTTGCTGCTAAATTTCAAAATTCATGTGTCATCTCAATAAAAGAAAATTATTTTGAAGGTTTCTTTCACATTTTATTAATTATCACTTCATAATGTAATAATTCAGGGCATGAATATTTACTGACGTCAGTGTGAACACTTGGACTTAGTGAGTGACATTTTTTTCGCAGTGGAAAAGTAACAAAAAAATAGGATAGAATGTTTTCCCAAAAATCATGGAATTACCCCGAAGACACGGAGCAGAAAATGAAAGATAATTTAATGGGTGTCTCAACCAGTGGCTTAATTCTGTGCCGGCGAATGGGGGGGGGGGGGTGTAAAAAATCCCAAAATTTCCCGCCCGTGGAAATTCGAAAAGGGGGTAGGGATGGGAGACCACATTACGGTAGGGGGCACTCTTCAGATATAGATGTATATCAATGTGTATACTCACATGTGTGCGCTCACATCAAAACGGCGCATTTAAAAGCTTTGTACTTTGTTTTTCCACTTTTCAGTGCTATTGAATACATTTTTTGTTGTTGGGATGTTCGAAAAAATACCTTGAATTCCGAAAATCTTTTTCTCATCACGAAAAAGTGGGAGGAGGATGATTCAATAGCCCAACCCCTGGTCAAAAAGTTGGGGATATATACACCCCATCCCCCGGGAGTTACGCCCCTGTATCAAACGCCTTGGAGAGTTGTGAATGTTTTTCCTGATCTTGAGAAATGGTGGTATTTATCATTGAGATCTATGGCAGTTTATATACTGGTCTGCAACTCGAGTCAAATTCAAAGTTAGTCAAAATCAGCTGTCGGACATCATTGTCGTGAACAGGCGTAACATTATGACTAAAGCAAATATCAAAGTCAGTGAGAGTATTACGTCATGACGTTTGGGGATACTGATGTTATTAGAGAATGATATACCTTCGAAGTCTATGGCAATACCGTTCAGCCAAAGCAGATCCCCTTCAACAAGGAGAGTCCTGTTGTTACCATCAAGATCTGCTCTTTCGATCTTCGGATTGTCGCCCCAGCTCGCCCAATAAATATGTCTGGGAAAAAAACCGTGTTGTTTTGGTCAGTAATCTCATATAGCTATGGATTTGTACATAAAACCTTTTTATTTGGTGACAAACATCTATAGCTATTTGGCCTTTGTGTTGTTGGTCATCTATGTGCGTATATAAGTCGTCAAATCAGATTGAACAAAAACAAATGCACATATATTATACCCGCTCTTGGTATTTTGAAAGGGGTTTAGGATTTGTTTATGTTTTGGTATAGTTTTCTGTTGCATATTCAGCGGTTTTTGGTCATATTCAGTGATAAAATTTTTTTTTTTTATTAGTCTCCTGTTTTGCATACTGGCTGTTTTTGAAGTGATGCTGCCCATATATTGATAATCTTGGTACTTTGTAGAGTAATCCCACTGCAACCCAATTTGGGCCAAAGTGGGATATTGTGCAGAGGTGACGTCAAAAGCCAGATGGATAAGGTGCCAAAAGTGAAAAGCAAATGAAAAGAAAAAAGGTGCACTTTTTACAGGTGAAAAAGAAAGAAAGAATTTACATGACAATATTGCCATACAGAGGCTGCATTGCTCTGATGGCAGGGATAGCTGGTGTTTAGAAGGCAGTTGGATGGGGCTATGTGTAGAACGGCAGATGGTGATATAGCATGTTCCAAACTGACATAGTCCTTGGGGAAAGGGCGTATTTGTATGCATCGACAGTTGGTAGGATTCGAGAATTTTGACCACAGCTGGTACGGCAAAAGCAAACCACTTGGCAAGCATAAGTCAAACTTTAAACCTGTAACTTGCTTTAGAAGCTTCCGCTAAATTATTTGGCTTGGAGGCCATTTACACTGTTATTTCGGTTGTCTAAAAATAAAACGGTTGTGTACTATATGAACCTAGCAACCTGTTGTGTAAACTGCGGTTTACACAACTTGTGTACAATATTACACAACTTGTTCATTTTTTTTTTACACAACTGGTTGCTAGGTTCATATAGTACACAACCGAAATAACAGTGTATGGATTTTTTAACCCAAAGTTTTGGAAATGTTCGCTTTCTTTCTTTCTATAGTATCTTTCTTTCTTTCTATAGTATCTTTCTTTCTTTCTATAGTATGCGCACCTACGGTCATCATTTACTATAATGGCTCTCGGTTGATCAAGGTTTTCGATGATGTTCATGCCACCTGATCCATTCATGTGAGCTCTGCCAATGTGCCCGATATAGTCCGTCCAGTATATCATTCTTGATTGGATATTCAATGCCAGTCCGTCAGGCTCTGAATAAAAGTAATAAAAAAATCTGCATTAGCTACGGAAGCGTATAGGACCATCCGGATTACTGCGTTACTGGGATAAAATATCTTGGAAACATAGAGTTCCATCATAAAATATCTTTACAACTTGGAATGCAGCGATAGCCCATCATGAAAACGTGGAAATCCGTGGTAGCTTATCGTGGATACGTGGAAATCCGTGGTAGGTTATCGTGGAAACGTGGCATTCCGTGATAGGCTATCATGAATAAGTGGAATTCCGTAATCGTGGAAACGCGGAATACTGTGATAGCCTATCACGAAAACGTGGAATACCGCGATAGGTATCTCAGCAACATGGAATTCGTGATGTTTTATCGTGGCAAAGCGAAATGCCATGATATCGTTAGTCTATCACAGTATTCCACGTTTCCACGATAGCTCATCCCGGAATTACATGCTTTCACGATAGCCTATCACCGAATTCTATGTTTCTGTGATAGGCTATAACAATATTCCACGTTTCCGTGATAGGCTATTACAGTATTCCACGTTTGCACGATAAACTTTCACGGAATTCCACATTTCTGTGATAGGCTATCACACTTTTCCACGATAGTCTGTCAGGGAATTCAATGTTTCCAAGATATTTCTTAGTAACCCAAGGCGGAGAGTATACAAGTTGCCAAAATGAGTATCAAGAAAAAGATCTAAGACCAAAAAACCCCAGGCCTAAAACTTTATTTCATCTTCGTTTTGGTGCCCTAAAATAACGTGATGAAAAAAAATTGTGCGGGGCGGCTGTGATTGATGATAAAAGAATGATAGGCCTACAAGTTATAGAGCTGTTAAATTACAAACCCAATAAATGCACGGTGCCCCTTTTACGGGGCCGTATCGTAAGTCCGACGCCCATAACTAAGTCTTTATTTAGGGATCTTCATTTGGTTGGGGATGAGATTTTGTCGGACTGTTGAGGCGTTGGTCTATGAGACGCAGACCCCCTTTTACATACTCAGGGTGTAAATACAAAGTTATGGTAAATGGGACATTCTTGAAAATATTGATGGCGGGAGACTCAAACCGATTTGTATCTGATTAAGAATCTTCAAAATAAGAGATCGAACAGGGCTATATAAGAGTTACCTACATTAATTTAGTGTATGGCAGGCGGATGACAGTGCAACTTTGTCATAGTCTATATCCACAAGACTTTGAAAAGGGACACTTACGATACAGGTTATCCACGATTGTCTCCTGTTTGCTACCATCCAGATTCGCCCTGGAAATCTGCGGTGACGGCAGGCTAGTGCCGATATCACTCCAGTACACCATTCCTTCCACCGGGTCGTACCCGACAGCTACCGGCCGTGCAACCCCGCTGAGATGGAGGGGTGTCAGGTCGGAGAGACTCCGGGACATGCTCCCGGCGGAAATGGTACCATTTTCGAGGTCCGCAACCAGTGCAAAATCCCCTACAGCAAGTAAAACACAAAATCTCTGAAAGATGGTTTGTTTATGCCTTTGGGGTGCTGCAGCACGAAAATTACATTTCAAAATAACATTTCCCCATTTTTAAGGACGCAAATTATGAGCTTTTTACTGAGATAAAAACGGTATAGGCTAAAGTAGTATTACGTATAAAAAGTCATATTTTTATCCTAAATGTTTGCTAATGGAATTAAACCAAAATGAAGCCAGAACAGATGCACACAGAAATGTTCCAGGTTTCTCCGCCTATCATTAAGACAAATTGTTTTTGAGGAGAATTCTTAGGAAGCCTGATGGTCGAGTGGTTAGATCCGTCGTCCTTTTATGAATACAGTGCATGGAATGTCTATGTTTTAAACGGGAAAGAGAATGTGACTAGTGGAATAGCCTAGTGGTTAAATTGCTGACCCGAGAGTGGGGAGTCGGGGGTTCGAATCCCGCTGGTGTCATTTTGGTTTTTAACGTACGCGTTCAGTCATTGACTATAAGAGATTTAATTTCCCGTCGTAAATCACCAACAGTACCTTAGCTTAACCGGTAAGCACTGCTGCTGGTACTGTCCGCGAATTCCAGGTTGGCATCTTCGTACAGGTTCAAGGCATTTACTGACCACTCGGGGGTCAGGGCTTAGGGTGCCGCCCTGTTCCTCCCTTAGCTCTTTGCTTTTACATGGTGCCTGTCCCTCCGGGGTTATATGGATGGATAGGGAAGGAAGTGTGTATTGGTCGGGAACGCCGAGATCCCGGAAGAGAACTAAGGGATTGGCTGGGGCATTGTTATGGCTCAGACCGATCCCTGAAAGCTTGACTAGCACATAACTTTTTGAATTTTTTTTATCCTCTATCTTTTATACCTTGTTTTAGTTTGATATTTACATCTGCTCGGCAGGCCTACGGTAGTATTAAAAACAAGACAAAGGTGTATGAAATAAATCAATGAAAAACAGTAAGACTGCTGCAAACTGCTTACTGACTGGATGGACCTGAAATATATAAATCTAAAAATTGGTGTGGCCTGACGTTGCGAACTTAGCAAGTTCTTCTTCAGAGGCTAAAACGTAGTGCTACGGACTTGAAGGCACAGATGGAGGGTGCACACACGGCTGCTTCTACGTTTTAGCCTCTGAAGAAGAACTTGCTAAGTTCGCAACGTCAGGCCACACCAATTTTTAGATTGAAATAAATCAATGAATTTTTAATGATCTACTATAATCAAAACGAAGTTTCGTTCGATCAATATGACAATACCATTATTTATGTCGCAATTTCCAATGGAAGTAAGAAACGCAGTATGCGATATTGTACCGGGCAAAATAAAAATGTACATTTCAGAAGCAGCCGTGTGTGCACCCTCCATCTGTGCCTTCAAGCCCGTAGCACTAAACACCATCAGTGCTATGTCGCCACCGGCCAGCCTGAGGACCCTCTAAACCAGTCTGCATGATTTTTTACTCGCACCTAAGTTTTGATGTAAAGCACCATATTTGTTTGCACCGCACCGACTGTGAGGTAACAGTCACCCTTCCAGTTTAGCTCGGAGAGCTGCTATAGGAAGTAAACTACTGAAGACTGAATGACATGTTTCAAAATAATAACGTTTCTTTAATTGTGAACATTGCCCAAAAATATAATCATTCGCAAACTAGGAAAACGCAAGTAAACAAAGCCCCTCACCCTTAAAACTGGAAATACAAAATGAAAAACAAAGTCAAGTGGAACACCCGAATGTACCTAAAGGATTGAATTTGAGAATTCCATATGGTGCTTTTACAGAATTGCCTGTTACTGTCAGTGACATGCAGTCACGGATCCAGGGATTTCAGTTTTTGGTCAAAATTGACAGAAAATGCAAGGGGTTAGCCTTGTTTTTTTTATCAAAATTTGGCCAAAAATTGACTTTTCTCCAAACAATGCAGAACTTCCTTTCGAAGTCAGTGGAGCACTAATCAATACTCAAACACCCAATATTTGGAAGATTTGGGCAAAAACCATCGATTTTGTGAGAAATTAATTTACATTTTTGACTGATTTTACCTCATAATTTCGTCCGTATTTTCTTGTGAAAAGCAAATCTCTTCGACAAAAAAAGTTGGCATGTGTTTTAGGGTTCCTTAGACATCTTTCTAGCAAGTTAAAAGAAATTTCGTTTTTTGGTGAAAATTGAAAAAAAGCAAGGGGTTAGCCTTACTTTTTTATCAAAATTTGGCCAAAAATTGACTTTTCTCCAAACCATGCAGAACTTGCTTTCGAAGTCAGAGAAGCACTAATCAATACTCAAACACCCAATATTTGAAAGATTTGGGCAAAAACCATCGATTTTGTGAGTAATCAATTTACATTTTTGACTGATTTTACCCCATATTTTCATCCATATTTTCTTGTGAAAAGCAAATCTTTTCCAAATTGGAGTTGGAATGTGTTCTAAGGTCCCTTAGGCATCTTTCTAGCAAGTTTCAAGGAAGTTTATTTTTTGGTCAAAATTCAAAAAAATGCAAGGGGTTAGCCTTGCTTTTTTATCAAAATTTGGCCAAAAATTGACTTTCTCCAAACCATGCAGAACTTCCGTTCGAAGTCAGAGAAGCACTAATCAATACTCAAACACCCAATACTTGAAAGATTTGGGCAAAAAACCATCGATTTTGTGAGAAATCAATTTACATTTTTGACTGATTTTACCCCATATTTTTTTGTGAAAAGCAAATCTTTTCCAAATTGGAGTTGGAATGTGTTCTAAGGTCCCTTAGGCATCTTTCTAGCAAGTTTCAAGGTTTTTATTTTTTGGTCAAAATTGAAAAAAATGCAAGGGGTTAGCCTTACTTTTTATCAAAATTTGGCCAAAAATTGACTTTTCTCCAAACAATGCATAACTTGCTTTCGAAGTCAGAGGAGCACTTATCAATACTCAAACACCCAATATTTGGAAGACTTGGGCAAAAACCACCGAATTTGTGAGAAATAAATTAACATATTTGACTGATTTTACCCCATATTTTCATCCATTTTTTCTTATGAAAAGCAAATCTTTTCCAAATTGGAGTTGGAATGTGTTCTAAGGTCCTTTAGGCATCTTTCTAGCAAGTTTGAAGGAATTTTATTTTTTGGTCAAAATTAAAAGAAAATGCAAGGGGTTAGCCTTACTTTTTTTATCAAAATTTGGCCAAAAATTGACTTTTCTCCAAACCATGCAGAACTTCCTTTCGAAGTCAGAGAAGCACTAATCAATACTCAAACACCCAATATCTGAAAGATTTGGGCCAACACCATCGATTTTGTGAGAAATCAATTAACATTTTTGACTGATTTTACCCCATATTTTCATCCATATTTTCTTATATAAAGCAAATCTTTTCCAAATTGGAGTTGGAATGTGTTCTAAGGTCCTTTAGGCATTTTTCTAGCAAGTTTCAAGGAATTTTATTTTTTGTTCAAAATTAAAAGAAAATGCAAGGGGTTAGCCTTGCTTTTTTATCAAAATTTGGCCAAAAATTGACTTTCTCCAAACCATGCAGAACTTCCGTTCGAAGTCAGAGGAGCACTTATCAATACTCAAACACCCAATATTTGGAAGACTTGGGCAAAAACCATCGATTTTGTGAGAATTAAATTTACATTTTTGACTGATTTTACCTCATAATTTCGTCCGTATTTTCTTGTGAAAAGCAAAGCTCTTCGACAAAAAAAGTTGGCATGTGTTTTAGGGTTCCTTAGACATCTTTCTAGCAAGTTAAAAGAAATTTCGTTTTTTGGTGAAAATTGAAAAAAAGCAAGGGGTTAGCCTTACTTTTTTATCAAAATTTGGCCAAAAATTGACTTTTCTCCAAACAATGCAGAACTTCCTTTCGAAGTCAGAGGAGGACCAATCAATACTCAAACACCCAATATTTGAAAGATTTGGGCAAAAACCATCGATTTTGTGAGAACTAAATTAACATTTTTGACTGATTTTACCCCACATTTTCATCCATATTTTCTTTGAAAAGCAAATCTTGTCACAATTGGAGTTGGAATGTGTTCTAAGGTCCCTTAGGCATCTTTCTAGCAAGTTACAAGGAATTTTATTTCTTGGTCAAAATTCAAAAAAATGCAAGGGGTTAGCCTTGCTTTTTTAACAAAATTTGGCCGAAAATTGACTTTTCTCCAAACAATGCAGAACTTCCTTTCGAAGTCAGAGGAGCACTAATCAATACTCAAACACCCAATATTTGAAAGATTTGGGCCAAAACCATCGATTTTGTGAGAAATCAATTTACATTTTTAACTGATTTTACCCCATATATTTTTTTGTGAAAAGCAAATATTTTCCAATTTGGAGCTGGAATGTGTTCTAAGGTCCCTTAGGCATCTTTCTAGCAAGTTTCAAGGATTTTTATTTTTTGGTCAAAATTGAAAAAAATGCCAGGGGTTAGCCTTACTTTTTTATCAAAATTTGGCTAAAAATTGACTTTTCTCCAAACAATGCAGAACTTGCTTTCGAAGTCAGAGGAGCACTTATCAATACTCAAACGCCCAATATTTGGAAGACTTGGGCAAAAACCATCGATTTTGTGAGAATTAAATTAGCATTTTTGACTGATTTTACCCCATATTTTCATCCATTTTTTCTTATGTAAAGCAAATCTTTTCCAAATTGGAGTTGGAATGTGTTCTAAGGTCCTTTAGGCATCTTTCTAGGAAGTTTCAAGGAATTTTATTTTTTGGTCAAAATTAAAAGAAAATGCAAGGGGTTAGCCTTGCTTTTTTATCAAAATTTGGCCAAAAATTGACTTTTCTCCAAACCATGCAGAACTTCCTTTCGAAGTCATAGAAGCACTAATCAATACTCAAACACCCAATATCTGAAAGATTTTGGCCAAAACCATCGATTTTGTGAGAAATCAATTAACATTTTTGACTGATTTTACCCCATATTTTCATCCATATTTTCTTGTGAAAAGCAAATCTTTTCCAAATTGGAGTTGGAATATGTTCTAAGGTCCCTAAGGCATCTTTCTAGCAAGTTTCAAGGAATTTTATTTTTTGGTCAAAATTGAAAGAAAATGCAAGGGGTTAGCCTTGCTTTTTTAACAAAATTTGGCCAAAAATTGACTTTCTCCAAACCATGCAGAACTTCCTTCCGAAGTCAGAGAAGCACTAATCAATACTCAAACACCCAATATTTGAAAGATTTGGGCAAAAACTATCGATTTTGTGAGAAATAAATTTACATTTTTGACTGATTTTACCCCAAATTTCCGTCCATATTTTCTTTTCAAAATCAAATCTTTCTACAATGGAGTTGGAATGTGTTTTACGGACCCTTAGACATCTTTCTAGCAAGTTACAAGAAATTTCGTTTTTTGGCAAAAATTGAAAAAAATGCAAGGGGTTAGCCTTACTTTTTTATCAAAATTCGGCCAAAAATTGACTTTTCTCCAAACACTGCAGAACTTCCTTTCGAAGTCAGAGGGGCACCAAACAATACTCAAACACCCAATATTTGAAATATTTAGCAAAAGCCATCGATTTTGTGAAAAATAAATTAACATTTTTGACTGATTTTACCCAATATTTTTGTCCATACTTTCTTTTGAAAATCAAATCTTTCTACAATGGAGTTGGAATGTGTTTTAGTGTCCCTCAAACATCTTTCTAGCAAGTTACAAGAAATTTCGCTTTTTTGTGAAATTTGAAAACAATGCAAGGGGTTAGCCTTACTTTTTTATCAAAATTTCGCCAAAAAATTGACTTTTCTCCAAACAATGCAGAACCTCTTTTCGAAGTCAGAGGAGCACCAATCAATACTCAAACACCCAACATTTGAAAGATTTGGGCAAAAACCATCGATTTTGTGAAAAATAAATTAACATTTTGGACTGATTTTACCCCTATAATTATTTTCGTCCATATTTTCTTTTGAAAATCAAATCTTTCTACAATGGAGTGGGAATGTGTTTTGGGTCCCTTAGACATCTTTCTAGCAAGTTACAAGAAATTTCGTTTTTTGGTGAAAATTGAAAAAAATGCAAGGGGTTAGCCTTACTTTTTTATCAAAATTTGGCCAAAAATTGACTTTTCTCCAAACAATGCAGAACTTCCTTTCGAAGTCAGAGGAGCACCAAACAATACTCAAACACCCAATATTTGAAAGATTTGGGCAAAAACCATCGATTTTGTGAAAAATAAATTAACCTTTTTGACTGATTTTACCCCTATATTTTCGTCCATATTTTCTTTTGAAAATCAAATCTTTCTACAATGGAGTTGGAATGTGTTTTACGGTCCCTTAGACATCTTTCTAGCAAGTAACAAGAAATTTCGTTTTTTTGTGAAAATTGAAAAAAATGCAAGGGGTTAGCCTTACTTTTTTATCAAAATTTGGCCAAAAATTGACTTTTCTCCAAACACTGCAGAACCTCTTTTCGAAGTCAGAGGAGCACCAATCAATACTCAAACACCCAACATTTGAAAGATTTGGGCAAAAACCATCGATTTTGTGAAAAATAAATTAACATTTTTGACTGATTTTACCCCTATATTTTCGTCCATATTTTCTTTTGAAAATCAAATCTTTCTACAATGGAGTTGGAATGTGTTTTACGGTCCCTTAGACATCTTTCTAGCAAGTTACAAGAAATTTCGTTTTTTGGCAAAAATTGAAAAAAATGCAAGGGGTTAGCCTTACTTTTTTATCAAAATTTGGCCAAAAAATTGACTTTTCTCCAAACAATGCAGAACTTTCTTTCGAAGTCAGAGGAGCATCAAAAAAATACTCAAACAACCAATATTTGAAAGATTTGGGCAAAAACCATCGATTTTGTGAAAAAATAAATTAACCTTTTAGACTGATTTTACCCCTATATTTTCGTCCATATTTTCTTTTGAAAATCAAATCTTTCTACAATGGAGTTGGAATGTGTTTTAGGGTCCTTTAAACAGTTTTCTAGCAAGTTACAAACAATTTCGCTTTTTGGTGCAATTTGAAAACAATGCAAGGGGTTAGCCTTACTTTTTTATCAAAATTTGGCCAAAAATTGACTCTTCTCCAAACAATGCAGAACCTCTTTTCGAAGTCAGAGGAGCACCAAACAATACTCAAACACCCAATATTTGAAAGATTTGGGCAAAAACCATCGATTTTGTGAAAAATAAATTAACATTTTTGACTGATTTTACCCCAATATTTTCGTCCATATTTTCTTTTGAAAATCAAATCTTTCTACAGTGGAGTTGGATGGAATGTGTTTTACGGTCCCTTAGACATCTTTCTAGCAAGTTACAAGAAATTTCGTTTTTTGGCAAAAATTGAAAAAAATGCAAGGGGTTAGCTTTACCTTTTTATCAAAATTTCGCCAAAAAATTGACTTTTCTCTGAACAATGCAGAACTTTCTTTCGAAGTCAGAGGAGCATCAAAAAAATACTCAAACAACCAATATTTGAAAGATTTGGGCAAAAACCATCGATTTTGTGAAAAATAAATTAACATTTTTGACTGATTTTACCCCATATTTTCGTCCATATTTTCTTTTGAAAATCAAATCTTTCTACAATGGAGTGGGAATGTGTTTTAGGGTCCCTTAGACATCTTTCTAGCAAGTTACAAGAAATTTCGTTTTTTGGTGAAAATTGAAAAAAATGCAAGGGGTTAGCCTTACTTTTTTATCAAAATTTGGCCAAAAATTGACTTTTCTCCAAACAATGCAGAACTTCCTTTCGAAGTCAGAGGAGCACCAATCAATACTCAAACACCCAATATTTGAAAGATTTGGGCAAAAACCATCGATTTTGTGAAAAATAAATTAACATTTTTGACTGATTTTACCCCTATATTTTTCATACATATTTCTTGTGAAAAGCAAATCTTTTCAAAATTGGAGTTGGAATGTGTTCTAAGGTCCCTAAGGCATCTTTCTAGCAAGTTTCAAGGAATTTTATTTTTTGGTCAAAATTGAAAAAAAATGCAAGGGGTTAGCCTTACTTTTTTATCAAAATTTGGCCAAAAATTGACTTTTCTCGAAACAATGCAGAACTTCCTTTCGAAGTCAGAGGAGCACTAATCAATACTCAAACACCCAATATTTGGAAGATTTGGGCCAAAACCATCGATTTTGTGAGAAATCAATTTACATTTTTGACTGATTTTACCCCATATTTTCTTATGAAAAGCAAATCTTTTCCAAATTGGAGTTGGAATGTGTTCTAAGGTCCCTTAGGCATTTTTCTAGCAAGTTTCAAGGATTTATATTTTTTGGTCAAAATTGAAAAAAATGCAAGGGGTTAGCCTTACTTTTTTATCAAAATTTGGCCAAAAATTGACTTTTCTCCAAACAATGCAGAACTTGCTTTCGAAGTCAGAGGAGCACTTATCAATACTCAAACGCCCAATATTTGGAAGATTTGGGCAAAAACCATCGATTTTGTGAGAATTAAATTAACATTTTTGACTGATTTTACCCCATATTTTCATCCATATTTTCTTGTGAAAAGCAAATCTTTACCAAATTGGAGTTGGAATGTGTTCTAAGGTCCCTTAGGCATCTTTCTAAAAAGTTTCAAGGAATTTTATTTTTTGGTCAAAATTGAAAGAAAATGCAAGGGGTTAGCCTTGCTTTTTTATCAAAATTTGGCCAAAAATTGACTTTCTCCAAACCATGCAGAACTTCCTTTCGAAGTCAGAGAAGCACTAATCAATACTCAAACACCCAATATTTGAAAGATTTGGGCAAAAACTATCGATTTTGTGAAAAATAAATTTACATTTTTGGCTGATTTTACCCCATATTTTTCATACATATTTTCTTGTGAAAAGCAAATCTTTTCAAAATTGGAGTTGGAATGTGTTCTAAGGTCCCTTAGGCATCTTTCTAAAAAGTTTCAAGGAATTTTATTTCTTGGTCAAAATTTAAAAAAATGCAAGGGGTTAGCCTTGCTTTTTTAACAAAATTTGGCCGAAAATTGACTTTTCTCCAAACAATGCAGAACTTCCTTTCGAAGTCAGAGGAGCACTTATCAATACTCAAACACCCAATATTTGGAAGATTTGGGCCAAAACCATCGATTTTGTGAGAATTAAATTAACATTTTTGACTGATTTTACCCCATATTTTCATCCATATTTTCTTGGGAAAAGCAAATCTTTACCAAATTGGAGTTGGAATGTGTTCTAAGGTCCCTTAGGCATCTTTCTAAAAAGTTTCAAGGAATTTTATTTTTTGGTCAAAATTGAAAGAAAATGCAAGGGGTTAGCCTTGCTTTTTTATCAAAATTTGGCCAAAAATTGACTTTCTCCAAACCATGCAGAACTTCCTTTCGAAGTCAGAGAAGCACTAATCAATACTCAAACACCCAATATTTGAAAGATTTGGGCAAAAACTATCGATTTTGTGAAAAATAAATTTACATTTTTGGCTGATTTTACCCCATATTTTTCATACATATTTTCTTGTGAAAAGCAAATCTTTTCAAAATTGGAGTTGGAATGTGTTCTAAGGTCCCTTAGGCATCTTTCTAGCAAGTTTCAAGGAATTTTATTTTTTGGTCAAAATTGAAAAAAAATGCAAGGGGTTAGCCTTACTTTTTTATCAAAATTTGGCCGAAAATTGACTTTCTCAAATAAATTTTCGTCCATTTCTTTTAAATAGGAAATCTGTCTACAATAGTCAGAGGAGCACTAATCAATACTCAAACACCCAATATTTGAATTTGAAAAAAATTCAAGGGGTTGCTTTTTTATCAAAATTTGGCCAAAAATTGCTTTTACCTCAAATTTCCGTCCATATTTTTTTGTGAAAAGCAAATATTTTCCAAATTGGAGTTGGAATGTGTTCTAAGGTCCCTTAGGCATCTTTCTAGCAAGTTTCAAGGATTTTTATTTTTTGGTCAAAATTGAAAGAAAATGCAAGGGGTTGGCCTTGCTTTTTTATCAAAATTTGGCCAAAAATTGACTTTTCTCCAAACCATGCAGAACTTCCTTCCGAAGTCAGAGGAGCACTAATCAATACTCAAACACCCAATATTTGGAAGATTTGGGCCAAAACCATCGATTTTGTGAGAAATCAATTAAAATGTTTAACTGATTTTACCCCATATTTTCGTCCGTATTTTCTGTTGAAAAGCAAATCTTTCTACAAATGGATTTGGAATACGTTCTAGGGTCCCTTAGGCATCTTTCTAGCAAGTTAAAAGAAATTTCGTTTTTTGGTGAAAATTGAAAGAAAATGCAAGGGGTTAGCCTTACTTTTTTATCAAAATTTGGCCAAAAAATGACTTTTCTCCAAACAATGCATAACGTGCTTTCGAAGTCAGAGGAGCACTTATCAATACTCAAACACCCAATATTTGGAAGACTTGGGCAAAAACCATCGATTTTGTGAGAAATAAATTAACATTTTTGACTGATTTTACCCCATATTTTCATCCATATTTTCTTATGAAAAGCAAATCTTTTCCAAATTGGAGTTGGAATGTGTTCTAAGGTCCTTTAGGCATCTTTCTAGCAAGTTTCAAGGAATTTTATTTTTTGGTCAAAATTAAAAGAAAATGCAAGGGGTTAGCCTTGCTTTTTTATCAAAATTTGGCCAAAAATTGACTTTTCTCCAAACAATGCAGAACTTTCTTTCGACGTCAGAGGAGCACCAATCTATACTTAAACACCCAATTTTTAAAAGATTTGGGTAAAAACCATCGATTTTGTGAGAAATAAATTATCATTTTTGAATGATTTTACGCTATATTTTCTTTTGAAAAGCAAATCTTGTCACAATTGGAGTTGGAATGTGTTCGAAGGTCCCTTAGGCATCTTTCATCTTTCTTTGTTCTAAATATTAGAAAAACAAGATGGCAGGTTATCATCGAGCACTACTGAGATGAGTATATTTTGGTCGCCTGTATCAAAGTTGCATTTTTTTTTGCAGATTGCGCTTGGCGAAGCCTAACAAAATTCCATTTGTATTTGTTCCCTATATAGACCAATCTAAAAAGAAAGTCCCCACTTCAAATACTTGTTTTTCCTAACTCAAAAACTATTGAGCACCTTTCGCTCAAAATAACGACTAATCAGTACAGAAATTCCTTAGCAATCCAGCCATACTCTTTATTCGGCCCAAACAGTGACAATATGTAAAAATGTGTGCAATTTATGACAAATGGTACCGAAAACAGTTGCACTTTTGTGTACGTGCATGTTATGGTTCACACTCACCTTGCAGTATACAAAAGTGCAACTTTTTTCGTTACCATTTGTCATAAATAGTATAATCGTGTTCACTTTATCACTGTTTTGGGCCAAACAAAGAGTATGGCTGGATATCTAAGTAATGTCTGCACTGATCAGTCGTAATTTGACCAAGATGTGCCCAGTAGTTTTTGAGTTAGAAAAAAAAAATATTAAGGGGGGACTTTCTTTTTTGGTCGAGTGTAGCTGTTATTCAGGTCATCCATCTTTGGAAAGTGACGGCGCCAGACTCTACATTTTTTTTGCGGGGAAGGGGCAAGTGGAGTATGGGGGGGGGGGGGCAGTCACAATAATATTCCGATTGAAATAAACATCAGAGGCAGTGTGGAGAGTGTTTGTCTGCCAAAGTTTGTATAATGATATATATGGGCCAACTGTGTGCACAGAACCAAAATATATACTGTACTATACTACACTGTACTAACAGCGAAGGAAATAAATAAGAACTAATTTCTACGTTGACAACGTGTGGGGTGGGGGAATACTGGGCAGGGTGGGGTCAAGAGAAAAACTTAGGGGGCACTCTCCCCCCCCCCCCATCCGGCCAGTGGGACAAGTTGCTTCATCACGCGCTCTGATGTGTCTATATAAGCTCGACCTTGCCAAAAAAACTCACCTGCAATGGCGAAATCAAAGATAGCTCCTATCAGAAGGGACGTCGTCAAGAGGCGCAGCATGCTGATGTCTTCCAAACGTCGCACAAAGCAGTGGGCAAATTTCTTAATATTCTAAAGCTACACCAAAACTGTATAGTATAAAACATAAAGCAGCAATTACCCCACCAACTTAGGATGAGGAACAGTCATCATGGTTGAAATCATTCCGAGGCGTTTGGGCCCTCGTAGTGAGAACAATTGCTGAACATTTCAAATGCAACTGGCGGTATACCCTCGTGAAAACTTGTGCCAACGTGCATATATAGCTGTATTTCCACCTTGTTGGCGAGTATCGAATAAATCACCACAAAGTACCCAACCTTTTGTTGTTATGATCAATCGAAAAAATCACGAGAACAAACATAAAAGGATCAGCCAACACGGGTCACCTTACAATCAACAACTGACCTTCATAAACCGAAATGGGGTCCGAAACTTTTGTCACCATGTACATGTAGGGCCCACATGTAGGGCCCACATATGGGCTATGACTATTTATTATAACGCGACTCACTCAAACTCAATTTGTGATTTGCCAGGAAAGTAGAAAAGGCTGAAATGACTGATTCACTGCAGGCGCATCGCTGAAAGCATAAAAGATTGAAAATATCAAGCCATAGCTATTTACCGAATCGTGGACAATTATATTTCCAAAGAGCAGATGCCTCAGAGTGGAACCAATGGTCATCCCCGGGGAGATGACTATGGGCACCGATGACTTAAATAGAAAACAATCCATCAAGTCGAAAAGGGGGGGGGGGGGAAGATGCCCCTCTACGAGAGCATCTAAACACGGCATCGTCATGCAGTGATAATTTCCTAAAACTTCTTCTTTTCACTTTGGCACGATCTGAGGTCGAGCCTGCCGATATCAAATTCACACTAACATCGTACAAAAGTGGGCCATGCCAAGCTTTTACCGGGTCGTTTGTGTTCATCATCCACTGGAGATTCCCAAGGTGTCAAATGAGCAAGGACAATCAGACAAAGAAGGAATTATGTGCCACTTATTACTGGACGACCCATCAGCTGATATCTTGGCGCCAAAACCTGGGTCTGTGCCTCCCACAAAATGATCAGGACACCTTCAAGAAATTGTTTGCTATGTGTATATTATTCTTCAGTAGGGTTGGTCATCAATGGTGAATTAATATTAATTTACCAGTTCACGTCGTTGAAATAGTTTTGTGTAATTATCAACTCATTAAAAAAAAAAATCAATAAGCAATTAGCAGTTAATTAAACCTATATTATATTCGGAAATTCTCGGGCGCTTTCCGATTGTCGCCGAAACGAATTCGGCAAACTTCGGAAATTTTCGGAAAAAGGAGGTCCTCCCGTTTTAGTCCCGTGACGTAAATTGTAATACAATGTATTACCGGAGGCTACAAGACCTAAGATTCATCGGGAATAGTCAGAATTTTTTGGTATGGGAACCAGATTATTTCATTATCGTCCTAGTACAGGGTGAGTAAAACAAAAGCGGAACCGAACCCCCCAAAATTATGCTCATATTAAAAAAAAAATGTAGCACCAAAAATAATAATGACTGGAAAGTCAATTTCATAAGTTACCTTTATATGAACAAAATACTGAAATTGCTCAATCCGTTCAACGAATATCACCATTTGAACACAATGACCCTTAAACCTCTCGTGTAAAAATGCGATGTCAAGAATCGTCGTCACAATTGTCTACAAACATCACCAAAAACTTTAGATTAAAAGTTAAATATATTCGACAAAGTCCTTTTGAAGGCCCGTCTTAAAAAAATTTAAAAAAAGATTGTATAAATCATATTGTTTGCCTAACCATGGCAATCAATATATTGTGTACTGCACTACTGTTGTTGACCGTTGTTGAAACAAGTATTCTGTGTCATTTTTTGTTGTTGATCCAAACAGTCAGAAAACACAATAAAATGCTTTTTGGGGAACGAAACAGGTTTTGCCAATCGAAGTTCTAAAGTTTTTTCACAAACTCAAAGAGAGTTTATGACATTACCCTTAGGGTGGGGCTGCAAAGGATGCAAATGTCTTGGAACTGCTGAGGCTGACGGACAATGTAACTGACTGTAAAAAGCAAGCCAGTAAAAGCCCCATGTAATGCATTTTCCCAATTCAATCCTTAATGTACATTCTTGTTTTCCACTTGACTTTGCTTTTCATTTTGTATTTCCAGTTGTAAGGGTGACGGGCTTTGTTTTGTTGCGTTTTCCCCCCTATTTTGCGAATTACTGTATTTGTTGGGAATGTTCACAATTAAAGAAACGTTATTTGAAAGATGTAAATAATGTTTTTATTACAATGTACATCTTTTTTCCCCCGGTATAATATGGCGTTTCTTACGTCAATTTGAAATTGCGCCATATAGTTATATTGATCGAACGAAACTCCGTTTTAATTATCGTCAATTATGATTCATTGATTCATGACATAGACCTCTGTTTCATTTTCAAAACTACCGTACATCTGCCGAGCAGATGTAAATATCAAAATAAACCAAAGTATAAAAGATAGAGGATGAAAATAAATCAAAAAGTTATGTGCTAGTCAAGCTTTCAGGGATTGGTCTGAGCCATAACAATGCCCCAGCCAATCCCTTAGTTCTCTTCCGGGGTCTCGGCGTCCCCGACCAATACACACTTCCTTCCCTATCCATCCATATAACCCCGGAGGGCCAGGCACCATGTAAAAGCAAAGAGCTAAGGGAGGAACAGGGCGGCACCCTAAGCCCTGACCCCCGAGTGGTCAGTACGTGCCCTGAACCTGTACGAAGGCGCCAACCTGGAACTCGCGGACAGTACCAGCAGCAGTGCTTACCGATTAAGCTAAGGTACCGTTGGTGATTTACGACGGGAAATTAAATCTCTTATAGTCAATGACTGAACGCGTACGTTAAAAACCAAAATGACACCAGCGGGATTCGAACCCCCGACCCTCCACTCTCGGGTCAGCAATTTAACCGCTAGGCTATTTCACTAGTCACATTCTCTTTCTTGTTTAAAACATAGACATTCCATGCACCGTATTCACAAACGGAATTGTTTCATTAATTTGTTAAGTGCTACATTTTCTTTTCCGGCCAATTATACATGTAGTTGTGCTCTGTTGCGTAACGTCATTTGTGTATATTCTTATCTTCTTCTTCGCTCTCGTTTGCTTTCAGCAACCCCCCGCCAATGCAGGCATCAGTCGCCTATGTTCCAATCTCAGCTTACTTAGCTATGCAGTTTCAGGCGCGGTTCTAGAGCCCATATTTTGGGGTGTTAGCCGGGGTGGATCCAGAAATTGTTACAGGGTGGCGTGCTGAATAGACCGTTTTTCTCAAGACACTTAATAGGCATCCAAAAGTCAATGGGTGGGGTGGGGAGGTTCGTACCTATTTTTAATGGGGAGCGCTTATAAAATCCGACAATCATGCACACTGCCCCCTTCTCACGACTATTTATTTTTAGGGGGAGACAGTTCGCATGTTACGTCACCTTCTAACAATTGCTACTACCATGCTTTTTTAATGGAATTCTTTTTTTCCGGAGGGGGGGGGCTAAACAAGAGTTTTCAGATCGTGTAAATCAGCGTTTTCAGAGCTATTTAAAATTCAATTGGAAAAGACTGAGCATGCCAGAGACCTTGTACAGTATATCACAATTTATTGACAACGCTTGTGCTCATATAATTTTGCAAAATAAATCAAAGCATATGTACAAAATATAAAAACTGAAATAATTGCAATTTTAAAAATCACGTATTCCTCCCAAATATAAATTTGATGCAGGAAAAGGAAAACAAATACTAACCATCAAAAAAGCGCGAGGAAAAAATACAAGTTTATAACAAAACTCAATCTTCCTACTTAACCTTCATTATAAACATTTTTCATTACTGAATGATCGTCAATATTTAAAGACAACAGCTTTGTGATTAAAGAGTATTATAGTAAGTATTATCACAGTTTTTGTTCACAAAATGTGTTTGTTAGTATATGCAGAGTACATTTAGAGATAACAAATCAGAATGAATAATCCATGCAAGAATGAACTATACGTTAACTATTTGTTGGATAGCATTTTTATAGGCCTAAGACTAAAGTGAAATATTGAAGATCTAATAAAACGTACACTACTGACGTAACTTCCCAATCGTTAAAAACGGTACAATATTAACAAATATGAACCACTCCCTTATGTACGTGATCCCTTTGGCAAAATGTACTATATCGCGAGAATGCAATCCGTAAGACTAGCAAAATAAGTCCGAGTTGGTTCAAATTTAAACATTGGTAACAAGATCGAAAATGAATAAATGTTTCAGGCTGAAGGTGTACAGATAACTTCAATGTAACAATATTGATAAAGGGTGATTTGGCACCAGTCCTTTTTTGAGCAGGTTTCTGCAATAATGCAGTATCGAACCAACGCTAAATGTTAGAATTTGAAATCTTGCCATTAAGTTATTGCTCTCGTCTCTTCAGTAAGGAATGTACAAGAATAATTCTTCAGTAATATTAAACAATTTAACAACACACTTTTATGTTATGTTGCTTCACATGGGGCTTTGGTTGTGCAATGCAAACTTAACTTCACACTTTTCAGATTACAAAAGTAACGTTTGGATTCTCATAACAACATTTACTATTTCATCTAAAATATGTTTCTCCGTTCAGTCTACAGTGACTTTTCAAGAAAAATTCTTACTGTGTTTTTAGAATCACTGGGAATTACTAGGGCACGGAATAATCACACACTCAAATATCTTGTCAACAGTTGTGATTTGGTTAATACACTTTTTATATTCATTTACACTGATATGTTATCATAAATATATGTTGGTTTCATTGACTGTACAATAAGCATGTGAATAAACGCGCGATAAAAACATGTACAGCATTAAAACTGTTGAAACGTAGCTGGCTTTTAGGACAACTAACTATCGAAATGCAACAGAAAAAAACATTTAAAGAAATAAACTTACAGACGATTCAAAATAACGAGCACTTGATTATGGTTCAATTTAATTTATTGTAAAGCACACAGTGAATTTTATAATGCTGGATTTAACATGATACTACTTCTCAAATGTTTCGTAAAACACATTAGACTAGAGGGGTAATAATGGCAATTTTTTTCTCTGATTAATTCCTTTCAAATTTTAACAGTTACTTTCCAAGCAAATAGCATAAACATATAATGTCCTTGGAACGGTCCTAGGAAAAAAAGTACAAACTTGTTGCATTTCTTCAAATTTAATATAAATCTCCTACTTAATGATTGGCAAATGAACAGATAACAAAATCAAGATGGCGATCGCTATGTCAATTAAAAAAATTACCACATTAAAAAAATTATTCCATACAGTTTTTAAATGTACACACATGATTAGAACACACCTCTTTATATAATGAGACCATCCACTTTAAATGGACAGATATATGCTGTACTTACAATTTAAACAATACGGTACAAATTATCTTACATTTGGAAATTGGCGTGGGGGAAGTTTTAGTCCTTACAAGTCAATCACGACTCAAGCAAAGTAAATTTAGTGTCACGTCAATTCATAAGCTTAAAGTTGTCAAAAGCTGTCCTTAAAGCTACAGTCTATCATTTGCAGCTATCCAAAAAGTAACAAACGCAATTATTGTTGAAAAGCATACTTGGTTTGAAGATGGTAATGGGACTAAACTCCCTGTGAAATTATTCTTTCTGGCAAGCTGTCATTTTGAAGAAATCAATGAAAAAAGACCTTTCCAACGATGCGTCAAATTACCGTTAGTAGTTCGTTTTTTTATTCGGCGAAGCGCGTGCAAGCGTTGACACGGCACACGCACGCGAGCGGTTGCTATAATTCGTGGGGTCAGTGCGCAACATCGTATAGCTGCAATGGGCTCAGTGAGAATGTGTCTCAGCAAGTTTTGATTTGAAATTGAGATCCTAGAATATTGTTTTCTCGGAATATACCGCATTCACTGAGCTGAAACTTCTTCAGGTTAGTTGTTAAGCACCCTTAACAACTAACCTGAAGATTTTGAGCAGTTTTGTTGCTTCAAACGAACATAACGTCCAAATTACAAATGATGGACGCTTCCTTTAATTAACCCTAACCCTCCAGGGTATGTTTGCTAGAACCCTACCAAATGAACTGTAGCGACATGCAACACTTGACTAAGTGACAAGCCTGCCAAATGTAGCAAGATCCATCAGGGGAAAAGTCTCAAGGTCTTGTTTGTGGTCACCGAATGCAGCAGGATACAACTGTGGCATTGTTTAATGGGACTAGCTCTCATTGTTCCAGAACCGGCCGTTCATTTACTGGCGTTGATAGCTGAATGCATCAAAGTGCACCAGACTCTTCCACCTGATGCACTGTGTTGCGTCTGGCAGGGTTAGGGTTAAATAATCGCTGTTCATCCCCTTTTGACCATACTTGTACCTTGCCTTGTACCTTGATTTGTGATAGACTTGTGAGTTGACTTGTGTTTTGACTTGAGTTTGACTTTTGATTTCACTATGCTTCAAGTTGTTGCAATTTGATTTGTGATTTTACTAATGTTTGACTTATGATTGACTCATAAATAAATCTGACAGACATGTGATTGATTACGTGACTGATTTTGTGATTGACTTGGCCACAACTCTAGGGGTTGGCGTGGTGGTGGATGGTTCATCCACTGAAGTTACTGAAGTCCATCTTCAGTTTGATGCTGGGAGCTGCCGGTGCGACCTGCTTGAGCTGCACGTGCTGCGTCTTCTGCTTGTTCACGGCCGCCTGGTTGGCACGGATGGCGCCCTCCAGCTTGGCCTTGAGGTCGGGCGCCGAGCCGATGACGGACTTGAAGGCTGCGGGGTAGTTCGGACCGATCTTCATGAGCTTCTGCAGGGCTTGTTCGTGGAGGGTTCGGCTCTGCTTGGAGGTGGAAGGTAGGATGGTGGTAGGTACTAGCAGACTGATCAGGATAGGTACTAGGAGAGCCAAGAGCTGCACCCCTGAAAGACAGAGAATGAAAATCTGGAGTGTCAGTGACCTCATTAAAGGGAATGGCATATAAATGCCGTCGATGGCGGATATCACTCGCAGGTGAGTAATGGTGTCTACCAAGGAGTCTTTAGTTGGGTTTCAATCATAGAGCTATATCGCTGACTCGATGTACAAAGTAATGCCTGATGGGCGCATCCATGTTTGTGCACAAACCTATGGAAAACTCGAAATTTTGTACGGCTTTTGTACGGCTATTTGCATATGTGCGTTTGTATTCCATACCGGTGCATCATCAAAGCCCATACGCCCAAAACCGAAACGCATGATTAGCAAATGAGCGTTTCATTTTGCTCTACGCAAACAGCGCAACGTGTGCGCGTCCCTCCGCTGCAGATGCTTTTCGCCGTGAGGTTTTTTGAACCGTCATAACGCGCTTAAGTTGTTTGCGTATCTTCTGCTTTTAAAATTCAATCCATCTATTTTGATTGTGTTCTACAAACACGCACATAAATGGAGTTAGCGCTCTAGTAATTTAATATAGCACTATGGTTTCAAAGGACACTTTTGTGTCTTATAGGTATATCCTGGATTTACAATGAAATTTTGGGCAATCCAACTTGAGACATACCTACAACTCTACAAGAGCAGTAATCAAACGATTTGTACATTTCAGGTTTGGTGAAACTTGTAAAAAGCAATTTACAACAGCAGTTTCTTTCTATATGTATGCATTCGAGGATACATGATTAGCTAAGTATTTAGACAAGGCTGTCTGTAAAACAGAAAAGTGGCCTTTCTAGTGAACTGCTTTCATCAGGTGCTAGCTGCTTTGAATCCCCTGATAGATGATGGGACTTCTTTGCATGGTTGTAAAAGCAGAAGGCCTCTGCAAGAGTAACCCCCCTCCCCACACTCGTGACAGGGAAAGAGGGAGATGAAGACCACTTACATGCCACTGCTGCCATGCCACGCCCCTGGCACCCATGCAGAGATACAGCAGTTTTGGGTAAATTCATATGAAAATCACTTACCAGTGCATGCCCTGGCAGGGACTGCATTATTGGTACATTGTAAGTTTCCCAACATCTGGAAAATTTTGGGCTATCGAGTGTTTCCACTAAGTTTTTGGTCCCCCATAAAGGTATCATAAAAATGATGTGTGCTCCCCGCAACTACATACACGGCCTAATGGCATAAATGGGGATCTGGCAACAGTAGGGACAAGGGGACAAGCTGGTCTATAGAAATTTACCCAACAAATGAACACTATTGAGTAAGGAATTTCAAAAGACAGAAGGGAGAACAAAATCGGGAAATCAATATTAGGCTTTTCCCTTCACCGACGTATAAACATTGTATACCGCCAGAGTGAAAGTTGGAAAAAAATCACTCGGGTGGGACTCGAACCCACAACCTCCTGCTTTCTAGTGCAGACGTCTCACCACTCGACCACTGAGCTTGCGGGATTGGTCGGGAAAATAATAAAGTTTACAATTGTGGTACCCCCCAACTACCCACGTGTATGGTGCCTGTGAGTGAATACAGTGTACCAGGCACACCGGAGCTTCTGTCAGCGGTCACACAGTACCACCTACTGTTCCTACAGAGTTGGACCTCCTATCTGACTTACTGTGCGCTTCTTCCGTCAGACTGACGAGCACCTCGAGGACTCTGATAGCCTCTAGGACAACCGGCACCTCATCGTCCTTGTCTGGCTTGTTGCTGCCTACGCCGTGGAGATACTCCACCACCCTGGGCCCCAGCGCATGGATGAATGGGGTTGCAATCTCACGGTGCTTGCATTGGAAGATGGAACACATGGTCTGCAGACTCTTCAGTTTCACCTGCAGAGGGGAAAGAGACACAGGAGAGAGTAAGCATGAAGAAGTTTGATCAAAAAACCAGACAGTTACAAAAAAAATAACAGACACCTTGTTAGGCAGTAGTCACAGAGAATCTTTCTGATCAATTTAGAAAATCTGCCCAGTCTGCATTGAAGTCTCAGTCAAGCCCATTTCATCACCAGATATTTGCTCAAGTTGGATGTCTGACCTTTACGTTCCAACTTAGATTTATGTAAACTGCAGACATGGAGCTGTCAAATTTAAGCAGATGTTTTGTAAGCTGAGTACAATGCAAGTAATTTGTATATGTTTAACCCATTCATCCTTATGCTGTGAAACCCTCTTTTAAAAGAAAACCCGAGTATGGGCTCCGTGGGCCAACGAAAGAGGGCACCTTTTTACCTAGCAACGACATCCCATGGGCGGGACATTTAGCTGGTTGACGCGCAACGTTCCTCCTACTTTGAGTGTGATGCACGTACACCAGGGCATTTTGTACTATGTACACGCAGTGGTACAGCCGCGCGTCGCAGAAAAATTGCTGTCAGGCAAGATGGCGTCGGTTGGTCACCCCTAACTGTACTTTCTTTGCCGGTGAGGGGGTACTTGTGAACATGGCGGACAGAGCTTATATTCAGGTTTTTGCCCGAGCCTATACCAGGATTTCACCACTCTCTCATCTCAACTTTTTATTTCCTTGGGGGAGATTATTACGGTTGACCGGCCACCACCACCAGCAGGAAACAATTATTATCACTTGACTGAATGACTTGCTAGTTTTGCCGAAATTATTCTCGATGGACCTATTCAGAGTTTCAATAAATATAATATTCAGTGTAAAATGTGTTCATGTTCAGTAATAAAATCATCTATTAGTTTTTTTGAATCATTGAAAATGGTCCATGAACAACGGAAATCCTGAAACAGTATGACTATACACAATGTTATCCGATGTAGTACAGTGGAACGCCGCTATAACGAACATCGCGGGATCCACAGAAAATGTTCGTAACAGCGATCGTTCGGTATAGCGATTTTAAGCTGCCCGTGCTCTGGTACTCACTTTTCAATAAATACCCCCCTTTCATAACTCCACCCTGCACGTGTACGCCCTGGTAGTTACTGAAAGACGACTGCGAACACGCGCCGGCTACTGAATTATATAATTACACAGTTTTGAGCTTACTACCTACATCGATGCCGGGGTGGCATTCCCCTTCTATTCCTTGGGGAAATATACAAATATTGAATGCTTCGAGTGGTGTAGTAAAACTAGCCTCCCAAGGTGTTCCATGGACATTCTATTTTCCCGAGGCGAAGCCGAGGGAAAATAGAATGCTCCATGGATCACCGAGGGAGGCTAGTTTTACTTCACCACAAGATAAAGCATTCAATATTTGTTTTATTATACTTCACCCACAGATTCTGCTTGGTTAAAATATTTAAATTATTTAAATCTGAACACAGTTGAAATAAACTTCAATTTCAATACAAACATGGAGGAAAATGTATTTCTCTATACCCCTTCGCGAAATGTTTGAACACAACTCTGCGGCGCGCTCTCTTTGGAACAAAACGCGCTGCGTGCAACACGCACACCAGCATGCATTTGCACACAAATACAGCGCCCCGGAAATAGTACTTTGGTTGCTAATGGTATAGTACTTTGGTTGCTACGGGTATAGTACTTTTGGCCGTGCACAGAATGATAGCAAAAATATAAAGTATCATGTGACTCGCTCTCAGCCAATCAAGACAAAGAATCTGTGGGTGAGGTGTTATAATAGCCACTTGTCGCTCTTCTGTTGACATTTTTGAACAACAATGTTCAGTACGTTTTGTACACAAAAATCAGGAGCGAAGGACGATGTTCGGTAAAGCCGAATGTTCGGTATAGCTGTGTTTGGTATAGCGACGTTCCACTGTAAAGGTGCTAATGTGTTAATTAAGCTGAAAAGTTTCAAATTCTGAGTCAGACGTCTATAAGCATTGGGATTTATTGGGATTTATAAAAAAAAAAAACCCTAAGTGTTTGTACATATCTGGAGAGCAGAAGACTGTCTCAGACACTGAAGTTTTTTAAAAATTATGTGTTATCTATGAGCACACTCTTGGGTGTGCTGACTTCACAAAATAAGAAGCATTTCCGCAATCTACAATCAGCCCCTGGTGAAGTTGATTTACCAATGGTTCGTCGCAGTGCATGGTCTTCTTGAAGAGCTCGATGGCTTGGCACTGGAGACCTGGAACGGCCGAGACAGATGTAGGTGCAGAAGAGACAAAGACAGCAACTGCTAAGAGAACACTGTTCTCATCAACACCTGTCTTGTCTTTGCCTGCAACAACAGAATAGAATTCATCATGTGATAAAGTTACCAGTTTTTGTGCATAACATGGCAATATGGTACTGAATGGAACAAACAATCCAATTAACCAAAACTTACGATTGTAAGTGAATCTACATGTACATGTAAATCAATACTTAAAGGTAGAGTACATCATTTGTCATTTGTTAATTTTTTTTCGTTTGAAGTAACAAAAGTGCTCACAATCTAAAGAAGGGTGCTTAACAACTAACCTGGTTGAGGTGTCAACTCAGTGAATGCTGAATAGTCTGAGTAAACAATATTATAGAATCTCGGTTTCCATTAAAAAGTTGCAGAGTCATGTTTTGAATTACGCCCGAAATCAGCGTCCGGTACACATTCTTATTCAGTCAATTGCAGCTATGGGATGTCACGCTCTCAACTGAGGAATAGCAACCTAACGTATGTGCGTCGTGTCAACGCTTGCACTTATTTATTTACGGCTTTGCCAAATTAAAAATATTCCATTGACAGAAATTTCCAAAAATGCGTCTTTAGACGCATCTTTGGGAATGACCTTCTTTTATTGTTTTCTTCAAAATAACAGCATGCCAGAAAGAATAATCTCACAGGGAGTTTAGTTTCCTTACTATCTTTCAACAAAGTATGCTTTTCAACAATAATTTGGTAGATTACTTGTTGGATAGCTGCAAATGATGCACTCTAACTTTAACCAAATGTAAACTTTCTGTTGCTGAAAATGTCTTTTCTTTTTTCCCAACCCATTTCGACAACAGTTACTGTCATTGACAGTTTTATGGGGAGGACCGTAACAATAGTGCTTTTTGTAATTTTGCTGTTGAAGGGCTAGTGGATAATAAGCATAAATACGGATCTAGAGTTCCTTGGTAAGCTAGGTTTGAATCAGAAATAGGAATCTGTTTATTTCATTTTCCCTTTTTTTTCTATCGGTACTTGCTTTTCACCAGCCCAAGGATAAAAAATTGCATCCTGCTCACCTGGTCTGGCAAAGTCCAGCACAGTGGCCAGCGCACTGCGCAGCAACCTGACCCACTCCTTGACACAGGCCGGGTTGTTGAGATGTCGTGACTGCGTCAGGGTTCGCAGTGCCTGGAGTGAGGCCGAGACCGTGGGGGCGATCTTGCCGTCGATGGAGGGCTCGGCTGTCTCTCGTAGCACCCCGGTTGTCAGGAAGAGGATTGTGGGAAGTACTGATACACTGCCTGAAATGATGCAACATTAGCCAAATCAAAGAGGGTACAAACAAAATTGAAAAAAAACTGAGCATTAAGTTTGAGATTTTGAAGTCTTTGAACTGCCCATATTTAACAGTATTTTCTTAAGCGCCAACTCACATGTAAGCAGTATTTCCAACTACTGTCATTTATTGCAAAAAAAATAGGGTACACAACATTTTCTCTCTCTCTCTCTTCCGGTGAAGATCCGGTAAGACTCTTAATGTCCACAAGATCCAAAAGATCCACAAGATCCTGAAAACCTGAACCCAAAGCCAGTGACGAAGTCATGGTTTCGTTAAACCCAAATCTTAGGCCCATCCGAATTACTTGGATACGGCCTACAGTTACAGTTACACATACATGTATCTCTGGGAAGAGGATTCAGAAGCTTTGACAGGCCAGTGGGTAATTGCAAACCATAGCCATGGAAGTCAGACACGGCCTTACCTGTGGGTGAGCAAAGCTCCGGCAGGCCGGCCATGATACCAACGGTGGTGGATATGAGCACGCTGGCCTCCTCAGACAACCCGGCGTTCTTGGCGTAGCTCTGGATGATTGCGCTGGAGGCGGTAGGGTTGAGGGCTGGTAGCTGCCTGACCAGCAGGCACAGACAGACCTCAAGGGTGGCAAAGACTACCGAGTTGCCCGGGACGATGTCACCGCTCTCTCCACCCTCTTCTTGGAAGACTCCGCCCCCGCTACTTGGATTTGCCTCGGAGCTCTCACCTATATATGACAATAATACAACAATATGATGCCTCTTTAACAAACCATGGCGAGCTTAAGTGACATTTATTCACATGAACAATGTTGTTAAATGTTTTAAAAGACATCTTGAAATAATCACTCTGGGGCTCTAAGGTTGTCAAACTATTTAGAGGTATCTTGAAACAATTGGAGGTGTTTTGAAAAAGTTGCAACTTTAAACTAAAGCAATGTCTGTTCGATGAACAGAACACAGGCTTTTCTGCGTTTGAAAAAATAATACTTCTAAAAAATACTTTTAATAACACAGTACATGTATGTCCAATTTTTGTACAGGAAGAAAATGGAAAAAGTTTTAAAATTAATAAATAAAAGCAGGTGATGACATCATCATGACGCCACTTAAGATATAACATGTTATTAATAGTATCTACTAAATACCCACCAAGTTTCAAGACGATCGGACTGAGCCTTATATGTGAATAGACTGGTTCGCAGTCCCTGGGCCAATTTATTTTTTTTTTCACCACTGTCTCATTCAAAAATATACAAGTTTGGTACTGCTGGAAAAATAGCAGATTACCCACATTATCAAAAATACAATGCTACATGTATTATAAGTACATCCTTTAAATTTTGTTGCGTGTTGCTATCCTTTCAGGGTTTGCCTGGAAACAGTTGCTTGTATATCATACCATTGTCTTTGCTTTCCTCGGCCAGTCTTTCCTCCATGGCCTGAATGACCCTCTTGACCACCCCAGTGACCAGCAGATGAGTGCTCAGTGTCTCCCTGGTCAGCAGCAGCCTGTGCATGACGTTCAGGAGCTCCACGGCCAACGAGGGGTTGGAGCTGAGCTGAGCCCTGGGCCAGGCCGAGTCCAGCAGGGTCTGGACGGCCTGGAGGCAGTAGTGGACACTCTGGATGGGTTCGGCTGACCGCTGGCTGGACAGGGCTTCCACACAGACACCTGGGGGAGAGAAGTGGACAGACACTATTAGCACTTGGCTTACACTTCATTTACTCCTTGACTGTATTTAGACCATACAGTGGGTTTTCTGCGGGGAGTACATGTCAAAGGCAGGTCACATTAGGGCAGTATAAGAACAGATGGGTTATCAAGGAATTGTTTGGAATCCTTCACCCATTATGCAATTAAATCAGCAAACATAAATTTAGCACATTTTTTCGGTGACTTCCGCATTACCCCAACTCCCTTGCAATTGATTGTGTGAAACATCATATTAAACCCTTTTAATCACTGTAGCATCCGAAACCACCCAAACCCATTACTCCCTGTAAGGCCCGAAAACTGCCCAAGCACTCTATGGTTTTATTGATTTTTCGGTGAATACACACAATGTAACACAATGTAGTGCAGGTGCTTATGGGTTAAAATTAGAGGATTCATGACTGCTCCAACGGTGAATATCAACACTAACAAAACGAATTTACATGTACAACCTGTGAAGAGGCCACACCAAAATTATCAAAATATAAGACATATAGAAAAAAACTATCAGGCTAAGTAGAAAAGGAGATAAAATGTCTGAATAGAATAAAACCTCAAAGCCTATAAAAGCAAAAATGCCCCTTCTCCAAAAAAACAAGAATAATTATACATACAATGTACATACATGTACACATATTATACAATAAAACAACTAGAGCTAGGCACACAAGTTTTATGAGAACAAGCAAATTTTGCTATGCACAAACTGGTTACTATTGAAATACAAAAGGTATATTGCCTCTGAAAATGATTTAGCTCATTTTGTCTTTTGTCCCTTTTCAACTAAGCATGATAAATAAGATTAACCAAAAAACCCTACCTAGTATGAGATGGAAGTAATCCTCTTTCAAGTGTTCAGAGGCCTTCCCCGCCGCCATGCTCAATGGAACCCCCATGCCTGGCAGCACGGGCCCACTGCCCGCCAGACTGCCAAAGCTCCCATCGGCGTTCCTCTCAATGGTCTGGAAGCCGCCGTTATTGAGCCAGAGGGCGGCCGCATAGACGATAGGTGACCAGGCCCGCTGGTAGTGGGGCCGGGTGGTGGAGATGGCGTCCGAGTTGTAGAAGGCCCCGCCGTCCTGGGGTAACTGGCTGGCAAAGTCCGGAGGGAGGGCCAGCAGGGCGTGGTCCCGTAACGCGGCCAGCCAGTACTTGCTCAGGGAGACCAGCTCGGGTTGGACGAGATTCAGGAGGCTGTCTGCGGAGGGGTCGCTGTTGCCATGATAACCGTCCCGGTCGCTGGTGGGCTCGGGAGGGCTTAGATGCTGCTTCATGGCCACTATGTAAACCTGTGAAAAACCAATACAATGTCATTATTTCATCAATGATGTCATTATTATCATTACGACACTTTAGCATAATAGTGACATTTCCGTATTAATGATCTCATTACTATACCAATGGAATCACTACCATAACAATGATCACTGCCTCAATATCATTTCCGTAGCAATGACATATGCTATTCCTATTACAATAACATTACTGCCGTATCTAATCACACTGGCTTAACTTCTGTTACCATAATAATGGCAGAATATCAATAACATCATCAACATCAAAATTTAAAAAAAAACATTAAAAAAAAACAACAACAACAAAACCTCATACTTCCACTACCTTGAGACTCAAACCACCTGTACCAATTGATGGAGAATCCTTTTAGAAGAATTATAATACCAATAAATCTCGATTCGGTCCAGTAGTTTTTGCTGCAGCGAGTGTATTTTGTGAAGGAAAGTTATTTCATGTGGGTATTACTAGATAACAATCCTGCTATCAATTACAATTGAGGAGTGAGGAGTGAGGAGTCGAGGAGGAGAGTGGGAGTGGAGGGGATCGGTATCGTGTTGAGGAGGCATAGGCTGAGGTGGTATGGTCACGCGGAGAGGAAGGAAGATGCCAGCTGGGTCAAGAGGTGTACCAACATAGTCGTGGGAGGGGCTCACACCCGTCGGCCGTCCGCACAAGATGTGGCAGAGTTCCGTGACTGATGACATGCGTCTGCTTGGAGTCAATGCCAGGGACGGGACGGACAGGGCCAGGTGGAGGAGAGCCATAGGGAGAAAGCAGGCCAACCCAGAACAGACTGGACAACGGCCTCATAACCGATGATGATGATGATGGATTACAATGTAAGTCAAATTTCCGGGCGCAGTTTAGTAATTCATCGGGACAAAAATGACCCCCACCTTGCTTCACAAAATAGGCTCCAGAACAAAAACAAAAACTACTGGACCGAATCGGGCAATCGTGGTTGCATTTTCCTTCTTTAAAGATTCTCTATGCTTTGGTATGTGGTTTGAGTCTCAGGGTAGTGGAAGCATGAAGTTCCAGGGTTTTTTTTATCACCCTGTATATGTTACCCTCATTTTGCGAATCATTTGACCCAATCATAGGCTTTATTTTCTTTAACAAATAAATTAAAAGAAGAAATTTGGCCTTTGGATATAGTCAAATTGGAAGTTGGAAACTAAAAAAAAGAGCCCTTAATGTCTAAGGAAACTGGATAGAATTACAGATCTGCTTTGCAAATGAGATTTTGTTTTAAAAAGACATTGTCTTTCAGTCATGAATAAAATACGCACGAACAAAATCACAAAAATATTTTTTTTGTAATGGCAGTAATATCAACAACATCATCAGTCAGAGACGAACCTCACTTTGCGAATCACTTGGCTGAATGATAGGCTTTATTAAGGGAATAAATGTGTGCTCGAGAGGTTTTTATCACTCTGGTTAAGACCACTTAGAGTCTGGGTGCTGATAATTACCCGAGCCGGAGGCGAGGGTAATTATCAGCACCCAGACTCTAAGTGGTCTTAAACAGAGTGATAAATACCGACCGAGCACATATTTATTCCCATTCATAAATACCTTTTCGGTTAAAAGATATCAAATAATTCGTTCAAAAAATCCCTATTTTGTTCAACAAGTTCACTTCATGCTTTTTGAAACATCCCTTTGGCAAAATAATGGAGTGTTCAGCTGGCGAGTAAGATGTAAACAACCCTTTTATGGCGATTGACGCGCGCGTGGCATGTTCTGCCCGATGTCGCACCTGGGGCGTTGCGTTTGGAATTTTGAACTGTAAAATTCTGACTCACTGGTAGTGTTGCGCATGCCTACGTGAGGATTGTGAATATTCAACCAATGAAACGGTAAGAGGCACTGGATTTTTAGGAGTCCACATTTTATTGTGACACTGGAAAAGTGTTTAAGACCAGCTAGCCATGTCTTTATCATCCGTTTAAGACCGGCCGTGTGACGGGCTCTCGACCAATAGGAATAGCTAAACTGTCTGAGGTATTTATGATTATTTTTTTATGCATGAACAACATTACAAACATGCTTTCCTTTTAATATTCAAGTATTTTCTTCACTCCTTGTCACAAGAAATTTAATTTCAGTAAACCACATGACAATGTTTAAAATTTGTTAGATAAAAGGAATACTGCCATTGCAGTTTATATGTACAGGAATTTTTCAAATCTAAATATCATGGAAAAACAAATCACAAAAGGGAATTGATGACTTACATTATGAATTAATGTGCAAATCTGTAAAAAATCAATCAATCAATAAATAGGATTGTTTTTTCCTTGTCACTGTTCTGTCCTTTATAGTGTAAAATTCCAAAGTACAACTTTCAATTCTGGTTTATCAGTCTCTACGCGTACATGTAGTTGTCACAGCTAGATACCAATTCGCCAATGCACTATATCAAATGTGGTTTAAAGGGAATGTACATGTACAACATTTGCTTTTGCTGCAATTTTCAGAAATAAATGGATTTGAAGGATTAGAATGTTACAGCAAATATTGTTAAACTGACTTGTTTCACGTTTTGGGATTGTGAAGGCTGGAAAAACCAAGAAAACCAATCATGTTCTTGTAGTCTGGTTCCCTGACCCCACTTAAGATGAAACAGATCGATTTGTAGACTTCGGGGAATTGTAAGGTCAGATAATCAGTCTGGCAGGCTTGTACCCCTTCACAGGTGTGAAATCAATTGCAAAGAAAATGCGGAATAACTAAATATGATAAGAAGGAGCAGTTTTTAAAAATAAGCCAGTTTTTTCCAACGCTGGTCAGCCGACCAGCATTGGAACAATACTTTTTTTCTTGAAAATGTCAGCACACCAGGAGCCACGATTTTACAGGATGCTTTAGCTTGTCATTCCCTGACAATCCAGTAAGGAATTTCGTGATAATTTGATCATTTTGTTTTTTGACATTTGCAAATGTTGTATCTTCCCTTTAATTTATCAAAACTATGTACACAAATATCCCTGATGTGTGTGCTCTGCTTGATAGTAATCAAATTCCTGCACCAGTCATACGTGTAATTTAAATGTCATCCATAATGTGTGTACATGTATGTGCACAAAATCGAGGTTAACTTCCGATGTTCTGGGCTGTCACTGGCAAATTGAAGTCATGTCATCACCATGATCACAGCATTTATCACTTTTACATGTGTGTACACTGTTTATTCAAGGCAACTTTTAATGTGCCCCATGTATCTCTGTTGTTTGATTACAGCCAGCACTGTCACTGGCAATCTGAATCAATGCACAGTCATCAAATTTCTCCTCAATACAAGCGAAGTAGGATGCTTCCCGCCCACCTTTATTCTTGTGACTCGCACCACGGCATTATGCACGCACAGAAAACACAAGAGTGTCCGTATTCTATTCGCATGTTAAAGCTGATACTCGGATTTCATCGAGTCCTCTGTCATGAACCTCCGCAAATGCAGAGCTGAAGTTCGAGCTGTTTTGGCACAAACAAGTTAATATACGTGTATGGCTAATATTTAACAGTCACTGGACTGTGGCAATACATATCAGTTGTCAATGTCCAGCTATTCTGAGACGGGAACAGTACACTGTTAAATGAAAGTCCTCTTTTGGCCTTGTCTTAATGGTTATCTCTCAGAGACAATGTAAAATTGAGTCCAGAATTTGACTTACATGTACAACCTGAAATTTGGTTACTTAATACTGGAGTGTCTACGATGGATTTGGACATGGGGAATACTACAGGTTCTGCGCCTGATGGACTCTCCAGGAATGACCCTCTGCCAGAAATCCTGATCGGCACAGCTGGATTTGTGGGCAATCTTCTGGTGATTGTCAGCATCGTACGGGCAAAGTTCATGCACAACGTCACCAGTAGGATCCTCGTCAGCTTGGCAGTGTGCGATCTGCTGGTCTGCTTGAACGTTGTGCTCTTCAGCTCTGCCGTACTGGACGTTGGAGAATCATTCCCGGCCCAGAGCGCATTCATGGGGTACCTGGCCTGCAAGCTGTTTGGCGACCGCATTCTAGTCTGGATACCATCCACAACGTCTGTAATGCACTTGATCCTCGTGACCTATGAACGATACGTAGCCATTGTGCGACCCTTCCGGTATGCGCACCAGTTCAGACTGTGTCATGTTTACTCCGTGATCAGTTTTACGTGGATGCTTTCTATACTTTTACAGGTTCCGTATATGATCAGTAACGATTACGACTCGACATGGCAGATTTGCACCAGCCAACCGTGCGGCAGTCAAGTTCTACTGCAGGTGTTTTTCGTCCTGACCAATGTACTTCTGATCATCCTGCCAACTATCGCGATGCTCTGGTTCTACTGGCGGATTCTGCGGTGCCTCCGCAGGGACGCCAAGCGACTGGAAATGGACAACGCCGACGGGCCAGCCCGGGAACTCAACCTGGTGCGCGGGAAAATCATCAATACGCTTCTGACGATCGTCGTGGCTTTCATCCTGCTGTGGTTTCCAGAGATGATCATAGACATCACCAGGAATTTCGACTGCAACGTCAATTTCCCCTCAAAGCTGGAGAAGGCTTTTTTGATGATGACGTTTTTCAATTCCGCAGTGAACCCAATCATCTATGTGTTCAAGTACAAGGGCTTTCGCAAGGCACTGAAAATGGCAGTTTGCCCTTGTTGCTGCAAAGGGGCCTTTGACAATGAGATAGGCCCGATCAGTTTGCACTGAAACTGCTTCTTTCTCATCAGAACAAACAATTAAAACATATTTATAAGGTGGAATTTTTGTTTAGGGGTGATTTAAATCAATATTAGGTTTTGCCCCTCACCGACGTAAAAACACTGTATAGTCAGTGTGTTAGTGAAATGCGGTACCCGCTGCTATACATATACATAAGATTGGAACCAACCAACCGATACCGTAAGCTCGTAACAGAACAACTTTCCCATGACGGTAATTCTGACCCAACTAATGCCCTGCCATTACTAGGGTCGTCTGTATTAACAGGGTTGGACTTTAGCGGTAGCCCGCTAGCCAAATGCTAGTCAAAACAGTGGCGGGCTAGTCAAACTATTCCTTAAGTAGCCCGGCTGGCGAGTCAAAAAATTATTGGGATGCGGGAAAGAAGAAGCCAGGATTTTTTTTTATTAAATTCAGAAAGCAAACTTGTATCAATTTTTATCTAATATTGTTAACTGTTTAAGGTGAAATGATTAGATCTGTTTATTAAAAGCACTGACAAGATTGCCTCAGGATACACGTTTTACATGTATGCACCTCATTGTTTATGAGACACTCTATAGAAGAAAAACATGCGGACTATTGAAAACACCCGCAGGCTAGTTAAGACTCTGTTTCAGTACCCCGACTAGCTGGTGTAAAAAAAGTTAAGGTCGAACCCCAGTAAAGAGTTTACGTGCCCAGATTAGTCTGTGGTAAGAGTTGCGGCAAACAAAAGATAGGAATTACGTTGGAGGTTTGATATGCCAGTATAAATGGTTGTAATTAAAGGGAATATACAACATTTGCAAACATCGAAAAATAAAACTACCTAGTTTTTACGAAATACCTTACTAGGATGTTGGTAAATGACAGTCTAAAGCATCCTGTAAAATTATGGCACCTGGTGTGAAGCCATTTTCAAGAAAATGGTATTTTTGTAAAAATTTCCAACGGTGGTCGGCCGACCACCGTTGGAAAAACCTAACTATTTTTCAACTACTGCTCAAAATTAACCAATTTTCTTTCAATCCAAATTTTGTTTGCTATTGGTTACATGTTCATGAACGGGTGCAGGCCGGCTAGACTGGTTCCATTACCTTACAAGTTTCCGGCATCTGTAAATTGATCCATTTTATATTTAGTGGAGTCAGTAAACCAGACTACTGGAACATTTTTTTTCCAGCATTTTCGAACACAAACCTTCAAACATGTCAGTCTAACAATATTTGATCTATTATACCAACCCCTCAAATAGTTCATTTCTGAAAATTACAGCAAAAGCCAATCATGTATATTCTCTTTAACCAACATAATTTGTTAATTTTACCTCTGCCCAGGCCTTGATGACGGCCAGTTTCTCCATGGTGGAAGCGCTCTCGCTGTAAATCTGAGCGGGGGCGCCCTTCCCCACCTGCAGCTTGGCGAGCGAGGAGACCAATAGCTGATGGACCCGCCGCAGGTCGTTCAGATCATGGGCCACACCGCTACCGATCCAGGCACTAGAAACCTGTCCACACAAATGTTTAAAAAAATAAAATAAAACAATGATAATGATTTCTTTCCATGGGTTTTCTGAAGTTCATTTTCTTCTGAATTCAAATGAGTATAACCACAAGACTCACTGAAGGTTTCTTTCAAAAAAATCCCAACAGTACGGCAGTGCATTTCCATTGATAAGTATGGTTAAATATTTCTGTGATTTAGATTTTTAAGTTACCGACATACATGTACAATGACAACAGCTGTGCTATTAAGTATTATAGCCTAATTTTTAGTTTTGTATGCTATACAAAAAAATGTCAATAACGTTTAATTATTGACAATTTTGTGATTCATTTTGCATGCCAGGATGAGACATGTCATGTATGCATTTTAGTGTGAATATGATATATTTCAAACCACATTTTTTGCAGAGTGTTACAAGTACATGAACATGTACATGAAAATAGTGTAATTTTTGCATTTTTCCACTCTCCGGCATTTCTTTTAAAAGAAAAGTAAATCATTTGTGAGCACGCATGTTAATTAAAGCAGGGACTTCAGTACATCATTCATAAATACCTGAGACAGTTTACCCATTCCTACCAGACGAGAGCCCGTCACATGGGTGCTTTCAAACCACTGCTAAAACCCTGCTCAGTGCTTAAACAGCAATGTTTAAAACCAGTCGCAAGTAACCGCGCTCTGGGCCAAACGCACGCAGTACGGGCTGCGCGCTTCGCGGGCTTGAGAGCCACTGATGCGATCTCCCTATAAGGAAAGGTTGAACATACCACACACCCAGGCAGGATCCGGAACACAATTTTTTTGGGGGGGGGGCAAAACAAATTTGGTTCCTGAAAAATTTAATATGAAAAACAAAGGTGAGGGGGGGGGGTGGTACAAATGTATTGCTTTTGTTTAGTTTTGTGGGTGGAGTATGCAATGGCTGCCTTTTTTTGCATTTTTTTTTTCAGATCCGCAATTGCCACATTACGGCGCGCATAGTTGATTGAAATGGTAGAGCAAAAAATCTTTGGAATTGTGTCAATTTGACTTTTTTGTAGTTTTTGTTTTAAAAAAAGAAGAAGGTATTTATGAATGAGGAAATAAGAGTGTGATGTACATGTGCAATTATAAGCGGGATGTTTTAAACCAGTTAGGGGCCTGGTTCGAGCGGCCACTTTTAAACCACACATTTTCAACTGCTCAATTACACTATTATCTCCTTAAAGTAGCTGCTTCTTCATCATGTACATGCAATTTCAGTTTGTCAACGTTCTTCACTGTATCAATACATGTATGTTTATGTTTAAAAAATGTGAACTTCAAAAGACGCAGACTACCCAATACAACTTTAATCATATTTCCCTTCCTTGATTGATTGCTATGGTAACAAATGCCAAAGAAATACAACTCCAAGTGATGTATTCCAATGAAATATGACTTTATATGTACCTGTATCTTTGTATTACTTTCATCAACCATTACCGCAATCTAGATTTTAAATGTCAAGTACTTTTTTAATAGGGAAGAAAAGATTACCAAGCATTGTCAAACTGGGGCTTCAACCAATGACTAACAACTGAACCACTTTTTTTTTTTTTGGTTCCCGACTGCCAAATTTCTCTGAAATTAGGTCTGGATTTGCTTTTTACCGGGGATCTAAATTATGCATGACAAAGTAAAGTAATGGCACAATTTGCAGATGGATACAAAAAATGACATGGTTTGCTGTAAGGTTTGTTGGAGGAAGACATGAAAGTGCACACACCCTTCGCCTGTAAAAAACACTCACGTGGTGAACATTTTCATGCTTAATCAGTCCTTTTGATTTGAAAATCACAGGCGTGTGGAAAAAGGCACACCTGGATTTTTCTAGGCGTGTGATTTTTCTAGAAGTGCGATTTTTCTAGACGTATGATTTTTTTCCAAACTGGGACTGAACAATCTGGTATTTTTTATAATATTCATTTTGGTTTACAGTAAAGCCATTTCAATTTTCAAGAGCTCACAGATGTATTTATTATGCTGTAAATGTATACCGAATTCTTAAGGGTTGAAAAAAGTCACTTGATTGATTTTGACAGCAAGGACAACTTGGCACAGTTTGCATAGGAGGGTTATTATGACTATAACATCATATTTACAAATTTCAATGTAACCCTATAAATAGCTGTCCTTGTTTGTG
This sequence comes from Patiria pectinifera, assembly GCA_029964075.1. Taxonomy (NCBI): domain Eukaryota; kingdom Metazoa; phylum Echinodermata; class Asteroidea; order Valvatida; family Asterinidae; genus Patiria; species Patiria pectinifera. Next base: position 29,698,179 of record CM057142.1, on the reverse strand, counting down.
TACCTTGACACCTGGTGCATGGACAATTTCTTTGCTTGAAAAACAAAAATAATCATTAAAAAAGACCAACTGTGACAGTGGTACATCTAGATTTCAAATACTGCTTCAAACCTGCTTTCCATTCTGCAACTCTTTGTTTAAATTCATCAGCTACATGTATGAAATACTGTATGTATCATTTCATCACAAAAGAAGTACATCTTTGAAATACAGTCCAGTCTCGTTATGACAAACTCGTTCGGACCTAGCCAAATTGTTTGTTATATCAGAAGTTTGTATTAAGATGAGCATCAGTCCCATTCATTGTGCACATAAATGCACAGTCGGGACCAAGGCTTTATGTTTGTTATAACCAGAATTTTGTACTAACAGAGTTTGTACTAACGAGAGTCGACTGTACTGTAAAAAAACAACAACATAAGGTCACATGAGGGTTTATGAAAGGACGAACTGGCATTGCCTGAGGAGTATATCTTGGTAAAATATAAGGTCACGGTTTGTATAGTATTATTAATGCTTACAAAATGTAAATATGTAGACTAGTGTATTACAATTTTTACGCACAGATTTGTTAATTGAATTTGCCTAGATTTAAAATTTGAGGTTGTTTTGCAGAGCCTCGACAGTTTGATCAAATATCTTTGAGCATCTTGCTTTCATTTACACATTATGAAAATGATGGCTGAATGATGGCTGTGCACATGCATATATGTTACATGTACGTAATGCTTTTGCTGCTGAATGTAGCATAGATACACGCTCTTCCACATCCTCTGATCTTCAACTTATGCCTGGTCCTCGAGTGAAAACACGCTATGGTGACAGAGCTCTCTCCGTCGCCGCTCCCAAATTATGGAACAGTCTCCCTCCTAAAATTCAAAATGCCTCGTCCTTAGAAACATTTAAATCTATGTTAAAAACTCACTTATACAAATCTCTGTAATATGTCTTACCCCAATCTGCTGCTTGGTCCACACAAAATGTATGTTGTTTTCTGTTAGTTTCCTTTGTATTTTGGCAACTTTATGTTTGTACACTCCATGTCAGTTAGTGTTTTCTACCTGTAATTCTGTTCTTTGTATTTGGTACGGTTGCCCTTGTTTCACCTAATAGTCTACAAGGACAACAGCATCATATAGCGCTTAGAAACGTAGTATTAAGCGTGGTATAAATGTTTGCTATTATTATTATTATTATAGATCAGTGGTATTTGACAGCGGTCATTAAAACCTTGTAGCAGCAACATGTACCACTTGGTTTCAGTTGTTTTTAAGCTCTAGCAGGAGCTTCTACATGTAACTTGGTTGTCGGTCAGTCTGTCCCAAGAGAATTGACCACAAAATTGACCAAAATAAGCCCCCTATTTAAAGTTTCCTGCAAAATACAACTACCAAAATTTAATTAAAAACAAAACGGCAAACAACAGAAGTTAAAAACTTCAAAAACTTGTTAAATTTGTTACAGAAAAAATGTTTGTAACAATTCGGAAATGTGTTTATGGAAATGTTGTAAATGGAGGCAAAATATGTGCAGTAATGTTATAATCACTGACAGTCCAGTAAGGTGTTTCATCACAAATTACTAGTTTTGTTTTTTGATGTTTGCAAATGTTGTACACTCCCTTTAAACATCAACCTCAAATCAAAATGGCTAGCAATGTACGTCATTTGGGAAGAGCTGAGACGTGAAACATAATTCACCCATCCAACAGCGAGCCGACCATGCTTTTAGGAGTGCACGGAGTATGGACTTTTTTGTTCAAATGTCAAGCATCGATTCAGATAGAGGATTTGATTAGGACAAGCACATCAGGCAGATGATAAATTGGCATTAAGAGCAACCAGTAAACAAGCCATGCTTTATCATAGGACCAAAACAAAAAAAGAGGGAAAAAAGAGCGTCATAAAAGAAAAAAGCAACGTTAGAATGGATCACTTGGAAAGTTGGACATTTGACTGGAAACTTGATCTTATGAAGTGATGGAGGGTTACGACATTCTAAGCAATTTCTAGAGCTCATTGGTTGCTATGCATTATGAAGCCTTCAGGCATGAGAATGAATTTCAATGAAAAAAAAAGGAAAATTGCGCAAAAACAGGAAAAAAGATGTGAAATCAGGCAAAAAAGCCCCAAAACAGGTTCAAAATAAATAAAAACGCGGCAATTTGGGCAACAAACAAACAGGACTTCCTGTTTTAACAGGATGATTCTCATGCCTGAGTCTTCCCCCTCCGTAATCCGATTAGTAGGTTTCACGAGTAACTCCATAATGGCACAGTCATGACAGTTCCGATGTGAGCAAGCATCAATGCTTAAGCTTGACAGATTTTGCCTGTTGGTCATACCCAAACATGTTTTTTTTTTTAAATAAAATTCAAATTCCCTTTTTTCATCCATACACTTTTGAAAGTCTATGTTTTCCCAGTCTATACATATATTTATTTACTCTTATCATATCTTGTCCACCGTTTTCTTGTATGTCAGTTTTTGTAGTAACTTGTTCTCTCTTCTTTTTTTATTCATAGTTCTCTTCTTTTTTTAAAGTCATTTCCCTTTTAAAAGTTAGGAAGCTTTATTGTTTTTTTTCCCTACCACATCGTGTTTTGTTCGTTGCATTCCATTTTCGTCTTAGCTCCATTGATGTCCATCTCACTACTCATTTGATTTTTTTTTTCAGTTTACATTTGACATGCATATACATGTACACATATAATTTTTCAAACTGTTTTTATTTATGATACTTTAAATCCATTTTAGTAATAATAGTTTGTCTTACGTCTTATATTGTCCTTTAATTTTTGATAGTCATTGTAAATCCAACCACAATTTGGCCTTGCGTTTTTAAGGTGGATATTATAATAAACATAATTGATTGATTGACTGCTATTTTTCAAGCTAAATAGTTATCAGCTTTCTAATAAATCAGTGAAAATGATCTGCAAATGATAAATAATAGATTAAATTATTTCTGTCAATAAACGTCTATCAATCTTTACGTTGCAAGCTTGAATAAGTGATTTTTTTAATTAAAAATATAAAAAAAATTCAAATATTGTTATCAGGGAGGAATGATTCAGATGAAAATGTTCAGGATTGCAATGATATATTGCAAGAACAGCAATATATTTAAACAGTTTCAAAAAAGGTTAAGGCCAGTTTTGGACAGCACTGTGGATAGCCAAACCTACAGGCCTGCATATGGTATAATTTAATGGTTTTATTTTGTATTTTAGTTCCTTAAATCTTAGCCTGTTGTAGTTTGTCCTTTTGATCCTTTCCTTTTTTGTGACTTGTAATTTTTTATGTAATGAATTTTAAAACTGTCATATATATTTTAAATGTCATGTACCGGTATTTTGCCTGAAATATAATCTAATAGGTAAATTAATAACATATTGGCTATAAATTAACTTGACCTCGCAGGAGGTAATCAGGGCAGAAAAAAAAAGATTCTGGTCAAAATTGGACTCCATACGTGTTTTTTTATCCAGATATCCCAAGGGAAATCCAAGATAGAGGCAGGGATCAGATGACGCCAAGTTATCCAAAAATATCCAACCTTTTTAGATGTGACCTTTGCAATTTTTCTGACGGACAAAAATCATTCTTGTCATTTTCTCACACATAAGCCTTATTTATTACTCAAGGAAAGAGTCTTCTCCTCTTTGTCTCATCCTTTTCAACTCAGGTCTGTCATTAAATCCTTACACAAGCTACTCTCCGTGTTAATTCCATCACTTCAAGGAACCCACTCAGTATAAATCTCTTTTTGTCATCTACAACCAAAGATGTAGATTACTTAGCCAGCAGCTGGTTCCCTTAAACTGAATGGCTTTTTCATATATCAACATCTATGTACATTGTATGTACGACAGAGGCCCCAGAACATGTAGCGGTAGGTAGCCATATTTTTCAATTGAGAAACCACTGTTTTTTAATCTTGATCTCAACTCTAGCGTGGCAACTTCATCTCCCTTCTCAGGTGACAATAGTGATTGGTCTGTAGTCTTATGGCTTGCATGCACAGATGTCAAGATGATAGATATTACATTTTTTGTAAAAGGGCAGAAAAAAAACCTTTCTCAGAAGCAGAGACGTCCAGGTAAATTCCAACTCTCTGGCAACAATTCTGGAGTGGTTTTTAAGTATATGTGATAGGATTAAGCTACATGAGTCGTTTGTGAACCCTGGTCAATTTTTTTTTATTACAGATTTCAAAAGAGCACCATCTCAGCATTCCTGCTGTGAAAACCGCAGGGTGGTACCATCTTTAGTTCAAAAATTATGGAAGTCGGAAATCCAGGAGATGTGATGAAGTGATGTGATGAAGTGATGTGATGAAGTGGCCCTATTTTGGCTTGTATCTCCACATAAAAATTCCTGACAAATGACTCATTTAGCTTGATCGCATCACATATATGTGACTGGCTCCACAAAAAAGGGTATTAAGTCGCGCTAAGCATTATTGTGTAATGGCCCACTCAACATTAAGAGGGTGAAAATTTCGTCAAAATGTGATTTTCTTTTTTTGTCATGAATGACATCTTTAATACCTACAGTTTCAGGTTTCATTCACAGAAATGTTAACTTTGATGAACAAAGTGGACAAAACAACCATTTTGTGTGCATCGTTCTGTTGCTCTACAGCAAAGCCAGCTATTTCAAAGCCTGTTTTCTCAGTTGTGTAATTTGAACTCCAAGGAAGTAATTAATATTAAAATACGTCATATCTCCAGAACAGCAGGGGCTATGGCTTTCTAACCATGTTGTAACTCAATTTCACTTTTTTGCGACATAATACCCTTTTTTGTGGAGCCGGTCACATATGCATTTGGGTATTCCCCAGTGTGCATTCTTCCTTTGCATCTTATAGTGGAGGATACACACGTACACATGCATTCTTAAAAAAAACACACAAAAAACTCACAAAAAATCCATTCAAAAGTATATTTCTGCTCATATATCATATATTTTAGAAAGACTAGTCAGGTAAAAATTAGAAAATTCGACGAGCAAAGAGTTTCCTTTTAATTTCGTGAAGTGAAGTTTCGATATTTCACTTAGGAGTCCAAACACAGGGGTGAGATTGAGGAAGAATTGAGGGAAAAAATAAAAAATTGAAGATAAATAAATCCAAGAAAAATAGTTGGTGAATCCAAACAGCAAGACAGGTCTATAAGGTGCATGCATTTAACTGACCCCCAAAAATGCCCACTGCCATTGTTTCATAAAAACTTAGTTTCCTGATTTTTAGATTTTATAATCTTCATTTTCATTCCTTTTTTGGGGGGGGGGTTGAATAGTTTAACTATTCATCCAAAAGAAAAAGAAAAAAAAACTAATGAAAATGAAGGTTATAAAATCCAAATATCAGGAAACGTCTACACAAATATGACCTCTGCAAACATGCTTTCACTATTGCAGCTCATCCTCTATCACAAATCAGAAACAAACTTTTTATTTCAATCTGAATATTGGAATCAGAAGTGTACAGAACCTGTTATCATCAGAACGGCTCTATAGATGCATTTGCATATTTATTTTTCCACCATGAAAAGCACCCTTCAAGATACACGCTAAAATATAGTCCAGTAGATAATTAACTTTTTGTTAATTTTCCAACACGGTGGGCAGGGCTCCAAATGAAACCACCTGTATGCTTATATTATTATTGCTTTTAAGCACAAGGATAAGGTTGATATCATAACGAAAGAGGATTGAAAAAATGGCACCACTTTGAAACAGGTTTAAAATTGGTACGCATGGAAACAAAATTGTGTATTTCAGGTGAAAATTTATTGCGTTTGTAAAATAATAACTTGAGCACATCACTGATACACTAACAGAAGTTACAAAACCATTTTTTTATTAAATTCCCCTTGAAAACGGCTTCCCAGCATTCAACAACGGATACATTTTATGCTCACTATCCTTGCAAATGGAAAATGGGATGAAATAATAATCTTGCAAAACGTTTAATACTTGCACTGGCGTTTTAACAGACAGTGCTTTTCCATAATGGTTTACCAGGGTTTCATTAGTTTTTCATTAGTTGATGTCAATTTTTATTAGCTCTGTGTTGGTTTGAATAATATTAGTTAACTTGCGAGCGTGAGTGGAACACGGAATAATGTAGTGCGTCTGTGTCCCACATACCACGAGGCCGAAGGCCGAGTGGTATGTGGGACACAAACGCACTACATTTTCCGTGTTCCACGAGCGCGAGCGCAATAACGAATTTATCTTCAAGCAAACTTGACGCACAGTAAAGTTGGAACACGCATGCTGTGTAACCTACGCACAACTTTTGAATTCACAGTGAATTGTGCAGCACTAATCGCGTCACGTAGGCTTAGAATAGCGCAATACGCGGAGTGCGGTATGGACCGTGGCCGTGCGGTATGGTTATATGTAGCACGGCTTGTTGCCATGGATCGACCAATCAGGATCGAGGATTCAAATTTGCTTGAAGATAATATTAGTTATCCAACGAGTGGGAGAGGAGCAGGGAATAATGTAGCGGTCTGTGTCCCATACGCCACTAGGCCAAATGGTATGCGGAACACAGCTTACATGCACTACATTTTCCTTGTTTCATGAGCGTGAGTGGGATCAAAAAATTATCTTCAGGCAAAGTTGACGCACATCAAAGGTTGTACAGTTACTTTTTAAATGCGCTTTCAGCAAAAATGGTGTGCGCATCTTAGAACAGCGTTATGCGGAGTGTGATATGGACTGTTGGATATGGGATAATACATGTACCACACTATTGTTGCCATGGATTGACCAATCAGGATCGAGGGTTCAAGTTTGCTTGAAGAAACATGTAGATATATTTTCAAATGATGTTAAAGATTCAGGTATAAAGTCCTTATAAAGTACTTCAAATCGTAACTGAATGCAGGTCACAGCATACATGTAATTGTTATACCTCTGTCTTGAATACTACATTTTCATTGGCCTAGAACGATCACGTGTTTAGTTTATAAAAAGTCATAGCACACTCCCTGTGGGATATCACGCACGTGATATCCCACAGGGAGTGTGCTGTGACTTTGTGCGTACGGTACGTACAAGTACGCGTACGTACGCCTTTCACACGTAACACGCAGCGAACTTGCAGACTATCAGCTGTCTCGAGCACGCAACATGCATGTGAGTTGACGTCATATCATGATTGTTGTGTTTACTGCCGTTTGTTTTTGTGATTTTTACATCAAAATCCAAAAAATCCAAGACATAGGTATAATTAAATGACAGGAGGTAATTTCCAGAATATGAAATTCATTAGGTATGAGGACCAGACGTGTTTACATTAACATGTTATACATGTTACTGCAGTGCATACCATTGCGCAGCGTGCACTGAAATATTAATTAAGCGGTGGTGGACTCTGGTGCAGACAACTGCCAGGGGGAGTAAGATGGACAAATGCAATAGCCATTACAAAAACCAACATTGACATTGAAGCTACATGTACCTACCTGACAGGCCATGGCCGTTACATCAGAGGGAGTGTCGGGGGAAAAGGCTGGTCGCAAAGCTGCCCCCACCTTTGAAGGAAATCAAAGTCAAATGTATAAATAGAAAGAACAATAAGCATAACAGATTAAGCGTTAAGTAAATGTGTCCAGAGAAATTACATTTAAGCTTCAAGATCACTAAATGCATACAAGATGTAAATGGTCCCCAATACATTTTTAAGTTCAATTTCTCACAAATAGATCACAATTATTTTAAACTCTTTGATTTTTTTTTTTCTTTTAGTGCTATCACTAGGACTTACAGTGATAAAGGTCAACACTTGAGTTTTGACAGTCAATCCAAGTATGTGTGGGAAATATTGCAACCTGTTACAAATTGCTGTGAATGCAGAAAATTAAGATAAGTTGTTCTAGCACAGACCTTTTAAGAGAAAGGCTTAATTTCTCCAAAGCTATTTTTGATTACTTGAAATAATAACAATGCAACTGGTTAGCCATCAATACGATGATAGAATAACCAAAATGACGGTTATTCGATGGAGTTTATGCACACAATACGTACGTCAATAGTTGGTGCAGCAGTTATCAATGACACATCACCTTGTGATGCAACCCACGAAATGAAACAATCGTTCTTCATTAAAAAAAACCTTGAGATAAACCTCAAGATACCACTTGTTTTAATTGTCACATTCTCCCTTATCTCAGCTTGACACAATTCCATAGGTAATCTTTTAGGGTAAAGTTGAGGTCAAAACCTGGGGTACACCATGAACCCCATAAAACCTTGAGGTAAACCTTGAGTTACCACTTGTTTAACTGTCACATTCTCCCCTTACCTCAGCTGGATACTGTTCACGAGGTAAACTTTCAGGGTTACTCGAGTAAAATCCCAGTCTATGGAATATCCCTCGCACAGTAAGGGTCTATACGTGAGCAGATTCGGTGATGAATTACGCAAAACAAGACTGCGTTTTGACATCCAGATTGTGACCATTTAGCAGGCGCCTTCTATCGGGGCTTTTGTAAACCATTGTTGTTTTTACACCTAAACACGGCACCTAAACTAACCAATCAATGGCTTAGTCCACATTTCTGAATGGAATGACGTCACGGTTTCTAAAGTCGACTCCGATTGGCTGGCATGCGGGGTTGCATAAAATGTGCATGCTTTGATATATCAGATATTCACTCCTGTCGCTCTGCACACGTGAATGTCTGATTCTCAGACTAGTAAAAACACTTCACAATACCTCAAGGTAAACCTTGAGCTACCGCTTGTTTAAAGGTATAGTCCATCATTTGTAACTTGTGCATTTTGTTCCTTTGAAGCAACAAACGTCCTAAAAATCTGAAGAAGGGTGTTGAACAAGTACCCTGATGAAGTTTCAGCTCAGCTTTAGCTGTATATTCCGAGAAAAACAGCATTCTAGGATCCGATTTCATATCAAAAGTTGCTGAATCATGTTTTGAATTGGGCCTGAATTCAGCATCCGAGACACGTTCTCACTGAGCCGAATGCAGCTACGCGATGTCGCGCACCGATCCGACGAATTATAGTAACCGCGCACGCGTGTGCGTAGTGCCAACGCTTACACGTGCTTTGCCGAATAAAAAAAACGAACTACTAACGGAAATTTCCTTTGGAAAGGCCATCTTTTGTTGATTTCTTCAAAATGACAGCTTGCCAGAAAGAATAATTTCACAGGGAGTTTAGTTCCCTTACTATCTTTCAACCAAGCACGCTTTTCAACAATAATTATGTCAGTTACTTTTTGGATAGCTGCAAATGATGGACTATAGCTGTAATTGTCACATTCTCCCCTTACCTGGGCTTGGTACTGTTCCATGATGAAGTGTCCCGGGAACTCCGGTTCCGGCACCCGGGCAAACTTGTTGATGATGTCCTGAAGGAGCAGAAGGCCGGCATTCCTCAACTGGCTGCTCTCTGAGGTGGCAGCAATGAACGCCGTCCGGACCAGGTCTGACAGATGCAGCACCAGGTAGTTGTCTGTGTATCAATCAAGAATACTGCCATTAAAAGTTGCCCCAAGGATTTGTTACAGTGGGGTTATGACCGGTGTATCTGTGCCCTGCTGAAAAAATCCATTTCTCCCTTTTTATAGAGTTTTAAAGAAAGTGTGGGGTTCTCCGTTTTTGTTTTGTTTTGCTTTGAACCAAAATAGCCACTACACCCTGCACTGTGTTTGGTTTAAATACTGCTTTTTTGTTAACGTTAAAGTATGAGGGCTGATACACCCATTCTAGTAGGACCTTTCTAATAGACCAAATGCCTTTGAGAAAGGTAATTTTTCCTGTGAGAAAGGTACTAATAAATAAAAAGATCAGGTCCACTGACTTCTATAATTTGAATATTTCAGGTCAATCCAGTCATTACCATGATAAGGCCAAAAAAAATAATAAGTCGGTCTCTGGTCAGCGCCGCGTCGATCTTTTTTTTCCCCAAAATGTCCTGCGGTAGCTCCAACAGCGCCCTCTATTTCCACACCTCCTCAATTTTTTTACCAAAGAGCACCAAGGAATGGGAAATTGCACCAAGGCAAATGATCGAAAGCACCAAGGCAAATGATGGAGGACACCAATGTACATGAGGACACCAAAAAAGCAAAATAGTACCCACCTTGTCTGTACAATCCAAGCTTGAAGAAAAAAAAAAAGCAAAAAAAAAAAGAAGCCGCGTGGCCGCGTCAATTCCGGAACTTTGGTCTGACCAGAGACCGAATTTTTTTTTTTTGGCCTAACTAGTATCTTTCATTTTTTTTTTTTTTTTTTTTTTTAAATATATATGAAGATAAATATTCATGTTACTCTTGATGAAATAAGGACCAGGATGATCCAAATTAAAAATATGAAGCTTGTCTGTGATTTTATGGAAACACAGAACTTCCTTTGAATATTATTTTGTTACTGCTTACTGACCCTGTGATGTCTTTGCCTTCATTTCTCGGGCCAAGGCGAGGTCAAAGTGCACCGTGTTGCCGTCACACACTTGGATGACCCGCCGTACGCTGTCAGCTGCAAAGACTCGTGTGGGCCACCGTGGTGCCACTGAACAGAAAAGTTGGGGGAAAGGTGCATTTAGTTATCTCCTGTTGATTTACGATGACTTTGTGCAAGGAAGTTATATAACATACAGTGGTGGTGCCATATTCTAAAATTGGGGGGGGGGGGGGCAAGGAAATTATTTTTTTGGGGGGCAGTCAAAATAAGAACTGATGATATCCAAAATCTAAGGGGAAAGTAAGGAAGAGCCCAATAACTAAATGGCAACTAGAAGCCTGTGTACGTATGCGTGCCCACTGTCATTGGTCCTGAAATAAGCCACTAGAGCGACTCAGAAGTGTAGTCGTTATTATGAATGAGAAATGTATCAAACCGCAGAATGGTGTATAACAAATGTATAACAAATGTGCAAAGACGTTGGCTGCACACTATCTACGGCTGTATAAATGCATGTGTGGTGTGTTTTGTCCACCAAAGTACCAATGTTTATAATGCTTCCATTGGCCCAAAATGTGTCTACAGAATTGATAATTCACTCTCTATCTTCAAGTTGTTATGAACCTTAACAGCAACGAAAATAAACACAACTAATCTATTTGTAGATAAAGTGTTGAGGGAAAACTGGGGGGGGGGACAAACTGGGGGGGGGGGAATCACAGAACTTAGAATACCATGATTCAGTGTGTTTTCAAGTGTGAAATTTAAAATTCCAGACAAGTAACGTCCGCCACACTATACTGTAACGTCCGTAAAGACAACATGATGTTTCCGTAACATCGAAGGAGCTTTTTGTAAAACGTTATTGGTGTTGCACTGGTTCATTAGAACAGAATCCGGTAAAAGACCCAAACAAATGTGCATACGTTTTCTCTATTTTATCAAAATGTATATCGTCCACTGAGCTGGAGCCTCAACAAGTCAGTTGTTTTGCAACCTACTTGGCTTCCAAAAAAACAAAAACAAAAATTCACAAAAGGCAAATTCTAATTTTTTTTTACACAAGGCATATCTGGGCCTTTACAGCAAGAAACATTATTGACTAATAGAGACTGCTGATGGCTTGTCGCCCAGATAGCGATTCACCTCCCTATTGAAGCTGGCCTGTTTTCCGATAGTACCGGTAGGTATGTGGGCAGAAAGAAAGTTTCATATTCAGGCCATAGATGGTAAAAAGGACTTTTGATGGCTGACCAGGTTTGATCTTGGTACCTCCACTGCAAGGTTGTGTGGTTGGACAGACTGCCGTAGCCTTAGATCTGGAATATACCTGTTTGGCATCAGTCAAACAGGTATATTCCTAATGTTCCTACATTCCTTCAAACACTAGAAGCCAGGGGAATTGTTTTTTTTAAATACTCCAATGGCAGAGTGCACAGTTACTGCCAAAGATTTATCTGTAAGTATTTTCACCTGGAGGATGAGTGTTGACTTTCTCCCCCGTCTTAAACTTGGCTGAGTCATCAACCTCTTGATCTTCGTCTTTGTCATCCTTTTCCTCGGCACCTTTGCGATTGTGGTCTGGCTTGGGAGTGCCGCCTCCACTCTCTAAAATAACAAATAAAAGAAATAAAAGAATTAAAGAAACAAGCGCGAGTGCACAATGAGTTCTGGCCTGGCTCCGGAATGTCTCACTTCATATGCAAAATAGATGCGCATGCGCATCGATCGAGACAAAGGGTCGTGTTCGGCTTTCACCAAGAGTGCATTTGTGATGCGATCAAGCTACATGAATCGTTTGTCAGGAATTTTCATTTGGACATACAGGCCAAAATAGTGCCTCTTCATTACATCCATAATTTTTTAACTAAAGATGGTATCAGCATGCAGTTTTCGCAACAGTAACGCTGAGATTGTGCTCTTTTTAAATCTATAATAACCTTCTTTTTTTTTTTTATAGCTTAATCACACAGGCATGCAACTGGGAAGTCACAAAAAAGAGGAAATTCAAATATTTCCAAGACTTTATACAGTGTTTTTCTATTTTCAATGGTACACATTGGAAGTGAAAAAAGAGGAAATCAGCTGATCCGAAGAAAAGTTGCATGCCTGATCACATGACATTTACTGATGACGGCATTGCTTTTGGTAAATTGTTTGGTCAATTGGAAATTATATTTTATGGGAAACATAGGGGGCTCGTTGGCATGTTTAAACTAGGACTGCAGTAAATGTGGTTAACGCGAAAAAATTTCCATACGTGACGTGACGTGCAAGCGCATATATAGAGCGTGCAGTCTTCTAAATACACGCGCAGTACGCTCTGAATAGTCAATCAGCGTCGTGTACATATTCCTCACGACCAGGGATTAGAGAATGAACACACTCGCGCCCGTGGAGTCGAGGCTAGGGGTTACCTTTGGAAGCCGACAGCACCGTCTTGCACAACGTCAGCCACCTTGCCAGGTCTTTCCCTGACAGCTCATGCAGCATGCTGATCAAGGTGTCGTGGATGTCGGACAGGAGTCGCTGGTCTGTTTCCTTGTCTAGCATACTGAAGAGAACCCCTTCCAGGCCAGTCTCTGAAGAAGTAGGAAAAGAGAGAGTTACGTCTCAGCTCCGAATACACACAATCTTCCCAGTTTTTGTAAAATAAAGACATGGGAGTAAGGTAGGTGTAGTGGTGTCTTACATGCCTTTGGCCATCTCGGTTCACATCCTAACTAAACCACTGTTTTGATTGGATTTCAGTCTCTAGACAATCATGTGGGGATTTATTTGAAAAATATAAAATAAATACAAAAGACACTTAGCAGATGGTATAAACAACATCATCCTAATGTTACTTTATTTGAAAACTTAAATTGAGACACTGGTGTGCCAATTTTGTTTTTGTTTTTAAATTGCACCAAAGCATGATAGTAATTACTGATAAAGATGTTGTACAACTTAGTTCTAAAGCTGTACATGCAGAGTTCATTCTTAACATCCCATAAAACACATCCACTGCTAGAAAGTTCCATTTTTAATTTTTTTTTACCCTTCTTTTAATGTATTTTCTTCAAGACTTTTTTGTTATGTTTATTTATATTTCAAACTAAACCAGCCTGTAAAAATGACTGAGTGCATGGAAAATCAATTAAAAAGTTGAACAAAGAAACTTAACAGAGCTGGATTAGAGTGGTACCGTTGCGGGTTCAAATACCGCTCCAGTCAATTTCTTGGTTCCACCATACCATTCAGGCGATTCACAATGCAGTGCGCCACCAAGAGTTTGCCACTTCATTTTTTCCAGTGCATTGTGGGAGATGGTCGACAAATTCACAGCGCGGGACATTTGAAATTGTTGGTTTTACCGGCCAGTAGTTTCGTAAGCATATGATTCGAGTTTATGTTTGGCCTTTTCTTTTCTTTTTATCAATATTATATTTTCTGTAAGGCGGCAGAACGCTTTGTCCCAATCTACAACAAATTAGCTCAAGTTGTCTACTGATACTCATTCAAATGAACCCATGTTCTGTCGACCTTAAACTTGAAAAATGGACGCTCCATGGCAAACTCTTGGTGGCGCACTGCATTGTGAATCGCCCGAATTAACCCACCTGTGATAACCACGCCGTCTGTGATAGGCGTGCTGGTGTCCCTGGGGTCCTTGGCTAAGCTCTTGGCGTATTCACACACCTCGTGGGCCTCACGCTGGGACAGCTGCCTCAGGCAGGCCACGGCAGCACGGCGCAGTAACAGATGCTGGCTACCAAGGGATTTCTGCACCGGAAAAGAGATGTTGTCCCCCAAATATTAGGTCGTAGTTGGTTATGTAAATCAGTTTGGTTTCTTTCCAAGAAAACGAGGTAAAAAGCCATTGCAGTATCAAGGCTGGTTCATACTTCACACAAGTTTCAGTGTGAAGCAAAGTCGTTGGGGTAACGGCGAAATGTAAAAATGAAACTTTGATTGTTGACATTGTTGAAATTCGTTTTGCATTCCCTTTCACATGAAGTAGAAACCAGCCTTTACATATATCGATCCATTCAATTCAAAAAGTCTGGTTAGCACAGGGGCACTTACTTCACCTTTTGCTTTTTTTAGTCAATTTGTTAAAAATTTACAGAAACTTTTAACTTTTGTTGACTGCAGTCACAATTGTTATTTTAAACGAGTTTTGGTTTCTTCACTTGCCTGGATTGTTTAGCAGTGGACACCATTTGCAAACATTGAAATATGAAACTCTTATAATATCATGAAATATACTACTTTATTTTAAGTAAATAATAAGATCCAGCATCCTGTGAAATCATTGCGCCTGGTAGGCTGTCAGTTTGTAGAAAAGGGAAATTACCATCACTTCACGGTGATGGTTAGTACTACACCATCTCGCTTTCAATAGAAACTATATGCTTTTTGTCGAGAAAAATGTTGATTTTCACAAGTTTTCGCAAAAGGATGTTATCTACTGCACTGAAATTTTGACAGGTTAGTTTTTTTAATAACCTGCTTTTTCAAATTAGGTTTTGCCCTTCACCGAGGTATAAACACTGTATACTCAGTGTGTTACCTCCTGATTGAAAGTTGCAAAAATCACTCGGGTGGGACTCGAACCCACGACCTCCTACTTTCTAGTGCAGATGTCTTACCACTCGACCACCAAGCTGACGGGATCGGTTGGCTGGTTCGAATCTGATGTACATACCGTAGCAGCGGGTATCGCATTAACTTTTCATAAGATGGTAACACACTGAGTAAACAGTGTTTATACGTTGGTGGATGGGCAAAGCCTAATTTGATTTACCTCACCCCGACGCAAAATTCCATCTTTATGTATTTTTTTTCCTTAAATCGGCATAAACACAGTTTTGCAAATGGTATACAGAGCTTTTATCAAAGGTTTATATCCCCCCCCCCCATTAAAAAATCCCAACAAATCTGATATTTGAGCCCTCAAAAGCTGAAATATTTTTCATAAGATGCACAAAATTTTCAGCAAAGGTGAAAATATTTTTGTTAATAATGCAAAGACTCTTTGCTAAACTTCATCAAATTAGTCACAAGGTAGTTCACAGACGCGGTACTTACGCAGAGGTGAGGGACCAAGCTGGTAAGGTTGACGTGCCTCGGAGCAAACATATGCAGCTGCTGTAAGCAGGCGATGGCCTCGGAACCAACCAAGGAGTCTGGGTGATCCTGCATGATGGTGCAGGCTACCAGGCAGGATGTTCGCGCTGTGGCTAGGTTACCCTTGTTACCTGCAGCAAGACATGGTTTTCAATTTCTCACAGTCAGATACTAGCAGGGATGGTACTGATCGGTTTGATTAAATCAGTAGAATTTTTTTTTTAAAGCATTTTTGAGGCCAAAATTTCAAAATAAAATTGGAAATGTGTTTGCTTTTTTTTTTTTTTTTTTTTTTTTTTTTGGACAAACACAGGAGTTTCGGCTGTTTGAGATGTCTCTGTGACATGTTATGACATCATCACGACGTCACTTCAAATTTCATCTATAACACATCCCGGTTTAGGTACATCCGAGTTACAACCAAATTGAATATACAGTTCTGTAAATACATGCATTTAAAAATGCATCTATAGTGTGACGTCACATGACATGTCATGTTGTCAACATGATGTCACTTCAATTTTCATTTACAACACATCCCTGTCTAGGTACCTACCAACCAAATCGGACATACAGTTTGGTAAATATAGACATTTGAAAATGCACCTTTGATGTGATGTCACATGACTTGTAATGACTTCACCATGACGTCACTTCAATTTTCATCTACATGTATAACACGTCCCTGTCCATATACATACAAAGTTTCAACGCAATCGGACTTGTACTTCCGAAGTTATAGGGTCTCGAAAAATGAACCTTTAATGTGATGTCATATGACACATGATGATGTCATTGTGACGAAAATCTTCGCCGACCATCTTTGGTTGGTTGTCTACATGTCTGCAAAGTTTGAAGTCGATCAGACTTACGAAAGTGCCAATCATGGGTTTCATGTCCTTAAATGTGTAATTTCAAAGCACGTCTTACAGTGAAAATTCTTACTGTCTATATTTTGGTGACCGGAAAGTATTAAGCCAACACTTCCACCATTTAAATTCTGACCAAACAGTTTATTTCTACACACAATGTTTGATGTTCTTTATTGAGCATACCGCAACCAGGGAACACGCCTGTGTAACCAAACCCTGTATAGACTACGTGCGCAAGTACCCCCTCAACAGTTACAAAGGGAGAGTTGGGGAAGACCACCAGGATTCCCTCGTCCCCACCACGCTATCCCTTTGATAGGGCAGTGGGGACGAGCGAACCAATGGTAGGGACATTTGAATGCATTGCTGACCACCTTATACTCACGCAAAGATGCTACTGGTTTGTGCAGATTTAGATAAGTCATGCGTACTTTGAACTACATGTGCGCGAACCAGTAAAGTATGCCGTGTGTCCCTCCCACTAGGGCTCTCCAAAGTGGTCGCAACGCCCCATCTTCTGTTCACGCACAGAGTTCAAATCACCACTCACCTTGTAGTTCAGGTCCCAGCGTTGTGATCAGGGCAGCTAGGCATCGACCCAGACACTGATGGACCTCCACGTTGGAGGGCGGTACGCTGAGAAGCAGGGTCAGGACTAGAGACAAGGTGGGCTCAACGTAGGAGCGGAACATGGGACCGCCCGAGTCCGCTATCAGGGCTAGTGCGTGCAATGCCCACATCTGAAAAGTAAACCAGTGAAGAATAGTTCAGGGCTAGGATCGGTGTGCATTTAGCAGGGCTAGTAAGGTTTCTACAGGCTTTCGAGTTACTCTGACGGAGCAGCAGTTTCATCAGAAATTTCACTCAGGATGGGAGAAACTTAAGGCAAGTTAAGGGTGGGGGAACTGTCTATACTGGAATCCAGCGACCAGAATGAGAAGCTTTTACTGTGGTGGTGTCACGCTCACGCACATGCTGCACGCATTTTTAAAGACGAGGCGCACGCGCATTTTGGTATTCCTAGTGGTCAAAGGAGCCCAGGTGTGTGTGTACTACCCGAGCGACTCGCACGACCCTTGCAACTCTGCAGAAAATGGCTGCCACTGGATTTGTCAATAAGGGTGGCAGAAGTTGAAATTTGGTACATACACTGTAGTTTTCCAGAGTGGTGCACCATTTTTCAGCATAGGGGGAATGTCATTCTTAGGTATGCCTTGTGAGACCACTGTGTCTTTTTACTTTTGAGGAACCATTCATGAACGAGAAGAATTTAATGAAAATTATAAAAATGGTAACTCAGCACTTGCCTGTACTGTAGGGGAGGTTGAGTCCTGCGCCAGGGCAAGTAGGATACTGACGCTGGTGTTGAGGTGCTGGCCTGCCCCCATGCCACCCACGTACCTGTGAAGACATCCTAAGGCCAGGGAGTTGCCTGTGATAATAAGAGAAGCAAGTGTGGGTAAAATGAGGAAATGAGGCGAGGTTAATCAAGTCCTAAAAATCTTTATGTAACCTAACCATTTTTATTCAAGAATAGATTGCTAAAACTGTGCTACTCCAAGACAAATTCCAGCATTATGGAAGAAAATGCAATGTCCAAGACAGAGCAAATTAAACATGATATCTAATTAATGACTCAGAGAAATGATCCAAAACTCCTAGTCTGTGATCCCCTTGACCATTACCAGACGAAAAATACATTTCATGTTTCTTCACTGAGCTCCTGTGGGAGGAGTATGGTCCAGTGGTTAGGGTTTGTGACTCATGATCAGAGGGTCAGGGGTTCGAACGCAGCCGCTGGCCATATGTGATGCAATCAAGCTAAATGAGTCGTTTGTCGGGAACTTTCATTTGGAGATTCAGGCCAAAATAGGGCCACTTCATCACATCACTACATCACATCTCTTGCAGGCATGCAACTGGGAAATCACAAAAAAAAGAGGAAATTCAAATTTTTCCCAGACTTTGTACAGTGTTTTTCTATTTTCAATGGCACACATGGGAAGTAAAAAAAGAGGAAATCAGCTGATCTGAGGAAAAGTTGCATGCCTGCTCTTGGTGTTCCGACTTCCATAATTTTTTAACAAAAGATGGTACCAGCATGCGGTTTTCACAGCAGTAATGCTGAGATTGAGCTCTTTTCAAATCGGTAAAAAAAAATTAAAAATTGACCAGGGTCGACAAACGACTCATTTAGCTTGCTTGCATTGCATATGTTGTGTCCTTGGGCCAGCCACTTCACCCCCACTTGCCTCTCTCCACCCAGGAGTTTAAACGGGTACTGGCATAAGCCAGGGAGTAACCTGCGATGGACTGGCATCCCGTCCAGGGGGAATAGGAATATTCTCAGTTGTTTCATGCTACTGAAACCAGAGACAAACACAAGCCTGATGGGCCGCATTGGCTCCCGACAGACTGAACTTTTTACTTACATTGTACTTCACTGAGCTCTTGTAGAACTAAAAAAAGTCTGATTTGTAACGTCAGTGACACTGGAATTGCCCTTCTCCATGCACAATTCATGAGTCAGCTTAGTTAAAACATTTCTGATTTGCCTCAGTCTATTTCACAGATAAACCCATAGCACTATAAAGCAAATCAAAGACCATGCTTAGCATCCAGAGGCAGAATGTGATTATTTGAATATTCAGTATATTCAGCACAGCCCTATTGACTGGTAATGTGTACCAACCTGTTCTGGAGACAGCATCTCTTGCCGTCTTGAGTCTATCAAAGCACATCTGAGCAGTCTGCGCAATGAAGGAGTTGTCTCCTCCCATCTGGGCCATCCTTCCAAGGGCCTCGCCGGCAGCGCAGCGCAGGATGGGATTGGAATTGGTCAAGGCATTCTGGAACAAAAACATGAATATTCAAAGTATGTGAAGTACTGATATGCTAATCCCATCTGTGCCATCCTTATTAATGCCTCACCAGTGGCACAGCGAAGGATGGGACTGGAAATGGTTATGGCATTCTCGAACAAAAACATGAATATTCAAAGTATGTGAAGTACTGATATGCTAATCCCATCTGTGCCATCCTTATTAATGCCTCACCAGTGGCACAGCGAAGGATGGGACTGGAAATGGTTATGGCATTCTCGAACAAAAACATGAATATTCAAAGTATGTGGAGTACTGATATGCTAATCCCATCTGTGCCATCCTTATTAATGCCTCACCAGTGGCACAGCAAAGGAGGGGACTGGAAATGGTTATGGCATTCTCGAACAAAAACATGAATATTCAAAGTATGTGGAGTACTGATATGCTAATCCCATCTGAGACATTCTCCTGAAGACCTCACAGGATGGGATTGGAATTGGTCAAGGTATTCTGTAACTAGAATATGAATATTTATAGTAGGCAAAGTTACTGATATGCAAATCCCATCATTCTAGAATTAATAAATGAGTATTCATAATATGTAAAGTACTACTACATGTATGCTGCTGTTATTATGGTCATTTTCATTGAATTTCTATGACACAGCACAGGAAGATATCAGAACTAGTGAAACAAGACAGGAAAAATAACAGTGGTAGAAATGCAATCTTACTAGACCTTTCATACGATACAAAAATCACAAAACTTTACTTACAATACAACTTCGCCGATGCTTAATAAATCAACACAGAACAAAGATTGTATTAGAAGAGACATGACAGTTGTTTAACAAAAATCAGTCCGCCAAAAACTAATAACATGAATTTACATTAATCAAGGTATATGCAAGTTACAGTAATTCATGCAGAATGTTTTCATCTTGATGTCTTACCATGATCAGATTATTCGCTGCTGCTCTGACGCCACTATGCTTAAGTCTGCGCTTGTTGTCTGCTAAACCCTGGAAAAAAAACAAAATAAACACTGTTTCAAGGAACGAAGGAGCATTTGCTTTTTGTGATAACTTGGTAACAACTCTAATAACAATACTGTAACTCTAATAACAATACTGTTACATTAAAAAGTGTAGTTGATGTCACACCTTGAGAGCACTAAGAACAGCCGTGAAGACATTGATCTGAACTGCTTGTTGTCTGGCCGACTTGGCTTGCCTGATGCACTCCCTGAAATGCTCCAGTATTTTCAGGCGGTGTTTGTCGGCGACATGGGGTATGACGGCACCAAAGAGAGAGACCGAGGCGTCAATGACGGCCACGCCTAGTGGCAGGGGTCCAGGAACATCTTCACCCTGGAGAGAAAGAAAAATAACATACAGTTAAAAATCTGATTTTGCTTACAGAACTTCATGTCGAACAACAAGAGAACATTACAAGTCATTCTACCTACGCACTTCTCATGGGTTACACCTTGGAAAAAAAGCTGACGATTAACTTGCAAGACAATTCTTAAAGGCATATAGGATCA
Source organism: Patiria pectinifera (assembly GCA_029964075.1). Classification (NCBI taxonomy): domain Eukaryota; kingdom Metazoa; phylum Echinodermata; class Asteroidea; order Valvatida; family Asterinidae; genus Patiria; species Patiria pectinifera. The sequence goes on along the minus strand of CM057142.1, from coordinate 29,677,381 downwards.
TTTGCTTTTCATGCATTTTGTTCATTTCCAATAACACCACCATTCAAAAAATATCCACTGACCTGAAGATTCAGCTCAGTGGATATTACACTTTTCGAGAAAACAGTGAAAAACCATGCACAACCTTTTGATCCTGAAACACGATCTCGTCCATAGCACTCCTTATTTCCAAAAATCGGTCAACTGACTGATCATTGGAAACCAAATTTCTTGATTTCTTCTACATGACAGCAAGGCAGATGGAATTTCAAGGGGGGTTAATTACCAGTACAGTCTTTAAAGGTAGAGTACATCATCAGTCATCTTCACCCTGGAACGTCGAGTTATACCTCTGGTTCTTTTCTGGTTCTTTTCTGAACCATTCTCTTAGTTGAGAAATTATTCGCACATGGTGTTTCCGCAAACCTTTCATTATTTTATACATCATCAGCCATTTATGCATTTTTTTTAGATAGAAGCAACAAAAGTGCTCAAAATCTAAAGAAGGGTGCTTATTAAACAGCCAACCTGATGAAGTTTTAGCTCAGTGAATGCTGTATATTCCGAGAAAACAATATTCTAGGATCTCGATTTCAATTCAAAAGTTGCGGAGTCATGATTTGAATTGCGCCTGAAATCAGCATCCGGGACACGTTCTCATTCAGCCAATTGCAGCTACGCAATATCACGCACTGAAACGACCAATTATAGCAACCATGCCCATTCATGGCATCGCCGAATTAAAAACAAACTACTAATGGAAATTTCCAAAAATGCGTCTTCAGACGCACTTTGGAATGACCGTCTTCAATTGTTTTCTTCAAAATGACAGAATGCCAGAAAGAACAATTTCACAGAGAGTTTAGTGCCATGACTATCTTTAAACCAAGTATGTTTTTCAACGTTAACTTTGTCCGTTACTTTTTTGGATAGCTGCAAAAAATGTACTCTACCTTTAATCCAAGTAAGCTTGTTAACCCTTTCATTACCACATTGTTTACTGACTTGGCTCTCCCCAGGACCAAATTGTTTGCTCAGTCATGCGGAAATCACTAGAGTGTGACAAAATGACCACAAGTCAAAAACTCACCTTTTTCAACCCAGATTTTCACTGCCAAGGAGTGATTAAAATCATAGGCGTTGTGTGTAAAGTTCGTTTCTTGAACCTTACTCTTTTATGTGATGTAAAAGTGAAGTCCATACGTGCAAGAAAGTAGCCTTTTTGTTCATCTGGTCCTATTTATCAAACTGCAAGCCATTTCACCACATGACCAAATGGCACTCCATACCTCAAATTGTGCGTGGATACTTCTGAAGCACTTTTCTCATTTTTTTTGTAATGGTAACACTATGAATAAACTGCACCAAAAGAACGATCCGAAAACACTCTTTCAGCTGGTATATGGTTGATGTATGGGCAGCCAAACATATCAACATGCTGCCTTTCTGAAAAGTAGTAAATATATCTGTATTGAGGATATTCTGTTTGTGGTTTCCTGGTCGACTAAAGTCGCCCATGGGAATCAGCAGGGGGTAGTTCTTGTCGACAAAAGTCGGCCCATGGTAAGGGGTTAAATAATAGTCGGGTAAAGTACTTTTGGGAAAAATGCAAATGATCCTATAGGCCTTTAAAATAAAGTATGACTCGTTGCTCACTACCAGCATACCTTGACTGCTTTCCAGTACAGTGACGACGGATCGTGCTCCAGGGCCCCAGACCCTGAGGCACTGTTGGGCTGCAGCTGTAGCTCCACCGACTTGTGGTCGGTCTCGGTGATCCAGCTCTGAAGGATGATGGAGTCATTCTCGTGGCACAGTGAGCGCATTAGGGAGGTGGTGGTGTTGGCCGCGTTGTCCGTCAGCGTAAACTCGGCTACCAGCTCCCGCAGCAGCGCTGTGAAGCTACCTAATAGGTGGAAGAAAATGTATTACCATTTTTTTGTGGGGGGAGGGGGGGGGTAAAACTTCTGTCATTGGGCTGTGTGGAAAGAGTTCCATACTGGACCAACACTCGTATTTCTTAATATGACCTGAAAGGTACCAAAAGATGTAAATCTGATGAGGAAACACTATTTAATGAGTACAAAAATTCTTTTATATACTTTTTCTGTCATGGCCCATAGACTTTGTGCAGGAGGTCTGATTGGTGGCCCAGTATGGAACTCTTTCCACCCGTAATTAACTTTACATATTACATGTAGTAAATAAGAGATACCTTTTTGGGACTTGAGTTCCAGAGCTCGCATCAGGAGCTTGTGACACCATCACAGTGTCTTTATCAACTGGTGTTGTTGAGGCCAGTCGATAAAGACAACAGCAATGCCAGATGATAAAGGCACCGTGATGGTGTTGCAAGCTCCTGATAGGAACCCTGCAACTCAAGTCCAAACAAGTTATCTTTTATATTTACTTGATATAATAATGGGACAGGAAACAAACTTTCATGCTCAATATTACATGTACTTAGTACGTTCTCAGAAAATGAAAAGAAAGGTTTGAATGTCATTTATGGGGAATTTTCAAAATGAAAACCAGGAATACATGGAAAAACGAAACAGATTCCCATTTATGATGCTCGCGAAAATGCAATTTACACTGTAAAAGTAAAGAGCCACACACTTGTATTTTGCTGCACCGATGTGGTAGTATTATCGTGCTGACCTTCATGAACAGGAACTTCTGAGACTTCAATTTTGGGGTTGGGATCGTTTAACAGGTTCCCAGGAACCAATGCTTTTTTTTCAATCGGGTACCCGATTCACGCACTACCCGTTAATGCATACCAGTCATTACCATAAAAATTACATTATCAAATCTAGTGCGAACAGCCGGAATATGAATTCATGTTAAACTACAGTGACCTTGCTGTAAAACTAGCTTTCTTGCCCCCAACATTTGTTTTCTAGGACCCTTCCTAGTTTCATATACTTCCATTTAAAGTGGCTGCACTTACTGCTGAAGTCATGTCTTAATTTTAAAAATCAGGCTCTATAGATGCCTCATATCCCTCAGGTCCAACAATTTCTCATTATGACAGCTTCCCCCTCCCCCAAGAAACGCACAAATTAAAAAAAGAAAGAAAAAAATTCATTGAGAGGCTATTTTACTTTCATAGGATGTGGGAGGCAGGAGCCTCAGCACCTCATACAGTCTGAGTCGGACCATAGCTGCACTGGCCTTGAGGTGGGCACCGCAAGACTTGATCACTGTGTGAATCCTGGTGACAAAAAGCATGACAAAATCACTTCAATTTAAAGAGGTTGTGGAATGCTCGAAGACATTTCCGTCATTTTTCGGGTACATGTAGCCTAAGGTGTGATGAAATAAAAACGACTATTGTGTCTGTCATGAAATGAGTACAAAAGGTACTTTTGAGAGCTGTTTTTCAGGTCCTGTTTGGACCCGAACGTGCAATTTGTGTAAAAGTCGTCGTTGGGGGCAGCAAACAAAACATAGTAAATCGTGACGTAATAAACAGGACTCCCGATGCAGCGTAGTATAAACGAGTCCTGTTTATAACGTCACAATTTTTTCTCATTTTACGAAGAACCCGACGACTGTTGATTTCAATTATGCGCTCGCCGACCAACAAATTACTCGATGAATTTCAGTTTTATAAACATACAAACGCACATTACAAAAGAATGGGACTTTGTCATTTTGATATATATGGGTCTACTCTACAATAAAAAAATATAAAAAACAAAAAGACTTTTAGCATTCCACAACCTCTTTAAAGCAGTCAAGAGGACGTGATTTCAGGCTCAATTTGTTCGCTTGGCATGAAGAGTACAACTTTGGACAAGTTTGCGGATTTACAAAATGAAGTAAATACTTGCAACCCTAACCCTACCAGGTGCAAGACAATGCAACATAGACAACAGAGAGGTTTTGCATCTGAACGGATACGTGTATGCATACGTTATCTGTTAACCTGTATCGACCATTCACAGATACAAACACCCTGCTGAAGTCAAGTTTCATGAATTTGCTTTCAATAGTTTTATTTGCATAATATGAAAGCCCCTCCTTCCAAGAAAAAAACTAATACTCAACCGACATGATAAAAAATTCATGTACAAAGGGGCAATTCCACAGTTACTCACGTTACATTTTTGTAACGTGAGTAACCGATTTTGTGCATCTTGTTTATCATACACAACAAATTTTTCAGGATGTCATCTTTGGTGCTTAGGTAGGTCTAGGTCTACTCTATCTACCATGGGGATAACAGTTATTCAACCTTTTCAGTATGGTAACTACAGCCCAAGGAAACTCAAAAGTACATCAAAAATGTAACGTGAGTAACTGTGGAATTGCCCAAAAGCTTTTTTCTTGATCCTAAAGCCATGTGGTGCAAGAAAATCACGTTATTTTGTAAAATGCATTTATATGTAGAAATTAGAACAAAGAAGACAAGTTCTTCTTCAAATTACCGTTCTGTCATTTTTTAAAAAGAGTGCTGTCTAGATAACAAACGTCAAGTCAAGATAGCAAATTCTCACAACAGTTTCTTTTTTCAGAACCAAGACTTCGTAACAGGGAAGACAAAGTTCCACAAGGGCCCAAGTGTACTTACTCCGCCAGCATAGACATGGCACACTCCAAAGGTGTCATGCATCTCCTAATGACGTCGTCAGTCACCAAATCACGACAATGAGTAATGAAGCTCTGCATGGCTGCAATGAAACAAAAACAAACACATAGAGGCAGGAGTAAGTGGTCTTTCCTTTGCACAATTTTTTTGGGCTACATGTAATTCCAATTGACACATGACCTATTTTTGCTACTTTCTTTTGTTTTTCAACTCCCTTTAAAAAGTTATTTTCAAGCAAGTAGAAAATGAAATTCCATAAATGAAAACATGCTCAACTGCAACAATAAACTGCAAACTGGTAATAGTGCCTATTTCCTTCTTAATTTTGTAGATAGGGTTGATGACATGTACATGTACGTTTAACCCATTATTCACTGTAGCGCCTAAAACTGCCCAGCATTTTACCCCTTGTAGCGCCCGAAACATCGCAAGCACAATATACTTTTATTGATTCATCAGCGAATAAACACACTGTAATACAGCTTGTAATGGGTTCAAGAAATATGTTGCCAGACAGAAGAATTTGAGGTTCTTGGTGTCTGGTTTTTACCGAAAAGGTAATTTACCCAAAAGTGAAAGTGTAATATGCCCTAGATTTTAGATTGCACATGATGTGAAGCATTTCATATTAAACTTTTAGAGACATCATTTTGACCTTTTAAATTTTATACTTCCGCAAAAAACTGCATCACAAATGAGGAAATGTTGAATGCCTGGGAATACCGATGATTGGTTCTTTAGGTGTTACAAGTGTTCAACATCTCTGGAAGAATTATATACATGGACATCACAAATTTTTCCCTGCACTGACCTATCAGCCATCAGAAAGCAATGACATGTCATAAAAAGTCAAAACTAGCAGAGCAAATATTGAAGCATTTACTGACAAAACACATGGAATTTTTCAGACCAGTCTCCTAGGGTTTGTGCACAGGGTGTCAAGTGATGTCCAGGTATGGAACACTTTCCCACATCTCAATTCGCATCACAGAGGCCAGTAAGCATTCATTCAGACTCTACCAACACCAAGAGTGGTGTTTGCAGAGTAAGCTCAGGTAAATTACAGCTCCCCTACCACAAAGTGCTCCTGCTCGTCCTTCTAACGTGACCTGCCACGTGAACGCATCTCCCCTGGCCTTCTCTGACTCCAGCTCTTTGGACGATCTTGGGAATGCGTTACGCCACAGCAGGAGCAGCCTGGGCAGGTGGTTCCGGACTACTGGAGTACCTTCAATAATGAGGGGGGGGGGAGGAAAGGACCAATCATTAATTCTTATTACCAAAGCACCGTGCAGGAAACCAATATCACATTCATTGTCCATGACCTTTGAAGTGGCATCAAGTTATTAAGGCTCGACTCTTATGTTCTTCAATCTTGTAGAGTCCTCCAAATTGTCCTGTGGGTTCTGAAGCATCAGGGAGGTTCAGGGTCGATATCTTAAAGCCTCTGATCACGTTTGCCTTAATTCTGTCATGACACATTTGTGTCAGGCGAGACTTGCAGTTGCAGCCTCTACCTAACCCTTAACCCTACTGCAAGTACTTTGTTAGATCCCTGCTGAAACCAACAAAATCATACACGGCTGTTTACAACTCCGACCAGCAGAACATACATTTCTAAATTGCTTACAGCTGGATATTGAATACTATGGATATTTGGTTTCAATGGGACTACCAGCAGACTTTTGAGGTTTCAAGCAAAGGAATGAAAACATTCTGGTAATGGATGGTAAAGCTGGTAATGAAATTGCAAAGAATCTTGTGCTAACCAGAAATTGAGAAGATAAAATTGTTTCACTTAATTACAAACAGCTGATTATACCAAATGAAGACTTTAACCAGTTCGCGATGGGATTACTTTGACAGTGACCAGACCCAGGCTCTAGATTATTTTTCATGAAACTCGATGCCAGATGGGTTCAGGTCATGATCTGCGGGTAGTACACCCTGGTAGTTGCTAACAGCGTCACCCGTTGCGGGTTTATCAACTCATCTGATCTGAATTTCAGAAAACTTTTGCGTGTATGCACGTCTTCCAGTGCCAACTGGTTTGGGTTTCTGTGGTCCAATGGTAACAGTGCTCTTAAGCAAGGCACTTTACCATTATTGCTTCGTCCTTCGGATGGGACGTAAAGCCGTAGGTCCCGTGTGTTGTGTAATGCACGTTAAAGAACTCAGTAACACTTATCTCTAAGAGAAGGGGTTTGGCCCAGTGTTTCTGGCAGTGGGTGCAATATGCGCCGCAGCACCTTGTAAACCCTTACAAGGTGCTACATAATGGGTCTCATATTTCTCATAGACTTCATTTACCTGTCTTTAGTAACAGACATAATTACCAGCGCCTTGAGTACGTAATTGTTGGTAGATACGTGCGCTATATAAGACACCGGTATTATTATTATTATTAAATCCGGTAACTCTCAGAGTCTGCAAATCCTACTACCAGTGCATCACAATACAGTTTGTAAGCATGGATGAATTTCTCCCTCACCTAACGTCATGACAGCACCTAGTATAAGCCAGCTGGCCTGTGTTCTATGCAGAGACATCCGGCTGTTCTGAGAGGCTGTTCTGAGTAAATCCTCGGCAATACTGAAAATGACCTGTAAAAATGAAAACGGTAGATTCACAATACTTTTAACACATGTGCACAGCTTGAGTGGCAATCCTCAGTCCTATTTATGATGATTCCTCCATATTTTTTAGACTATCCATCAGCATTTTCAACTGTGCTACTTGTCATTTTAACATCTCACCCACAGTCTCTGTACTTCGTGGAGCCCTTTATTGCACAACTTATCAAGGTTGAAACAAGACACTCACAACTTTATGTTAGAAGTAAGTGAATTTCTATTTTACTTGTAACATAACTTTTAGAGTTGCTGAACGATTCCAAAGAAAGTCAGACAAAATAATTTTCATCATGACGGGCCAAGGTGATTGGAAGACTGTTTCGCGAACGAACAAATTCACACAAAAACAGTTGTTGTAAATGTTGCTTTTATCCTCTTCCAATATGTTTAAATATGTTATAACATTGCACAGCTATGCCATAATTTGTGAAATCAATCGTAAGCTTAATTGCGCAGCTGCGCAACAAATTTGTTGTGTATTAGTCTAACACACAGCGCAAGCTGCGCACTTTTTTTGTGAAATTGTCTGCTGTACGTAGCATGCGTCAGCATTACACAAAACACAGAGCGCGAGCAATACACTACCTTACTGTCCACTGTCCACGACTCAACTGATGTAGAGCGTCACATGCTACCGGTACCTTCCAGGTAAACATGCAAAGGCTGTACAAACACATATCCGGGCCTTTGGGAACCAATCGCGTACCTGCAGGCACACACTGAGCGCTAAGCTGCCCCCAGTCACGCACACGTTAACACATACATGTACAAAACCATGTACGCACATACAGTTCATGACATTACAAACAATAACATTACAAAAGCAATAGAATATGTCACTACACTTTCATTCATCAATAGACATAGGCATTAGCCTGTGGTCTCCTCCTCAAACAATACACAGTTGGGATCACTGGCTCCGCTCCCACCACAGCCCGTCTTTCCAATACTGCTGCTTTCAGTTCGTTGGTGTCACACCCAGACCATTCTCGGATGTTGTCCACCCAACGCATCTTTGGCCGGCCCACGGAGCGACGACATCCCTCTGGCATCCCATCCACAAGAGCTGCCGCCATGCTGCCCTGCCAAACCACATGGCCCAACCACGATGTCTTTCATTCCACCACGGTGCTATACTGCTGAAGCACCACCAGTCGCTGATCCGCCGTTCTTGCCACTTGATGTTGAGCAGGTAACGCAAAAATGGTTTAGCCGAAACTGTCCAGGTGTTTATGTCAGCTGCCTTCAACAACAGGGTGGTGGCACCATCCATTTTCAATTACATATAGGCCCGAGCATAGTTGGGTATGACCTCATACTCAATAACCATAATAAAAAAAGGAAAGTGACCTAAAGCTTACGGTAACTTCCTCTTCACAATTCAATATAAAACGTAAGGCTTAAAGTTTTCTAGTCACAAGATATTGTACACAGTATAAGGGCACAAGAACACCAAATTTCACCTAATTAAATATTCACAAGATTCCACCAGATAAATATTATACAGAAACTGAATCAAACTTTGCTTATTAAATATTCACAGAACTTGTACAGAAAATAGTCACTGCATTATAAATACATTTAGAGAAAGAATGGTTCGATAATTTGAAGACCTTTGTACACATATATTAACTGTTACATTTATTTAAATTTACAAGATTTCGAAGATTATAAAAATGGAGGGATTTTGATTAAATGATTTTCCTGATCGACAATTGACATTTAATTTTTGTGAAAACAGTAACTCAACATGTTAAATGGTTAAATGGTTATAGGTCATCGCTCACTGGACTCCCATCAGACTCTCCTCGTCCACCTGGGCTTAACCTGCTGAAAGTCCCCCTGTTCTGCTCCTCGGTGGTGACTCTGTTGCAATCCAGCCACATCTGGGTTGTGGTACCATCATGCATCGGGTCTCCGTCCTCGTCCTCTTCATGGATGGGGTCGACTCTTTTAGTTGTGTCGCTGTTGTCTTTAAGCTCTAGGCAGGTTCGTCCCTTAGACAACCCGGTTGTCCCTGGCATTGCTTTGCCGGTACAACCCTGTCAATACCAAGCTTGGCACAGACACTTGACTACCACAGGATAACAACATGCAGAACTCCAGAGCCTAACCAATGCCTAGCATCACCAGTGCTTATGTGATGCTTGACCACGTCCGTGTGACCGATGTCATGGTCACCCTTGGACAACATATCCGGAAAGTCTATAAGACATTTCCAGACATCATCATGATACTTAGCCTCTACATTGGCTGTACTCCTCTCATATCAGTCTCGCAAATACAGGGGCAACTCCTTCCGTGTGTTTGCCTTCACCTTCAATTCATCATGAATTGAACTGGGCTCAATCTGGGAGATCACTCCCGCTGTTGTCCCCTCATGTGCAACTCTTTATCTCTTCCGGGATTGAAGACCCGCAATGGAACAACATTGGCTTTAGTCTCAACCAGAGATCTGGCCACCACCAAGCCTATTTTGGCTAGGTCACAACCACCTTCCACCGGTTTGACCATGGCTGGCCCGAGCAAGTCGGGACCCTTCCGAGCAATTTGGCCAGGGACCACAGCTACATGACATGCCGGGATTACTGTAGTTTTACAAACCACAACGCGTCCCACAAAGGTCTGGCCTGCACCATTTGTGCACGTCATTCGCTCACCATTGAGCCTCCACTCCCAATAATTGGAAGTCTATGTTTCCACCTGTTGGCACGAAAAAATCCATGCCCAGGATAACACGGTATTTGATCTTGGCAATTACAGCCTTCACTTGGTGCGTGGTCCTACCAACTTGCACCTCAACCAAAGCCATGCGCAGCACAGCTAACTGGCTTCCATCCACCTGTTTTACCTGGACGTCTATCCTCTCCAAGATGGGTCTTTTCTCTTTTGGGATTTGGTAATACACCGCACTACTTATTACCGTGTCGGTGGACCCCGTGTCGATCAAGAATCAACACTTGGTTGCACATACCATTCCATCCACAAACAATCCATATTGAGGACCACGGCTTGGATCAGGCAGAGTTATTACCGGTACTCATTGCCCATACTCACGTTTGGACCTCCAGCCTCGGGTTCACAGAGTCGGGTTCACAGAGTCTGCTTTTGGACCCTCTTGACTATTCAGCCTTCCCGCAGGTTCTCTGTGGGGCTGATTTACACTCTCGGGTGAAATGCCCTTTCTCACCACACTTGAAACACTTAAAGTGTCCAGGCCTGGCATTCCCGGGCTTGTGTGTCTTGGGAGACAACATGCCCTTGCGTTGTTTCTGGCCTTTGCTCTGACCCGACAATGATTTGACCAACTCGGTCACATATTTTACAGTCTTGGCCTCCTCTTTGAGACCTTGCTCTAAACTCACAAACATCTGCTCTGTTCCAGAGACCTCGCCAATTTGGTGGGCTGCCGGTCCAGCAGTCTGTGCTGTTCGACCTTCTCAAAATTCTCAGTCTCCAGCGCAACCTGCTTTGTCCAAAGTTTTTGGATGGGCTCTATTGATGCCCTCTGTAATTGAGTGGCTGTCAACGGCATGGTACTTTGCCAACTTCTCTCGAGCATTTTCCCTGTATTTCAGGGTACGCTCGCACCGTCAACTCATGGATTGCCTGCCCTAACTCGAGCAATCCCTCTTTTGTCTTTTGGCGCCGGTGTCTAAGCTAAATGAGATAATTCTCACTCTGTCGAGCTGACCCAAACTAACGCTCAAGCAACTTGACCAGCGTTCTGTACGTGTGCCTTTGACCCAAGTCGCCCACCAACCACAGAGCATCCCCTTGCAAACTTGCGGATAACCACTTTGCAGCTTGCTCTTCGCTCCACTGGTTTACCTCACGGCATGACTCAAAATGGCAGAAGTGCTCCTTCTAGGGCACTTTCCCATTATATCGGTCAGGGGTTATGTTTGGCCTGCGATTTGGTCGCTCCCAACTTCCCTTCGGACCCAATTTACCATGGACACATGCCTCTCGTTTCAGTGGCCGAGGACCTACTGACAAGGTGTCCACTCTTTCCGCTGAACTGCTGTTCTTCGCCTCGACTGGTAGAGTTGCGAAACTTAGCAGTTCACTGTGCACCTGTGTAGGGGTAACCTTCTCTTTATCAGAAATGAATGGGTTAGTACTTGGCCTACCCTGTTCCACGCCACCGTGCCCGGACAGGAACAGCATCAGGTCGTCAATGACTTGACTCTTGCGTTTCAAGGCGATTGGCGTCGACCCAGCTCTGGGTTTAATCCTAAAGCCTGAGTCCTTCAGAGGCGTTCCCTAAATAAACCTCACCTCCCTCCTAAATTTTGGGACTCATTCAGGCACCACCTTTGTGCCAGACTCTCGTCTCCCAGTTGCTCCAGACACATAACCAGTAGTCTCTTCGGGCAACCTCAGCTCAACATCGGTATCTACCTGATGGAGCACACGCCAGCTCCCACCTGGCTTGCCTGTGTTCCCCCCCTTTGGGAACCACCCGACTGCAACTGCATGGCAGCCTCCAATTCTTTGCAATGGTCTTTTTCCCACCACAGAATTGAGCTTCCATTCGCAGTCACTGCACCCCGGCCTCAGTACTTTAAGTGCCCGCTTGACCCTGCGAGCCTTCGCTCATAACTGAAACAACCACAACAATCACACACGACAACAAATAAAAAACAATAAATGACAGTACATTTAGCAATACAAGCCAAACACAATGCGCAATCACATAATTTAACAGCGAAATCACTAAAAATCAAGCACAATCATCCCACTTCTGACACCATTTGTGGCGGGGATCTCCCCGGGCCAAACCTAAGTTCGTTGGGACCAAGTCTGACACCTATTAGAGTGTAGCTTATCTTCCCGAACCCAAGCTTTCCCAAGAAGAGAGACCACTCAGAGCAACCTCAAGGCTTAGGAAGCGGCTATGTTTTGGACCAATATACCACTGATTATGATGATTGTGATTACTTTCTGCTAATTGCACAATAAACCAGCAACAAATACACCTGGACAACAGGACTGTCGGCACAACAAATATGATTAGAATTTATTACACGATAATCAAGAAGTATACAGTAATGATTGAGTCATAACGAGGTTGTTAATTGCCAGGGTCACTAAATTACACTTGGGAGACAACAGCTCACATAAGCAGCAACAGCGACAATGGGGACCCCAATTCCTGAAGGTCCCCAATGTGGAGATGTGCACAAAACATATGGGAGGTCTTCCTAAAAAGTTAGTGTACAAACAAAAGAGGGACAATGGGGGTCCGTGACTGTAGGCAAATACACACTTGTATGCGCAAGCAATACACTTTTACACCCAGGCCCAACGCAGGAGCATTCCTGTAAATGAATATGACCATTGCATTTCTCTAATCATGTTCAGATATGTGACCTAGTGAGAAAGGATGACAGTTGGACCCATACGCATAAAATGTAGTCAACATCATTAAGAACAGCAAGGTTTTCTGTCAAATACATTTTGACAGTATTCTTTATAAACTGGTACAATCTCTTAACCCATTGGTTCCTATAGTGCACCAATCTGCCCTGCATGTTACTCCCAGTACCGTCCGAAACAGCCCCAACAATGCATGGTTTTATGGATTCATCTGGGAATTAATACAATGTAATACATTGTAATACAATATGTGACCTACTGAGGCAAAATGAGGAATGTCCCCCAAAACCTTGTTTTAAGTAATCGACGCCTGAAGTCGCATATACTAGAAAAATCATGTCAAAATCGATATTGATTGTTGTGTATTTTTTAGTAGCCAAGGTATCTCAGATTCACACTATGCATTTTAAAGCCGTTTTGCTCGAAATGAGGTTAGCGAAACTTGGCAGGACACTGTTGAAGTTCATGCGTCATGTCTTTGGAATAAATTAAGCTCCAGAAATAAATTTGGTATAATTGGAAAGCCAATGATTTGCCTTTTAACATGATGTGCATAATGTGAAAGTCAAAGGTGGGGGTTATTCCTCATTGTGCTATGGCAGGTCACATATAGAGCAGGTGGTAATGGGTTAAGACACTCTCACCTTTCCCTTGGCGTGAGGGATCCCCAGCGGGCAGTCCCGCACCCCTCCCAGCAGGGTGGCGATGGCAAAGCTGTAACCCGACACAGCCTCGGGAGAACTCTTCAGGTTGTGGAGCCTGTCGGTGCAGCGGTCCAGCAACGGCGTGAGCTGGGAGGGCAGGGCCACAGCGATGCAACGCAGGCACCAGGCCGCGGCTAGTCGGGCTGCTGGGCTCGGGTGCAGGAGCACGCTGGCTACTGCGTCACACATGTCTGCAGGGAGACACAGGATGTTTAGTGTAACTCTTTAACCCTAACCGCACTGAATCCTTCAAAATCCTCTTTGCCAAAGTGGAGCAATTTGGACTATTGAGGTTACATGGCAAAAGTGCATTACTGATTTCGTAGGATGCACTTTGTCAAGGTCTTGGGCCAGACCTTGTATTGTTTTTGCTCAGCCATGCATAAGTATAGGCCTGGATGGTGCTTGAAATCCTCCGTACTGCTCCAGGATGTCACTGGCCAAGCCTCAACATACTGAAAGTCACTGCTGCAGGATTTTGGACCATATTCAGGAAATAGTGGAGGAATTTGCAGGATTGAAACTTTATACTATTTTTCCATGAGGCCATTTGGAGGATTTTGCAGGATTTAGGCTACATCCTAACAAAAACGCATAGGGAGTTAGGGTTAAAGGCATATAGGATCATTTACATTTATCCCAAAAGTAACCCAGCGAATTGTTATTAAAAAGCTTATTTGAGCTAAAGATCACACTGGTACTTAACACCCCGTGAAATTATTCCGTACGGTTTGCTGTCATTTAGAAGATATCAAAAAATGGTGATTTCCAAAGATCAGTCAATTGCCTGTTCGTTGGAGATACAGAGTTCTATTAAACTCGTGTTTCGTGATCGAAAGGTTGTGAATGCTTTTCACTGATTGGGGGAAACCAAAAAAATCCACAAAAATAAACGGCAGAGGGTCTGAGGGTCACCAGGGCTCCAGAGCAACGAAGGGCATACATTTGCACCCCTCAATTACCCATTTCTTTTGTTCTGTATAAACTTTTAAAGGTAAAAACTGCTATTTACATCAGATTTGAACCAGCCAACCGATCCCGTTAGCTTGATGGTCGAGTGGTAAGACATCTGCACTACAAAGCAGGAGGTTGTGGGTTTGAGTCCCACCCGAGTGATTTTTTCCAGCTTTCACTCGGGAGGAAACACACTGAGTATACAGTGTTTATACATCGGTGAAGGGCAAAGCCTACTATATTTAAAAACACTTTTAGGGTAAAAATTCTGGAATTCCAGATTCAAAAGGGATTCTTTTAAAATCCTGATATCAGGCAAAATCCTCACAAAATATCCTGAAATCAGGGGAAAATATTGACAAATCTCATCCCTGATGATGTTATGGGGGTGACATGGCCTATAGACCAACCAAGACCAGGGGTGTGAGTGACCACTGATAAAAACAGCTGAAAACAGCTGAAAAGGTGTAAAAAAAAAGCTGAACTTTGGAAATCTCCTATACTTTGATACACAGCAAGTGAGGAAAAAAAGCTGAAATCCACAGCAAAAAAAGCTGAAATCAGCTTTAAAGCTGAGATTTCACATCACTGCAAGACTTACTAGCATTGGGTTCGGTAACCAAAGAACTGGCGCAGGTAGACAGGGACTTGACCAGACTGCCTAGTTCCTGCATGGCGCATATCAAGACGTGCTGTGTGTTGGAGTTGTCGTGGGTGTGACCGCCGCTGTCACTCGGCTCAGCTGTGATGAGAAAAGGAGGAATTCAAAATAAAGCCTATTTCTTAACTAACTAAATAGTCCAGTTCCTACAGATATTACACTGCAGTTATATTATCCGTTCTTCCCTGATTACTTGCAGTACAACAAAACCACCAATGCACTAGAAGGTATTCAGAGAAACAATCCAATTAAAATCATGTGCTTGTGTACAAAAATTTGAAAAAAATTAAAACAGCTGTGTCCACACATACATGTACTGGAATTGTATCCTTGTGGAGACATTCCTTTGTTCTCGTGTACTAAAGTTTTCGAGTTTGAAAGTGTAGTTTAAAAATGCTCTTATTTTAACTGGAATTAATTTCCTTGGCTGAAATTTGGACTTAATATCCCTTTTCTAAAACTCTTCCATTTGCGACTGATCAACATAGCTTGGAAATTCCTAGTTTTTGAGTAAAATCCATATATCCATTTCGTGAAAACCTTTTGGAGACGTATTCATCTATAGAAATTGCCCTGTGGAGACGTATACAATCTTTTGTTCCCTATTGTACACACGTCTCCAGAGGGTACGGTGTATCAGATCTTGTCCCTCAGTGAACAGTGCAACAAGACAAAACAAAACAAAAATGAAAGCCAGAAGCTGTACCTTCAGTGATCTAAGTGTGTTGTGACCCGCTGCACAAAAAAGGGTAAAGTCGCGCTGTGCATTATCGTGTAATGGCCCGCTCAATGTTGAGAGGGGGTGAACATTTTGTCAAAATGTGTCAATTTGTTGTCATGAATGACATTCTTAATACCTGAAGTTTCAGGGTTCATTCACAGAAATGTCGAATTTGATGAATAAAGTGGGAAGAAATGACCGATTTTGAGTGCATCGTTCTATTGTTCTACAACAGAGCCAGCCATTTCAAAGCCTGTTTTCTCAGTTGTGTAATTTGAACTCCAAGAAAGGAATTAATATGTAAATATGTCATATCTCCAGAATGGGAGGTGCTATGGAGCTCTACTACAGTCAACCAAAAAACAAAGGTCCCCCCCCTCCCCCCGCCAATACTTGTTTGTCTAACTCAAAAACTACTGAGCACCTCTCGCTCAAATAACGACTAATCAGTACAAAAATTCATTAGCAATCCAGCCATACTCTTTATTTGGCCAAAAACAGTGATAATGTGTAAGAATTTATGCAATTTATGACAAATGATATCGAAAACAGTTGCAACTTTTGTATATGTGGAAGTTGTGGTTCACACTCACCTTGCACGTATACAATACTGTAACTTTTTTTCGGTACCATTTGCCATACATGTAAATTACATAATTTTGTACACATTATCACTGTTTTGGGCCAAACAAAGAGAATGGCTGAATTGCTAAGGAATTTTGTACTGATCAGTCGTAAGTTGAGCGAGATGTGCCCAGTAGTATTGGAGTTAGACAACAAAGTATTAAGGGGGGACTTCTTTTTTGGTTGAGTGTATATACCAAATGAAAGCTTACATTGTGGGCTATCTAACTTATTTGCAAAATAATACTCTTTTTTTGTGGAGGGGGTCACATATGTACATCAAAAATGTTTGTAAAAAATGAGCTGGTTGGGTTCAACTCACCGACAGAGTTCATGTAGTTGGTGATGATCCCACACAGCTGCTTGCAACAGGAGACTTGGGCCTTCTCGCCCAACATGTCCCCCAGGGTGGAGCGCAGAATGAAGGTGACGCAACGGCGGAGATAGACAGCATCCACGTGGGTAGGGGTGGAGCGGGGGTTGGCCACGATGTCAAAGACCCTCTCCAGGAACAGCTGGAGGTTACGCTCTAGCCAGAGGCCGCCCAGGGTCCGGACCAAGACCACGTACGCCTGCAAGATGGTTTGAGGATGATGATGACGATGATGAACATGTACATGTAGGTTACAGACACAATCAGTGAAATCTAAGATCTATGTGGGTTTTCAAAACCTTTGCTCTGTCTCAAGTTTCGAATTGATCATCGGCTTTAGAATAATTCAGGAGACTCTAATATCCAGACATCTGACGGCCGAACTGCCTCAGAGTCTGTGGTCACCAACTGCAGCAGGATACAACTCTGGCATTAATTGATGGGACTAGCTCTCATTGTTTCACAATTGTTTAGGCACTGGTGCTGATGGCTCAATGCAGCAAGGTCAGAACAGACCTTTACACCTGATGCACTGTGTTACGTCTAGCAGGGTTAGGGATATTCAAATCAAATGGAATTACTCAAAAATGTGGCCTCATATTGTAAGATTAGATGTTCCTGAGGCAGAACAAATCAAGAAATGTAGGTGATTTACAACAATCAATCAATTGACTGATTTTTGAAAATGAAAAGTACTATGGAAAAAAATGTGTCCGGGGATCAAAAGGTTGTGCATGGTTTTTGCAGGTGAATTGGGCATGGTAGGGTGCTGTGGTCCAATAGTTACGGTGTTCGACTCCCGACGGGCAAAATGGTGCTTGTGCTCTTGAGCAAGGCACTTTACCATTATTGCTTCGTCCTTCGGATGGGACGTAAAGCCGTAGGTCCCGTGTGCTGTGTAATGCAGGTTTGAACCCAGTAACACTTATCGTTAAAGAGAAGGGATTTGCCCTGGTGTTTCTGGCACGGTGGCTGCAATATGCGCCTCAGCACCTTATAAACCCTTAAAGGTGCTACATAACGGGTCTCATATTTCTCATAAACTTCACTTACGTGCCTTTAAAAATAGACATAATTTCCAGCACCTTGAGTACCTAATTGTTGGTAGATACGTGCGCTTTATAAGACTCCGGCATTATTTTTCACTGTTCTCTAGAAAAGTGTAATATCTGAGCTGAAACTTCAACCCACTGCAATCAATAAATTAACACGTCATGAGTGACTATACTCACATGAGTGAATCCGACCCGGACCTCCCTGTTGATCATCCCGCCCCCTTTCTGCTCTCCTCCGCCCGCTTTGAGGAAGCCGGATGTCCCCTTGATGAAGCCCACCGACAGGAGATTGTAGACATCGTCTATGCTGGAGCGCTTGGCTCTAGGATCTGTTAACACAACAAGCATCTTTTATAACCATTGATATGCAACATGATACGGAGGTCGGGATATGATGTATATCTTGATTAGTTTGTGAAATTAAGTTCTGGAGGTGTTTGACATCTACACCCTACCAAAAAAGAAAGCCCCCTCCCTCCAATACTTTTTTGTCTAACTCAAAAACTACAAGGCACCTCTCGCTCAAAATAATAACAACTAATCAGTACAGAAATTCCTTAGCAATCCAGCCATTACTTTAATTGGCCCAAAACAGTGATTATTTGCAATTTATGACAAATGATACTGAAAACAGTTGCACTTTTGTATACGTGCAAGTTGTGGTTCACACTCACCTTGCACGTATACAAAAGTGCAACTTTTTCCGGTACCATTTGTCATAAGTTGCATAACTTTGTACACATTATCACTGTTTTGGGCCAAACAAAGAGTATGGCTGGATTGTTAAGGAATTTCTGTACTGATTAGTCATAATTTGAGCGAGATGTGCCCGGTAGTTTTTGAGTTAGACAAAAAAGTATTAAGGGGGAACTTTTTTTTTTGGTTGAGTGTATATATTGATGTATTTACTCATAAGTACATGGGTCACTCCATATATTTAAGGTGTGACATTTTTCCTGTGCCTGTTACCTTTGTACATGTTCTTTGTAATCTGTCATTCATGTATTATAAAGAATGACTTCAATTTCTTTTTTCTTAGGTAGGTAGTTTACTATTCATTATCACTCTTGGAGGACGACTGCATTAAGGAGTGCATCAGATAAAATCACATATATCAGATGTAACACTAGCAGGGAGTCGGGGAAAGGGAAAGAAGTGGACCTCAAATTTATAGAATGAGCCACAAGTATTCAACATGCAGTAACTGGGTGTTCAAACACAATTTTCAGACATTTGCAACTCTGTAGAACTTCTAACATCTACTTTACCATCTTTCATTATGGATGAAACTTTTAAAATGATTTATGCGCTGTTCATACATGTTATCAACCATTCCAACTTCTGGTGCCTGAACGTATTTCTTTTGTCAAAATTGAATAAGCCTAGTATCTTAATTCCTGATTTCCGTATCATGATGCCTATCACAGTAATCTTGTATCAAGATTATCAGTGTGCATGTATTTATGCATTTTCACACCCAATGTGCACAGTTCTTAAACCTGAGACTAGACACCAAGATCCAACGATAAACATAAGACTTTGATATTCCAAAAATGCAACTCGTTAAGCTCTCATTTATAGAAAATCATTACAATGCCAGGATTTGAATAAGCTGATCTAAACTTATGAAGAAATGCTGTATAAAGAATCGAAAACAAGAAAAAGTGACTATTTCCTTTTCCCACCTTTTGAAATGTTGGTCTGAGTTGTGGCCAGCAGAACTCCAAGAAGCTTGGAGACTGCACTGCGGACGTCATAGTTGGAGCCATCTAGTGCACGGAAGCACGTCGAGACCATGTTCTCCAGCTCTGTTGTGTGCAGAAAGTTGCCTTCTTTCACCAACTCCAGCATGCACTGAAGAGAGTAGTAAAACACTTGCCTCAACATTTGAACTTGAGTTTTTACTCGAACGCGTCTAGTCGATCCACTAGACAAATCTGGCTAGTGTGTAGCAACAACAGGCCTTCACGGTGTTAAAAAATCTTATTGCAAAGACTTTTTTCCATTTAAAAAAAAACCTACAAGTTTATGGTTAAGCTATACTCATTACTTGTTAACATTAACTGTGACAATAAAAGTTTCAATCAAAATCAATCAAGTGACTGTTTACAACCCGTAAGAATTCCAAGCCCACATAAAGCAGAACTGACTGCCGTGGACTGCTTAAGTAACTTGATACAAACTGCAGCTATGCTGTGACTCCGGGTGAGTGATAAAACAGCTGTGACCACAACTTGCCTGCTTTGTCTGTTGACCCAGTTTGACTAGTATTTGCTTCACACATGATCTGATTGCTGGTGACCAGCCTTTGTTAAAAGTATAGCAGGCGAAGTGGAAGTGAATTTTGACTGTTCATGACTGCTTGAATAGCAGGAGGGTTAAGCCCCGATACGCTTGCACTTGCGTATGACACATGCAACTTGTACATGTAATGTGGCATTGAAAAGGCGCCATGTTGTTGCAAACATGGACAATGGGCGGAGCTTAATAATGGATCATTCTATTACCTCAAAACCTAAGTTTTTAACTTCACTCTCACTCTGTGGAAGCCAATCGCAAACTGACAAAACCACTTAAAAATGTTTGCATCGCCCACCTTGGCAGCAGCACACCGGACTGCCATGCTCCTGTCCTGCAGGGCGTTGCGGACAGCCTTGTAGATATCTCGATGGTAGGATTGAGCCGCTGAGCCCAGGCCCTTCACGATCCTCTGCAGGCACAGCATGATCTCACAACGTCCTGTTGACTGTACGTATATTAAATTTTAAAAAAATGATAAGTGTGGTTTTGCGGCCAAGTATCCCTCAACACAAGAATTCCTTAATAGAGATAGATTAGCTAACCCTAACCCTCCTCAATCCTCCAAAATTCTCCTGACGGTTTTGGACAATTTTGGAGGATTGAGGATGGTGATTATTAGCACAGGAGGATTTTGAAGGATTGAGGATGAATGGTGTTGAAGCACATGAGGATTTTAGAGGATTGAGGCTGATTGGTGTTTGAAGACAAGGAGTATTTCGAGGATTGAGGACGAATGCATTTTGAGAAGCAGGACTGTCTGAGGATTTTGGAGGATGGAGGCACTGGGTATCCTTCATTTGAATATAAACTGCAACATTTTGAAGGATTTTGGAGGATTGAGGATGGTTCCCAGCAAAAAAGACCTAGAGGGTTAGGGTTAAAGGATACTTGAGTATCACTGCATCCATGCTCCAGTGGCATGAACGAGGTCCAGTGACTGGGGGCGTGCCGTGCCCCGGTGCACCCCCTTAAGGCCTCTTCACACGATGCCAAAAATATCCTAGCAAGGTTTGAGAAACAATTTACGACTGGGGATACTTACATTAACATTACAAGCTTGACATCATTTTCATGCTGTCGTAGGTCCAGACCTTCGCCGAAATCTCTCTCAAGGAAATTAGCCATGGATGTAAATTTTTGGTCCTTTTCTAGCATGGGTGTCCCTTCACACAATTGCATTTTTGTAAGATGTCTCAAGCATGAGAAAAAGTTTTCAAGCACTGTAAGGTTTTTTGGTCTTGTGTAAAGAGGGCTACAATTGGGCCACTATCCTGCGCACAGCAAAAACAACGATTTGGCAGTCCACACCAGATCAAATGAAAAGGATGTCTTGATGACCTCAGCTGGATAAGGATGTGAAAAGGCTGTCTAATTTGAAAGTCTGAGGTGTAAAACCTCTTTGATTTTAGACGCCACTTGTACAAAATTCAGCCACCTCTGGAAACTAACATTAAAGTTCATTGACTCTGGGCACATAATGTGTGCTGGAGACGGTGAGGCGATAAATATTATTTTGAATGTCACTGCGCATTGTTTCAATTACGTCTTACAAAGGTAATTGATTCCATTATCAAAGAGTTAAATTGATCGGAACAACAAAATCTGTCTTCTTACCTCAGCATTTTTTAATGCTTTCACAAGTCCTTGAATCGTTTCTGGAAAACTACTTCCCATCATGCGACCAAGTTTCTCGTACATTGCTCCAAGAACAGCAACTGCAGCCCTAGCACAAAGAAAAGAAAACAAAAGGAAAAAAAAGTGATGACCCTTTTGACCAACGACTTGGATCATTATTCAAAATAGGAGTGAAACAAAACTGAAGAGGCATTCATTTCGATGAATTTCGAGAAGGTTTTCTCTTTCATTTTGACCACTTTTTCTGGAACAATCTGCAAAATGAAAGTATTCTGGCTGGGTTGTATTTTGTGTCATCTACAGTAAATGGCTGACTAATGACAGCTCAAAGTCAAATAACATGCTTGTCAAAATAGTTTTCATGTTTTTCCTTATCTATTGAATCAACTAAAAACAAAAGCACACTAGTATACAAGTACATGTATACAACTGAAACTCTTGCAATTATGCAAAAACACAGTTAACCCTCCACCTACCGGCATCAAATCAGTATCAAATCATTATCAGATATATAATTATCTTTAAAGTCTGGAAGGTCCACACATTACCATTTAAATAATTCTTAGTATACATGTAAATGCAAATTTTGCAGGGTTTGAAGTGTTCAAGAGTAGGATGGTTAATGCAATGAAGAGACACCTCAAATGAAGGCCGATGCAGCACTGCATTTATTTCTGTATCATTTGAAGTGTG
Organism: Patiria pectinifera; assembly: GCA_029964075.1. NCBI lineage: Eukaryota > Metazoa > Echinodermata > Asteroidea > Valvatida > Asterinidae > Patiria > Patiria pectinifera. The sequence continues at coordinate 29,655,069 of CM057142.1, read as the reverse complement.
GGAAAAAAATGAGGCACTACGTAGCACTTACAATCTCGACGGCAGAAAGCTGGGCGAATCGTCCTTGTTTTTGATGATGTCATTGCAGAAGTTGGAGGTTTCCAGCAGGTCATAGGAGTCGCCGACGCTGTAGACGGTCCCGATGCATTTGCCGAGTAGCGCCCTCGTTGGGGGTCCGGGAGACTCTGTGATCTGACTGGTTAGCTGGGCGACCAACTTCTTCTGGGAGCCTTTCAAGTCAGACTTTGGAAGGGCAATAAAAAAAAAATGAATGTTGAAATCCCCTTTCTCTGAATCGCACAGATGAACAACAGTGCATATTTTCCAGCAGAAATTAAGCACATTCAGGTGAACTAAAGTCAAGCATGCTTTTCATATGCGCACTTGCAATATGCCTACTACATGCGCGCACAATTGCCATATGCATGCTTGTGTAGTAAAGACACTACCCATGAATTTGTGCACATTCTGATGAAAATGTGTACTTGACCAAGCTTAGGCTCATTGTCACGGAACTGCTGTACAGGAATTGCTGCTTAGCACATCTGCATGCTCAGTAAAATCAGAGTTGTAACGAGTCACTGATTTTTGTGACTCGAGTCGAGTCAAGTCATTTGCTAGCAGAGACTCGAGTCGAGTCATTAGGTCAAGAAGGTCGAGTCGAGTCGAGTCACAGTGTGTAGTCGAGTCAAGTTGAATCGAGTCAAATATTAAGCTCGAGTCAATTCGAGTCATGAAAATTTGAACACTATATAACAAATGAAGACAATAGAGAAAGTCATTTGTATCACTAACAGTTAACAAGAAGTGAAACTTCGGTCTTATAGGCTATCTGGTTTGGCTTCAGGTCTAGAATTGTTTTCCTTTGATAAAAGGTCATGACCCACAAATCATGAAATCCAGGATTTTTTACATTTATTTTCGAGGTTTTAGGAGCCAGCAGCAATATTTTTCGTAAAGTTTTGCTTTTATTTTTGGGACTCGAGTCTTATTAGCCTTTGCTCGAGTCGAGTCGAGTCTTCTGGTGAGGGACTTGAGTCGAGTCAAGTCATTTGCTCGCAGTGACTCGAGTCGAGTCGAGTCATTTGCCCTTAGGGACTCAAGTCGAGTCGAGTCGTTTGTCCTTAGGGACTCGAGTCAAGTCGAGTCATTTGTCCTTAGGGACTCAAGTCGAGTCGAGTCGAGACACCAAAAATTGTGACTCAAGTCGGACTCAAGTCGAGTCATTGACTCCAGTCATTACAACTCTGGTAACAATCAGCTAAAAACCAGTAACAAGTAATGCCAGTAGCTTCAAGTGTGAGTGGCCCTGCACAGCGCCACCTACTGTCCCCACCCAACACCCCGGCTCTCACCTTCTGTGCAGCCACCAAGACTTTATCCAGGAAGCGCAGCCACTCATAGATGAAGATGGGTCGTTTGGACTCGGCTATCTGGGCCAGGGCCTGCTCGTTGAGCAGTAAGCTATGAGATAACTCCATCACTGCCTCCTCGTCAGAACCATAACCCGATTGGTCTTTGTTGTCCTCGTCGGTGCTGTGTGTACTACCCAGTGTGAATTCTGCAAAAGATAAAACAGGGATGATAACAATATTGGCACAAAGATCACGACGTCATCAAAGTTTGTTAACCCGAACCCTCCTCAATCCTCCAAAATCCTCCTGCCGGTTTTGGATGATTTTAGAGGATTAAGGATGAATGGCAAAGATGTATGGCTTTTTGTGGAGGATGCATTATGTCAAGCCAGTAGGCCATATCCTGCATTGGTTATGTTCAGCCATGCATAAATCAGCCCTGTGTTTTTCTTGTATTTCATCCACACTGCTTCTAAACGCCATTCGCACTGCCTCAAACCATAGCAGTAATTGGCCGATGATTTTGGAGGATTGAGGCAGTGGTCACCCTCCAAAGACTTAATTCAAGAAACTAATGGACGATTTGGGAGGATTGAGGCTGAATCCATTTTTTTGTTGGTGGCAATTGGAGGATTTTGCAGGATTGAGGTTGCATCCTAGCCAGAGGGCCTAGTGGGTTAGGGTTAATTAAAGCCTTCATACATCCATGTACAATCATGAGAAACATCTATTGGGGTCCGTGGACAAGTACCCTTTCAACGGCATAAGAAAGGGGAGTTGGTAAAGACCACTGGGAAAGACATCTGATCACACAGCGATGTCTGAAACTCACACGAAGGCTTTGTGCGCGTTCAGAATCAAATTAGTCATGCGTACTTCTCGCTATGCGTGAACCCTCCAGTAAACACTAACGGAGTATCCCATCAACACAGCTCCCGTTCAGTGGTCAAAAAGCATTCTCTCTTGTTCTCCATGCGCACTGAGCCCATACATGTATACATGTATGTTGGTGAGGTAACATTGATGTCGTGATTCCCAGAATCCAAAGACAAAGACTGTGCTTTTCTAACTTGCTTTAATTTCCTGGCATAAAATGCTCCGTATCTGTCTACATGTACCGGTACATGTACTGTACATGTACATGTGCTACCCATACATAAGATGACAAATTTACATGCACAAGCTTTCACACAATTACGTACATACAAAATATATACACTAAAATGTACATCACGTGTACAAATAAATGGCTCTAGCCTACAAACAGACAAAACTGTACACAGGCAGTACAAAGTAAATACGACAGTATAAAGTGTGTAGAAAGTTAAAATCAAGGGTTTTTTTTGCTATCAAATTAGACACCTATGTAGCTTTTATCGAACAATTTTTGTACTGAAATTTAAAAAAAAATTGTAACCAAATTACATTCTAAATGTAAACCGGTGTGTACATGGTGTAGGTGGCATTTCAAATCCAACATCAAAAAAATCACCATTTTTGCTGTTCCCGCTTTTGAAGTTCTGATTTAGACATGAACATGAACACTATGCACTAAATGCACTGATGTCACATTTAAAGGGAATGTACATCTTTGGCTTTTGCTGTAATTTTCAGAAATGAACTATTTGAGGGGTTAGTACATTGTACATGTATATTAGATCAAATTTTTGTTACACTGACATGTTTGAAGTTTTGTGTTCGAAAATGTTGGAAAAACCAAGAAAAACAGAAATTTTCAAGTAGTCTGGTTCCCTGACGCCACTGAAAATGAAATGGATCAATTTATAGATGCCGGAAAATTGTACGGTACGGGAACCAGTCTAGATACTATGGCCTGCACCCATTCATGAATATGCAACCAATAGCAAACAAAATTTCGACTGAAAAAAAATGGTAAATTTGGAGCAGTAGTTGAAAAATAGTTAGGTTTTTCCAACGGTGGTCGGCTGACCACCGTTGGAAATGTATACAAAAATATCATTTTCTTGATTATGACTTCACACCAGATGCCATAATTTTACAGGATGCTTTAGACTGCAATTTACCAACATCCTGCAAGGTATTTCGTAAAAAAATTGGTAGTTTTATTTATTGATGTTTGCAAATGTTATATTTTCCCTTTAAGCAAACATGGTAAATATTAATATGAACATGTGTGTACTGTTTCTGCGAACATGTACGTAGAACACGAAGGACAATGCATGTACATTTGTGCATACACGTATGTTAAACATTTCATAGTCATGCACATGATGTGCACCTGTTCAAATAAAATTCCACCAGCAAGCAAGAAAACATTGAATTCAGGATCCAACAGCCCCGTTGAATACCTATTGAGACACGTCAGAAACACTGACATCAAACTGTACAACAAATGATCAGCATGGATCACAAGAGACCAGCTACAACGTAGGACATGTAGGATGACACAACTCGCTGCTTCAAGTGCTCTACACACCCCTCTTGAGATGCGCGCACATGCACATGCACAACTGTACGTCCCATCAATGCGCAGTACACGCAGCTGCCCCGCGGCATGTTTAGACGGCAAGTTTGTCCGTGGGGTTTTTGGGACATCAATACGGCATCGTGACTGTGCCTGGCGAGGGTGCATATCTAAACAGCTTATCTCAAGAGCAATCGTCTGGGAGCATCGAGTCCTCGTTCATTCCCCAATTCTCAAAAACTCTTAGCTCTTTGTTTTTCATCACACAAACACGAAGAGCTGCCAACGTTTTAACTTTCTCCAAAAAATAAGGAGCTATAGACTATTACAGTACAATTTTCTTTACTTCATGTTACACATACCGGTACAGTACATGTACACGCCGCATAATGATCTTCTTTGCCTTCGTACATGTCGTATGTACATACGGGTACATGTACAAGTATAGTTTCAAAAGCACAGTCATGCCAAAAATGGCATCTCCAAATGATATCATGCACACCAATGATCCATTGGGCCCACATTGACATCACATTGTTATTGGCAGCACTTGAATGTACATATGTACCTGTACCTTCATATATTTGTTTTTATACATTTGGGTTTTTTTCACAATTAAATTTTAGTGCTTTAGGAGGGGTGAAGCATACATGTACAAATACTACTGTAAATGTACCAGTGCATGTACCGGTATGTATGTACCGGTACATGTATATCTGAAAGCACGAATGCTTGTGGACAAATGTTTCCCACAGATTCTGCATGCAGAAAGTACATTAACCTTTAATTGTGTGATTTAAATACATGTATACAGTATTTGATGATAAATGACCATTAATTTGAGCAACTACATGTACATGTACATCAGTACATGTACAAACTTGTACATGTACATGTGTAGACTACCATATCCATATCATATTATCAGCAAATGTGTAGTACTCGACTCGAGTCCCTATGGGTAAACAGCAATAACAATAAATATATAAATAACTAAACGCGCTTCAATTATTTCTGCAATTTGCAAAATGTTAATAAATTACAGTTGTACAAGGTCAATATACACTGTATGTATAAATACCGGTGCATGTCCATTGTACAGACAGAATTAATAATTATCATATCCAATAAAGTCCAACACAATTTAACTTGCAGAACTCTGTATTAAGGATGTGACATTTACACGTTTAAACGTTTTATATTTTTACTGAATTTGTGTAAATTTACCAAAAAGTCCTAAGAAAACCTGCATTTGCTAACATTGTCATAAAAATGGTGAATTTTTAACTTCCAAGACAATCAAAATCAAAGTAAATCCTTGCTATGTATGTACCGTACATTTAAGGATTTGCAGCAGGATACAGAAATGACCAAAATATAGTAGCATACAAACCTGTACTAGTACATGTATGGGAACGCCTTTCTCTGCAATGTGCGTACATGTATGTACTCAATGCGTGACATTCACAAGCAGTTTACTATAAACATGCACGGATGAAAATTCATGGAATTTCACAACAATGTGGGATGTATACA